>QANU01113125.1:16694-30365 GCA_003254905.1 Nissolia schottii
TTTTTTTTTTTTTTTTGCTTTTGTGCTGCAACCATGCCACACAATGGAAACTGCATCGTAGGCTACATCAAGAATTTGAAATGCACTTTATCTTTCATCTTCCTATTAACTGGAAAGGGCTAGGCAAAGGAGCACTCTAGAGGATGATCACGTGACCGCATTCAACAACAAAAAGTTACTTCTAATGACAAAAGACATAAAAGAAAACGTAATCCCAATGGCACCTATCTCCCTGAGGAAGAACCTATCTCCTACAAAGACTATTACTTTTCTTGATTAACATACAAGTACTCCAATGGCTCCAATACTATCCCACGGAGTCACTTGCAAGAACATTACGAAGGTCTCATCTCTCATATATCTCTTAACCAGAATCCGCTTATGTGAAGAACACTTAAAACTAGAAACTACTTGCATGCTCTATATTAAGACATGCCAATAACAACCTAATAAAAGGAGGAGATTATAATAGAAATGATGAATATGGAGAACTTTTTTCAATTAGATTAGTGTGTATTTGTGCCAGCAAAACATTTGAATACTAATTCATTGGAATTCCTGTTCCCCTTTTATCATATTTTGTTTTGCTACATGACTTGTGTCATTTATCACATGTCCATACTTGATTGATATTTTTTAGACGTTCCAAATAAAGTCAAGAAATAGCAAAGATTCATCATAGGGATAAAACAAAAAGAAAAATATTGTTTGAATGTTTTTTTTCAATGCTCCAAAAGGCCCTAAGAAAGTGACCAAAACTCTACTTCCATATTGCAATGCATGCCATCCTTAGATATCGCACAATATTAGATGAGGCTAAAGATAAATCGAATCTGTTCTATAATAATAAAACAATAATAATAATAATAAAGATAAATTGAATCTAGTATCTGATTATAATTAGTCACTAAGTTTTTTCCCCAAAGACAATAGTTTTTTAGCTTCAATGGATTTGTCAAGAAGGTGTGTGGTTACGATAATTTTATGTCAGTATATGCACAAATCAGCAAGCTAACCAGGCTATCAAACACATCTCATGAAGTCAAACACCGGATAATCCTACGTTAGGCTTCTACTCTCAAATATTCAACAAGTTAATCCATAACCATTGTAAGAATGACTAACAGCCAACTACAAGAAGAGACGGAAAGGCTGGAATTTCGATTGCATTATTCATTTATTTGAGATGTAAAATCAAGCTAAAACTTAATCCTTACATTGTAACTGCTAATGACAATAATTTCAACCTTGTACTCTTCTTAATATCATCAGCAACATTCTTTATTTTTATTTCCCAAGAGTCAGCCCGATCTTTATATCAAAATTGAGATATCTTACAAAACAGAGATTAGCAGCCAAGATACCCCAAAAGCATAGATTAACCAACAGAACACACAAAATAGCTTTCTTATAAGAAAATAAAAGGGGAAGAGAGAATATCGAGATATCTTCAAATCACAAAAATTAGAGATTACAAGTTACTCATACAAATAAAGAAGCTTGGCTGCAAATGGCAATGCAAAGTGACCAGATGTAAGTGACTATCAAGAAACATATCTGCATCAACCTCCAATGCAAATTAGATTTGAGGGAAAAACAACCAATGCCACTCTTAACAGAGGGTGTGGACTCTTACGAACATCTGCAAAATCCACAGTTCTAACCAAGGCAAGCCAAGCCAAGCTTGTCCATACAAATTCTGAAAGAAGTAAAATCCATAAACGTCCCCTTTGCACAATGCCAAATTTGCACGGTAAATTCCTCTACCGATAGAAAAAACAATACAAAGCCAAGCGAGAAATTTGCCCCCGATGCTAAGGCAAGTTGAAAAAATTGGAGGAGAACGATGATAAGGTTACGAACAACGAAAACAAAACAGCTTTCACGTCAGAGAGCCAAAACTCACATCAAAAAAACATGCTCAAAACGACACGTAACCGAAACGTAACGCCAATTCAAGAGAGAAAGAGGGGGGGTACCTTCAAGAACGTGGTCTTCAGGTCCAAGAGAAGAATCCCCACACACATCGCAAACAACCCTTCCCTTGATTTCGCCGGTCCAAGCGCTCGCGCGCAGAGCAAGGAGCAGCAGCAACAGGATCAGACCCATGACCGTCTTCTCCCCCTTTGCCTCCATGGCCGAGAAGAACAAAAACTAAAAAAGAAATTAATTTGCTCAGCGCACTCTCTCCTTTTGGGTTTAAGTGGGTGGGGCTGTTTGGTTTTCCACCGACGCAACGGCAGTGTTGGCTAGCCATGTACTATGTTGGGACTGAATCGTCATTTTAAATAAAAGTCAGGGGTAAATTCGGAAAATCGCACGCGTCCCTCCCTTTAAATACAAGCCAAACCCTCGTTGTTGCCTTGTGCCGCCGCTGAGGCCGAGAATATGCTTCCGTTGTGAGGGAAGAAACTAGAAAATTATTGCGTTGGGAAGTTTCGAGTTAAGTTGGTCTTTATTCTCCTGTTTGTCTATTGCATTCCAAAACGCAACTATTTTTTTTTTCTTCCGTCGGATGCTTTTTACCTGTCTCTTAAGCAGGGGGAAACCAAGATTGGCGTTTGTGGTTGTTCTTTCTTTTTTTACTGGAATTTGGGACTTTTTATCCGGGTTTAGATGGTTACTTTCGTGATTATTTTGCTTTTATCGAATGGCTCCCTGTGAAGATTTATAAATCTTGAAAGTAGTGGACTGAATCCCATTGAGGAAAGATACAATCAGAGGGATCGCCAAAACGTGTTACCTTTGGTTTTGTCGTTGGTCTTTTGTTCTTTGTTGAAATTTATGCCATTTGTTATGAGATTCCAAGATCTGTCTACACAAAAGTTGGTTTGATGCCAATGTTGTGTTCTCGATTATTGTTTGTTAAAAGCACGGCCCTTAAGATCGCCTTCCTTATAAACCATGGGAGCGTCTCGAGTCATAGCTGTGCAACATCAAACTAACTAATCATTGTGAGGCTTCCCATTAGGGTTTTCCTTCTGGGTCCCTCCTACCCTCCCACCTGTTTCATACATCAATGAGGCATAGATCCACTTACCTTTGGACCCGCTGCTTTCGTCCAGTGTTGTTGATCGCTGGTAAATGGTTTCTTGCCAATTTGCCCTCTGATTCAACTAATTGGAGGGATTCAGCCCCCTTTGGTGCTCAATTAATGTCTCAGCTATCAGGTGGGAAACACTTACCATCAAATCTTGTGTGTGTGTATATATATATGTATTTTAATATATATTTCTTTTTGTTTGATTGACAAAACAAAAGGCAAGGGTGATGAATCAATTAGATGTGTGAAAGGAGAATTCCTTTTTGAACTCAAAAACATTGAGGCATAATTGATATATCTGACTTGTTGATCCTTTTGCATTTGGAATTGCTATTAATTAATGAAGATTGATCTCTGGATTTATATAATCTGCAGCGAATTGGTCTGGTTGTCTTCTAAATTGGAGTTTTGTTGCATCGGCAATGGCTGATTTGATTTGTGATTCTGAAGATCAACCCAATGGACCGCGTTTGGATGGAAATTTTGGTTCATTTGCAACGGCAATTGTAGTGCCATCTTGCATATAAAATTTACTGAAATAAAATGTAGAAAATAGTTTATGCTTACAATAAACTATTTGTAAAGTTATTTTTAAGATAAATTAATTTTCTTATAAATAGAGTTGACTAGTAATAATTAATTACTGCTACGCCGCTTGCCTCTACCCAGCCTCGACCCCGTTTCTTGCTTCCACCGCCTTCATTCGCCCACCAAATTGACTTGCTAGCTATTTTCCAGTTTAATTTCACAAACCAATAATTAATTTTAAATCCTAGATAACTTGCTCTTTTGAGTTTTGCAAACAGAAACTGTGATGGAAGCTGGGAACAATTTTGTTTGATTCTTCAATTGGCCTTGGTATTGTGGAGTTGAAAATTTTCTATGGTTCTCGATGTTTGATTCGTGCGGGATGAATTTGAGAATTGGGGATGGAAGCACATGGATTTGGGAATTGGGATGGAAGCACCGCCCGTGGGATGAAAATGTTCGGATAGAAGTGATGGGACTCCAATGCTGATTTGGCGACAAATGAGTGCTCAGAGTAAGAACATGGATTTAATCTCAGTGCACATAAGAATTTCTCACATGTATATATATTCTTTTTCGATAATGAATGAGAAAGCTCCGACTAGACCGGGAGCAAAACAGGTAGCCTGGTCAAGCTCTTAGCAAGCTGGGTTTGTTTCATTAATTTTCGGCTTGAGCCTTGAATTCAAGATCTCACCATTATTCAAATGTGAGTGTGAGTGTAAGAGAGTTTAGATTATGATTTTTTTAAAAAAAATTAAATAATAAAATTATATTAATAAATATGATTGCATAAAATATTATAAAAAATAATGTTAATTTAGTTGATAAGGCATTGTTCTGAATGACAGAGATCTTGAGTTTGAGTCTTATTAAACTTAAAATAAGTTTATTTTTTTAATAAGTACAAATAAATATTTGTAACTAAACAGGTGTAACAAGTTTTTGTAATAGCCTGAGTCTCTGGTCTATTTTCACTCCTAAGCACCAGGCTAGGCTAGACAGTTAGCATATCAAGCTGACACAGAAGCTATGACAGAATAGCAGCAATGCAATGCAAGACACGAAACTAAAGACAACAAAAACAAACAGAGGCCCTTTAAATGATATCAGCTTATCCAAAGAGCAACATTGCAGCAGAACGTATCTTTCGAAGTTTTCAGGTGGAATAAATTCTGAAGCAGCCTCTTTGTATTCTTCGTTCTCCATATAAAATTCAGAGTGCTTCTTTGCCAGATCTCATATGAACTCTTACTACCCTCAACTCATGACAAGCAAAAGTGAACGGAAATCATTCTGAATTATTGTGCTATACCCACCAATGAAGGCAGAAAAGGTTGTGTGAAGGAAGCAAATGCTGGTTCAGTTTTGCTGACAAGTTCCTTACCATTTATAATTTTGCATGGTTAATTGGTTATATACACAGAGCTTCAAAGAATCATACTGTGTTATCAGTAATGTTATTATCTACAATGAAATCCAAAATGAATATAAACAATTGTTTGTCCTGATTTCATTTTTAATAATTGCAAACATTGGTATCTATATTCTATATTATTTATCTAATGAAACTTGAGAATTCTCACATGGTGTGCACGGACGGATAGTACACGTGTCAGCCACTCCTCCAACTTTTTCCTGCCCAAAGCCTCCTAACCTCCCCCTCACGTGCGCCGTCCCAGCCATTATGTTTCTTTAGCATTCCATTCCATTTTGTTTTGGGTTTCCAGCAGAAGCAGCTACTTCCTCTCACAAGCCCATCACCTGCGTCTTCCATCTCACATATCTCTCCTCACACATCTTCACCTACCATTTCTCATTCCTATTTTGTTCACAAATCCTAAACCACAAACCCCATTACAGAAGAGAAGCAGAAGAATAGGAACGATTCATGTTCACAAACCCCCATCACACGCGACTCAAACGACACCATATCATCGCCCCCACCTACCTTAGAAACCCTATTTCTCACACACACACTTCTTTCTTTGAAGCCAAAAAAAAGAAACCAGAGACAGAGAAAGAAAAAGCAAGATTGGGTCTCCCTCCGTACAACTCGCAAGATCTGACGGAGAGGGGAGGAAGATGAAGGGAGATCTGAGCTGGTGGCGACCGAAGACGGCATGGTGGCTGGCGAGAATCACAGCGACAACCACTGGGGGCGGAGAGAGCACGGTGGCTGGCCGTTTCTCTTGCTGTTGTTTTCGCAGATAAGTGTGAGAAGAAAAACTGAAGTGGAGATATCTATTTGTGATTTGTTAAGTCTCTCAAGTATTACTCCACGCTTATCAAAATGTAAAGTGGTTACAAACTAACAATTGAAATTAAGCCTAATGATACATGTATAATAAGTCAACACATGAAAACAAATATCATAACTCTATCCGAGATGATCACATTTTATTTGACAAGTTTTGTCACCAACAAATCATACTAACACAAGTTGAAACAACAATCTCTAAACCAAAGCATCTGAACCAGCAACATTTGAAGCAACAAGGTGCAAAGGTTTGTGTCTCTCATTATTTGCTTTGTGAATCACACAAAAACTGAAGCAACAATGTTTGCCTCACATCAAGGTTTGGCAGAATATGTTTAAAGAAAAGAGAAACAACTGTTTGGAAAGGTTAAATGAAATTAATGATCATTAATTGTAATTTAGTTAAGTTACTGTATGAAATTGGTTCACTAAGCCACTAGCAGTGAGATAGTTGATTTGGATAATTTCAGGGGGTTATAGGTATCCCCGTCCTGTATTGTATTATAACCAAAGGGTAGCTTTTTCTATTTTAATTTCAGAATGGGTAAATTTTGAATTGCATAGGTTAGGTTGGAATCAAAGAATCATTTGCATTCTCCGTATTTTTTGGGAAAACTTGTGCAGCATTGTTAAGATACAACGGTAAACTTTAAATTCTTTTCAATTTCACAGGTTAATGGGCTGGTGCCTTTGATGGATGGTGAACACGTGGGACCTTTCAATCTGGGTAACCCAGGGGAGTTTACCATGTTAAAGCTTGCTGTGGTATCTTCTTCTTCCGAAGTCTATAACTTTCGTGTCTTCCCTGTTTTGGTTTCCAGTTATGGCTTTCCCTTAGTTCTCCTTCCCCCTCATTGTGCTCACCTTTTCTTTTGTTTTGTTCTCCAGCAGATTTTTCAAACTCTGTGGGGTGAACATTTGTTTTTTTTCTCCAGCAGATTTTTCAAGCAAGAGCAGAAGGTAATAATTTGTGTACCTACATCTTATACCTCATCTTCTTTACTTCCTTCTTACACAGATGTTTTGCTATTGTGTTCCTTTATGTTCAACCTTTTTCCTAACATTTGTTTTTTCCTCCAGCAGATTATTCAAGCTTGGGCATAATGTACTAATTTGTGTACCTACCTCTTACACCTCATCTTCTTTGTTTTATCCTTCTTACACAAATGTTTTGCTATTGTGTTCCTTTATGTTCAACAGTTTTCCTAACATTTGTGTACCTGCATTTTGTTTAACTCTCCAGCCGAAGCACCAAACCACTTCTGCATAACTGCCAAACATCACCGAAATAGTTCCGCCTGAAGCACCAAACAGCACAAGTTTGTTTCTTCCAACATTTGCAGCAAAGGTTTGTTTGTAGTAGCATCCCTTCAACATATATGTTGGGATGTTTTATTGCTTTATGTATCATAGACTTAATGCATTGTAGCATTCCTTCAGCACCAGGAGTTGTTCTCTTCGTTTATTCCATTCAAGAGGGTGAACATTGATGTTTACGGTTTGTCAAGTTGGGATTCTTATTTAAGTTACCCTCACGGTTTCCTTCCCCCTCATTGTGCTCACCTTTTCTTTTGTTTTGTTCTCCAGCAGATTTTTCAAACTCTGTGGGGTGAACATTTGTTTTTTTTCTCCAGCAGATTTTTCAAGCAAGAGCAGAAGGTAATAATTTGTGTACCTACATCTTATACCTCATCTTCTTTACTTCCTTCTTACACAGATGTTTTGCTATTGTGTTCCTTTATGTTCAACCTTTTTCCTAACATTTGTTTTTTCCTCCAGCAGATTATTCAAGCTTGGGCATAATGTACTAATTTGTGTACCTACCTCTTACACCTCATCTTCTTTGTTTTATCCTTCTTACACAAATGTTTTGCTATTGTGTTCCTTTATGTTCAACAGTTTTCCTAACATTTGTGTACCTGCATGTTTTTTTTACTTCTTGTTGAACACAAATGTTTGCATGTTTGTCAAGTTTGTTTTCTTACTTTATACATCAAGTTTCTATCATCTTCTATTCCTAAAATGTTGAATGTATCCACAAATGTGAGCAGCTGAAGCAAATGTTTGCATTTTCTATCTATAATATATGAAAGATGAGAATTCTCATGTGAGACCCACACCCAAAATGGACACGTGTCGCTCTTACATTAATTTTTTTCCCACCCAAAACTTTCTCCCGTGCGGCTCACGTGCGTCTTTTCCCTCTCACTTTCACATCCGTTTTGATCACCAAAACCTCTTGTAGAAGCATCAGTTGTAGCTTATTTGCTTTACTTCCCACACCATTTGCTTTGTGCCTCCCACACCTTTCCTTATTGCGTGAACTTATTTGCTTTGTGCCTCCCAAACTAAAACTCTGTAACTTATTTGCTTTGTGCCTCCCACTCTATTTGCTTTTTCACCTGCACAAGCATTTGGACCTCCAACCAACTGAAGAAGAAGCAAATATATACGTAAGACAAATCTGCAACTCTGCTTCCTTTTAGACCTCCAAATGGTGCTTCATTTTCAATTGTTGCTCACATAATGCATATCTCCTTCTGACCCTTTTGTATCTTCTTTGATTCTTTTTTGCAAACAAAGATATCTATGCTTTGGTGTGGACACTAACTCATGTTTCTGCACTGCAGCTCCATTTCAAAGCATAATAAATGCTAGGTATGATCTCATTAGCATGGCTAAGCCAACCAAGCTTCCATGGCTTTTCAAGGTCTTTGTATCTTCTTCCTTTCCTTTTTTTTTCCCTCTAAATGGTTCTTCAAATGTGCTCCATTTTCATTTTCAAGCTTTGTTTTTTTTTTTTACCAAACCAAACAGACCTGGTGGATGTCATCTCTTGCAACCATTTGGACCTCCATCTGAAGAAGCAAAACTATAGGTAAGACTCATCTCTGTATCATCTTCCTTTCTTTTTTTTTTTTTTNGGTCCTCCATCTGAAGAAGCAAAACTATAGGTAGACACATCTCTGTATCTTCTTCCTTTTTTTTTTTTTCCTTTCTCTAAATGGTTCTTCAAATGTGCTCCATTTTCATTTTCAAGGTTTTTTTTTTTACCAAACCTGGTGGATGTCATCTCTTACAACCATTTGGACCTCCATCTGAAGAATCAATATTTTGTATTGATTAAGTTGTTCTTATACCGCTGACCTGATTATCATCTCTATAGATTGTCAACTCCTCCCCTTTTTATGGCTTATCTGAACACTTTAGAAAGTATTTTCACATTAGAATTAGATATTTCATAGTTTTATCATAGTGGCATAGATTAACAATTGTCAAGTCCCCTTTTTATATGATATTTGAAAGTGTAGGAAGTATATTCACATTAGATTTAGATTTTTCTATAATTCATAGGATAATTCTTTATTTGATACATACATCTGTTATACATTAAGTTTCACATACACCTTCTTTTTCACACAAACAATTTAATAAATAAACAATAGTATTTTACTTTGGCTAAAAAAATGATACTAAAATTCTAGCAGTACACATTGTGTATACATAGTGTCATCTATATATATATATATATATATATATATATATATATAAATATATACATATGAAAATCAGTGGTTAGTACAATCTGTGATTTTTTTTTTGGTTCAGTAAATTATAAAATTTTAAATTTTTTATGATCTATAAACAAATCTCACCAATGTAAGAGTAAGTACAATCTGAACAAATGGAGCAAAGAACACTATTCAACCCACCCATTCCACTACACATTATAGACTGTACCTTGGTGCAGTATGCTTCACACATAGTTTCACTTTCACATTTTCACATATTACAGTACGAAATGGAATTAATGTGAAGTGTAATAAGGCCTGTTGCAAAAGGTCCACTGCTAAGGAAATATATGTGTAAGTTTAGCGTGTTGTAAAAGGAAAAGTACAACAAGGTGATGCAGCAAGTTAATAAGATAACTTTGTCTTATTTTTCCATATTTCCCGCATGCTTGCAGGTGCACAATGCACACATCCTCTTTGCTGTGGGATAAAGTACACGTATTATCCAATAGATATAAGACAATATCTATATCTTTTAGGGGAATGTTACAGTAATATGTCATTTCTGTTTTTTAAAGTAATTAATTTTGCCATCTCTTTTTCACTTGGTCCCAAATTGACAAAAGATGACTGGAAAAACAAAGGTCTATACAATATAGTAGCAGGCTATATAACCTGTACTTTTCCATTGAATTTTCTTTAACTTTTGTGAATATTCAGTATTTAGCAAGTCCATTTTAGTGATATAGGCTTTGATGATAAGTACATAGAAGCACAACTCATGTCAACCACCATATCAATTTTCGATGCTTCAAAGATTTTCTGAGCATTGAGTACCGTGTTATAAATAAATTATTAATACGCTCCTGCCAACACACTATGATAGTTGGAGCATTGCAAGTAAATGAGTTTAGTGTATGGAAAATATATTGGATTTGCTATGATAGTATGATAAGCCGATAGTATACATTAGATACACAATATAATAATTGAAGCAATTTAATAATCACATCTGTATCTTCTGCCTTCCTTTTTTTTTCTTTTCTAAATGGTTCTTCAAATGTACCAATAGTAACTGTGCTTCCTTTTCATTTCTTGCTCACATATTGTATCTCCTTCTAAATAAGCGAAGCAATAACTCTTGCCACCATCTGTATTTTTATTGTATCTCCTTCTTCCAGTCTTTTTTTTTTCCCGGTAATGGTCCTTCAAGTGTAACAAACATAACTATGCTTGAGGTGTAAACATAGTTACAAAAACTCATTTCCTTTTGGACCTTCAAACTGGGCTTCCTTTTTACTACCTTTACCAGCTTGCTTTATTTTTTGTTTTTATAGCACCTGTGAAATGAAATCAAAAAAAGAAAAAAATAGTGAAACTACATATCTATATCTATCTATTTTCTAATAGTAAAAAAATAGTGAATCCTTTTGGACCTGTTTACATATTTGTTTTTTTCCTTCATATTCCTCACAGGTTTCATATTCTCTTCATAAAAGAGAGTAAAAGAGTGTTACTAATGCGGATAACGATCCCCCTTTCAGCTATCAAGCTCTAAAGATGCATGGGCACCACCAAGAAGAATTCAAGGCCTTTGTAGACCAGCACCAGCAATATCTGGACAACAAAGTTTCTCATCTGCACCTTTTTTTTACGGAATTATATGTATATATCTATTAGAGAATAGCTTTCAGACTATTAGTAATTGTTATATATTTTGCACTATCTTATATTTTGCGATTTAAGCAAATTCACTGTTTTCGTTATATAGGATATATTTTATATATTTTGACATGATCAGATGGATGTCTGCATCCCTTATGTATATATGGTTCCACTGCCATTGCTATTTGTAAACTTTGCAATACGCAATGTACTCCTATCTAGCATGTTATTCCTCACTATGCAATGTCCATATAGTAAAAGTCTTATGTTGCATGCTCTATTTCTTTAATGGCACAATTCATTTTTTTTACGTAGTACTTAAACAAAAAATTGCATCCATTGCCAAAACTGTAATTCATTTGTTCAAAATAAGTTTATAACAATTAGTGTATGGATGAGTATGCTTTTACAAGTCCCATGATTACGTGATGGTATTATATTGCTAGCTATTTTAGAAACAAAAGACAACTTGAAATATCAAACTCAAAAATGAATATCACTCTAAATAATTTTGACATGTTCATATAGTAAAGGTCTTATGTTGCATATGCAATTTTTTTAATGACACAATTCATTTTTCTTTACGTAGTATTTAAAAAAATTTTCAATGTTATTATCTCAATATTTAAATCCTCTCATCCACGTTTTCAGGTTCCACATTGCAGTGCTTTATGTCAACTATATTGACAACCTATTAAAAAGTAGTAGTTTTACTTTCCAGTAGGTTGTGTTGTGGCCCCAAAGACAATGAATGCTAATGTATAGCTCCATACTTCATAACTGAAGCATTGCCCAACTAAATCATCCCTACCCTTTTCACATTTTGGGTATCATTTTTTCACTGTGGACCACTGCCACGAAACAATCCGTCCAGTCAGAGCAGTGCTTCTTCTAAAATTGAGTCAAACTAAGTGGATTTCAATTGAAAAATATTGAATCAATGAATGAAGTGATATTGCACTATGACATTAAATAGCAAGTAATGATTTTCTGCATATTGTGCGTGGTTTCAATATGTGTTGATTAATATAAGTACACATATTGGATTTTTCAACACGAGTATAGGTGGTTTGATACAAATACAATGGTAGAGTTTAGGTAGTCTGATACACTGGTAGATTATAGACTTCAACAACTTTAAAGCTACTTAAGATTTTTTTAATAATGAATATAAATGGAAACATTTCTCAACATCATAGTGAAATAAATTCTACCTTTACATTAATTATGTTATTGTTTTTTGATGATATTTTTGGATTTATTCTTTATTTAGAATTATAGTGGCAATGTTAGCTCAAAACATGGTTTTTATGTTTATACATATCTATATATAAATTAAATCCAAAACTAATTTCTTTTTATATAAATTTGAAAATAATTAATACAATCAAGATATAATAATATTTATTGAGAATAGATTGAGTGAAAATTAGATTTGGTTTTCGTTTTGTAATATACATGATCATTTTCGGTTAAATATGGAAAGCTAATATATTTGCTCAAAATTCCTAATATTTAATCAGATCATCATTACAAAAATTTCGTGTTGTACAATTTGAAATGATTTCTATTCAATTTTCATATTTAAGAAACAAAAATTCTCCTCAAAGTTAGAATTATTCATTTTGTAAATGAAAAGATCAAATTTCCAAAATTCATTTTATTATTATTATCAATTGTTTTGCTTTCCTGTCACGCAATAATGTGGCCCCAAAGACAATGAATGTTAATATATAACTCTAAACCTCATGACTAAACCACTGCCCAACTAAACCATCCCTACCCTTTTGACATTTTGGGGTATCATTTTTTCACTGTGTACCACTGCACAAACCGTCCAGTAATAGCAGTGATTCCTCTAAAATTCAATCAAACGAAGTGGATTTCAATTGAAAAATATTAAATCAATGAATGAAGTGATACTGCACTATGACGTAAAAATAATAGCAAGTAATGATTTTCTGCATGTTGTGCGTGGTTCCATTATGTGTTGATTAGTTTAGATACACTATTGGATTTCCCAACACAAGAGTATAGTTTGTCTGATACAATGGTAGAGTTATAGTGCAATCTATATATAGTGCCAATGTTAGCCCAAAACATCTTTTTTACGTTTATAGTGCAATCTATATATAAATTAAATTAAATCAAAAACTAATTACTTTTTATATAAATTTGAAAATAATTAATACAATCAAGATATAATAATATTTTATGAGGATAGATTGGGTAAAAATCAGATTTGGTTTCCGTTTTGTAATATACATGATCAATTTCGGGTAAATATGGAAAGCTAATATATTTGCTCAAAATTCCCAATATTTAATAAATCATCATTATAAAAATTTCACCCAATACAATTCAATCAGATTTCTATTCAATTTTCACATTTAAGAAACAAAAATTCTCCGGGGAAGTTAGAATTCTTCATTTAGTAAGTGAAAAGATCAAATTTCCAAAATTCATTTTATCTTGAAATAGATCCCAGCTCTACATTGATTATGTAATTTTTTAAAAATAAATATATTATGCCTCTCATCAAATTTCAGCTTTACGTTCAGTAAAAATGATGTATCAAATGTTATTATTAATTTCTAAATCCTTTCATCACCCAATAGCTATGAGGTATTCTATAATCATTTACCAATTAAATAATCTTATAA
>QANU01113137.1:0-20000 GCA_003254905.1 Nissolia schottii
TGGGCTCCCTTCCTATGTGGAGACAGACCCAATATTTGCAAACCCACTATTCTCACTTAATAGAGGAGAGGGATCAGTTTTTAGGGTTAAGAGAGAGTTGAGAAGACAAAATAAAGAAGACAAAAGAGAGAGAAGAGAAGAGAAAACATTTTTTGTTAGGGCAGCAGTTTTTGATCCGCCATCCGCTTAGTTCACCGTTGGATCAGACTGAAATTTTTATAGCAGGTTTGAAACTCGTGATACTTTAATCTGGACGGTGGGATCGTTGAATAGTTGCCTAAGCAGTGAGAAATTGGCCGCACACAGGAACAGCAATTTTGGGTTTTTCTGGTTTCTCTTGTTCTCGATTTCATCGTTTTTGCCTTGTTCTTTGGCTAATTATTAAGCACGATTTGTGCTGTGATTGAGACTCTCTTGTACCCTTATTTTGATCATAGTGGAGCTTGATTGACTGGCTTGTGCCAGTGGTTTTTACTTCTCACATTGAGAAGGTTTTCCACGTTAAAAATTATCGTGTCTTCCTTTTGTGTGTTTTTGTTGTTGCAATTATTTGCTATTGCTCCTCATAGATTCTTGCAGTTGGGGAAATTATTATACACTGCATATAGCTCTGATTGAGTTGTCAATTTATTGTGTAGAATTTCCCATCAGAGTGGCATCAAAGCCTAGTTGGTTGGGCTTATTTGACTTGCTTGAATGATAGAGGCAAATACAAATAAGATGGTCTGTTTGAATGGCACCAACTATCACTTGTGGAAAAGAAAAATGAAGGATGTATTATTTGTGAAGAAATTGCATCTTTCTGTGTTTGCTACTGAGAAGTCAAAAGACAAGACTGATGAGGAATGGAAGTTTGAGCATCAACAAGTTGGTGGCTTTATTTGTTAGTATCTTGAAGACAATGTTTATAATCACATTGCTAATGAGGAAGATGCGAAATCCTTGTGGAAGAAGATTGAGACTTTGTATACTTCTAGTTCAGGGAATAATAAATTATATTTGTTGAATTCCTTGATGAATTTGAGGTACAAGGAAGGGACTTCTATTTCAGATCACTTGAATGATTTTCAGGGGCTCCGAAGACTATGGCTACTGAATACTCTGCCAGATTCTTGGGAAACTTTTCGGGTTTTAATTACAAACTCATCCCCTGATGGTGTTGTCTCTTTGGAAAATGTCAAGAGTAGTGTTCTTAATGAGGAAATGAGAAGGAAGGCTCATGGTACTTCTACTCATTCTGAGGTACTTGTCACTGAGAACAGGGAGAGAAGTCAGAGAAAGGAACTGAAAGGGAGTAGACAGAATAGCAGAAGTAAGTCCAAGTCCAGATACAAGAATGTGGAGTGTCATTATTGTCACAAAATAGGGCACATACAGAGAAATTGTTTACAATGGAAAAGGGAGAGCAACGATAAGAAAGGGAAACAGAAAGAGAAGCATCATGACAATGATGATTGTGTTGCTACTGCTACTTGCGATGATGATCTTATTATTCTCCGTGACCATGATTCAGTTAATCTTGTATCAGATGAGAGCATGTGGATAATTGATAGTGGTGCTACACTGCATGTTACACCAAGGAAGGAGTTCTTCACATCTTACACTTCTGGTGATTTTGGAGTGTTGAAGATGGGTAATGATGGTGTGTCTAAGGTGGTTGGTATTGGTGATGTTTTCTTGCAGACCAACATGAGAGTGTAGTTGTTACTTAAAGGAATCAAACATGCTCCAGATGTCCGCTTTAATTTGATCTCTGTGCAGATGCTTGATGATGGTGGTTATGGAAATCACTTTGGCTCAGGAGAATGGAAACTCACCAGAGGTAACTTAATTGTTGCCAATGGGGAGAGAATCAGTAAACTGTATTGGACAAAAGCATTGGTTGCTAAAGACAGTGTGAACGCCATGCATATAGAGGCTTCTTTGTGGCACCGAAGGCTTAGTAATATCATTGAGAAGGGGTTGAATTGTTTAGCTAAAAAGGATATGCTTCCAGGATTGAAGAGTGCCGAGTTGGAGAAATGTTCTCATTGTATGGCTGGTAAGCAGACCAGAGTATCCTTCAAGAAGCACCCTCCCTCGAAGAAGTCAGAGTTGCTTGAATTGATACATTTTGATGTTTGTGGCCCATTGAAGGTAAAGTCATTTAGTGGTGCATTTTATTTTGTTACCTTTATTGATAATTATTCCAGGAAGCTTTGGGTCTATGCTTTGAAGACAAAGGACCAGGTTCTCGAGAAATTCAAAGAATTCCATGTCTTGGTTGAGAGACAGTCAGGCAAGAAGCTGAAATGCATTCGTACTGACAATGGTGGTGAGCATGGTGGATCGTTTGATGTTTATTGCAAGCAGCACGGTATCAGACATGAAAAGACTCCTCCTAAAACTCCTCAACTGAACGGTTTAGCAGAGAAGATGAACATGACGTTGATTGAAAGAGTTAGATGTATGTTTTCTGAAGCAAAGTTGCTTAAGCATTTCTCGAGTGAGGCATTGTACACAGCAATGCATGTTACTAATCTGAGTCCTACAGTTGCCTTGAATGCTGAGGTGCCAGACAAGATTTGGTTTAGCAAGAATGTCAGGTATGATCATCTGCGAGTCTTCGGTTGCAAAGCATATGTTCATGTTCCAAAGGATGAGAGATCCAAGTTGGATGTGAAGACAAGGCAATGCATCTTTATTGGTTATGGTCATGATGAATTTGGCTACAAGTTCTTTGATCCTGCTGAGAAGAAGGCAGTTAAAATCTGTGATGTGAAATTCATGGAAGACTAAACCATTGAAGACATTGATAAGATAGAGAAGACTACATTTGAGATAGATAATAGTTTGTCTAATGTTGATCCAGTTCGGATGCCTCTACATGATCTGGATACTACTGAAAATAATGTTCAGAATGATGAGCAACATGATGATGGTGGTGATCAACAACTTGGAGATGATTTTGATGTTCCTATTGATGATGTTGAAGAGGAACATGGGATGTCACAAGATAGGGATCTTGGTGATGCTCCTGAACCATCGCAAGTTCAAATTTGGAGGTATAATAGGCAGAGGAAACCATCTACCAGGTATTCTTCTGATGACTATGTTGCCTTGATAGATGGAGGAGAACCTGAGCATTATCTTGAGGCCATGGAGAGTGAAGAAAAGAAAAAGTGGCTTGATGCAATTCAAGATGAAATGAAGTCTTTGCATGATAATCACACTTTTGACTTGGTGAAATTGCCAAAAGGCAAGAAGGCTTTGGAAAACAGGTGGATCTACAGGGTAAAGCAAGAAAGTAATTCTACATCTCTAATGTATAAAGCCAGATTGGTGGTGAAAGGTTTTAGACAGAGAAAAGGTGTTGATTTCAATGAGATTTTTTCTCATGTGGTAAAGATGTCATCCATTAGAACTATGTTGAGTTTGGTTGCTACTCTTGATTTAGAGGTAGAGCAAATGGATGTCAAAACTGCTTTCCTTTATGGTGATTTGGAGGAAGAGATTTATATGAAGCAACCTGATGGTTTTCTTGTTGAAGGCAATGAAGACTATGTGTGTAGGCTGAGAAAAAGCCTATATGGTTTGAAGCAGGCTCCCCGACAATGGTACAAGAAGTTTGAATATGTTATGTGTGAGCAAGGCTACAAGAAGACTACTTCTGATCATTGTGTCTTTGTTAAAAAGTTTGCTAATAGTGATTTTATTATCCTGTTATTGTATGTTGATGACATGCTTATTGTTGGGAAAGATATTTCCATGATTGACAGGTTGAAGAAGCAATTGGGCGAGTCATTTGCCATGAAAGACATGGGAGCTGCTAAGCAAATTCTTGGTATAAGAATCATGCGTGATAGGCAAGAGAAGAAGCTTTGGATGTCACAGGAATATTATGTTAAAAGAGTGCTACAGAGGTTCCAGATGGAAAATGCTAAGGCAGTAAGCACTCTTCTTTCTACTCATTTTAAATTAAGTGCTAAACAGAGTCCTTCCAATGAAGCTGAAAAATCAGATATGCAACGGGTTCCTTATGTATCTGCTGTAGGTAGTTTGATGTATGCAATGGTGTGTACAAGACCAAATATTGCACATTTTGTTGGTACAGTCAGTAGATATTTGTCTAATCCAGATAGAGAGCATTGGAATGATGTGAAATGGATTTTGAGGTATCTTCGTGGTACTAATAGTTTGAGGCTTTATTTTGGAGGTGATAAGCCTACCCTTGTAGGCTATACTGATTCTGATATGGCCGGAGACATAGATTCCAGAAGGTCTACTTCAGGCTACATGATTAAGTTTACAGGGGGAGTTATGGCATGGCAATCTAGATTGCAGAAGTGTATTGCATTGTCTACTACTGAGGCAGAATTCATTGCCATTACAGAAGCATGCAAGGAGTTGCTTTGGGTGAAGAAACTCTTGCAAGAGCTTGGTTTTGTTCAAGACAAGTACTTGCTATTTTGTGATAGTCAGAATGCAATTCATCTTGGTAAGAATTCAACTTTTCATTCTAGGTCAAAGCATATTGATGTGAGGTATCATTGGATACGTGATGCTTTGGAGGCTAGGTTGCTGGAGTTGGTAAAATTTCATACAGATGATAATTGTGTTGATATGATGACTAAGACACTACCGAGAAGCAAGTTCGAAACTTGTTGTAAGATCGCCGGTTTGTCGATCACTTCCACATAGTTGTGAGGGGGAGATTTGTTGGGTTGGGCTCCCTTCCTATGTGGAGAAAGGCCCAATATTTGCAAACCCACTATTCTCACTTAATAGTGAAGAGGGATCAGTTTTTAGGGTTAAGAGAGAGTTGAGAAGACAAAATAAAGAAGAGAAAAGAGAGAGAAGAGAAGAGAAAACGTTTTTTGTCAGGGCAGCATTTTTTGATCTGGTGCCACCACTTCGTTTACCGTTGGATCCGGCTGAAATTTTACAGCAGGTTTGAAACTCGTGATACTTTAATCTGGATGGTGGGATCGTTGAAAAGTTGTCTGAGTAGTGAGAAATTGGCCGTGCACAGTAACAACAATTTTGGCTTTTTTTGGTTTCTCTTGTTCTCTATTTCATCGTTCTTGCCTTGTTCTTTGGCTGATTATTTAGCACAATTTGTGCTGTGATTGAGACTCTCTTGTACCCTTATTTTGATCATAGTGGAGCTTGATTGACTGGCTTGTGCTCGTGGTTTTTACTTATCACATTAAGAAGGTTTTCCACATTAAAAATTACCGTGTCTTCCTTTTGTGTGTTTTTGTTGTTGCAATTAACTGTTATTGCTCCTTATAGATTCTTGCAAGTTGGGAAAATTATTATCTGCTGCATATAGCTCTGATTGAGTTGTCGATTTATTGTGTAGAATTTCCCATCACTTTTTGCTATTATACTTTATTTGGATACATGTGTATTTTTTAGAGAGAGATTAAGTTTTCATATATTTTGGGTATTAAGTGTTTGATATTGTTTTAATTCTTTTCGTTTTTTATATTTGTTTAATTTTGACTTTTGTTCTTATTTTACTGTGCTACTTTTAAGCTATGGAAAATCAAATTGAGGATGATAATACTTTAGTTGATTGTTATGTGATAAGTGGATTTTGCACCCTATTTTATTAGCCTATAAATGAACAACTGCATACTAAAAATGTGTGGTTTTAATACTTAATCAATATGTTTTGCACATTATCCTCTTTTGTGAGAAATTGAGAAAACGGAAAGTTCAAGCATTTTTTTTATATTAGAATTTAAATGTGTATATTTCTTTTGTAGTTTTCTATTTTAATTGTAGGAAATGAAAGTCCAAGAGAATCGTTGAAGATATGAAGAGAAGAGGTGGAAAAGGGAGAAAGAGGAAGCAAAACTGCTCAGCGCATAAGTAACAAACGCTCAGTGCAAAAGCAACTATCGCTCAGCGCAAAAGAAACTATCGTTCAGTGCATAAGCAACAATCGCTCAGCGGATCTCAAGAATTCACTCAGTGGTGGTACCTGTACCGCTGAGCGATATTACGTCGGCAGCAACTTGCACCGGCGCATTTATTACGCAACTGGCGCCAGCCTGGATTGCGGCGTCACCCCTGCAAAAGCTGACCGGAGCATTTAATAAGCTGCGTAAGCCGCCCGAGTTGAACAGGCCGCTTAGCGATATCGCCTCACCGCTCAGCGAAAACAGCCCAAACCGCTCAGCGATGGTACTAAACCGCTGAGCGGTGCCCTCAGATTTTGGCCTATAAATAGAGGGCCAAGGCACTCATTTGAAGATCATCTCTCTCCATCCATCCAAGTTCTCCCAGCCCTAGAGAACGTCTTCTGAAACACCCTAGCTAACTATTTACCCGTACGCAGTAAACAAAGCTCACTAGGTTATTTTCCATCTGATCAGAATACCTTAGTCCATTGTTATCTTTCGAAAATAGTGGCTTAAGAAAATAAGGACCAATTATAAACTTTTCATTTTACATTGCATAATGACTAAAATAGAGCCATGCGTCAGAATAAACAATATAACAAAGCGTATAACTGTAAGATAGTAAAACATCCAATACATATCCAGGTGGTCTATCAGACAAAGTCACATAATTGTATATACAGTAAGTAAGATATACATCATATGTACATAACCAGACTATCAAGTACATAATCCAGAATACATAACAGCAAAATACAAGGGCTACCGGAATACCACTCAGTATACCCTTGGCAAAAATCTAAACAGCTATCTATCTCTAGGCTCATCCGATTATAGCCGCTCATGGCTCAGTTGGCGGCTCATCTGCATCCTCAAAATAAGACTCATCTTCTGTACTTGAATTCATAAAACAGTGGGGATGAGAACGGTAGGTTCTCAGTGGAAATAACTTTAGTTCCTGAGTCTCGTATCAGATTATGTCGGACTTCAGGCCGCTCAGAGATTTCTAAGTGAGCATACATACTAAATATCCTACTAATTATTATATGTCCTATCTGAACGGCTTTATCTACTTTACTATGTGACATGGGAACTACTCTTGCTTACTACGTTCTCGTGTTGATTACCATTTCGTGAATATACATAACCGTCTCGAGCGTGCTCTTGACGGTACTGACATAACAGCAGACTATACATTCAGAATACATTCAGTATAACAGAATCATCAGAGTATACATCACATAGTCATCAAAGTAAAAATGACAGAATCGTCAGAATATGTCTAGCATGAGTCATCAGCATAAACATGACAAAATTATCGGAATAAACATGCCTAACAGAGTGTACATGTGTATAATAGAATATGACAGCATAAACCTGCATAACAGCATAACCTGCTTTGGAATATGTGTTATTCCCACCATAGTAATGTCCTCTGTTGACACTAGTATGACGGAATAACCTCGCACCCTCAGTGTAGGCCGACACTGTCTAGACCTTCCTGCGGTGGGCTTCCACCTGCCGTGTGCCCCCCCGGGACCCCTCGACANAGCATTGGGCATTGGCCCTTTTTCAGCATTGGGCATTGGCCCTTTTCAGCATTTCAGCATTTTCAGCATTTATGTACTTGCAGCATGGCATACTGGTTCCCTATGGTTCATTTCAGCATCTTTACTTATCTCAGAGTTAATTCTAGTGTCTTTAAGCTAGGTGTATCATGAATGCATGAAAGGCTACAAATATCAGCACAGATTACATGTAATATGCATGTTCAGTACATTTCTTTCACATACAGCATATACATTCATACAATTCAGCTATCAATCACAGAGATGGCAATAAATACTAGACTATGAGCCTCAAGAGGGTGCCATAAGCTTTTCTAGTCTCAAGCCGCTCAGCGAAAACTGATGTTCGCTCAGCGGTTTGAGCCTTTGCGCCCAGCGACAGAGGTTGTATCGCTCAGCGGTACTGACCACATCGCTCAGCGGCTGCCACTTTCTCGAATTTTCTCCACTGCCTTACGCCAAAAATATCTTTTTTAACTTTCCACGTAGGCTTCAGCTCGCTCAGCGGCGCCTGAGACTCCGCTCAGCGGCCCCTGTGCAAGACATGAAAACCGAATTCCTCATCTCTTCCATTTTTCTCTCCTTGCTTCCCATGGCACCTGCTTGAGTTTCACACACCATCCAAGCACAATAATCCTATCTAATCCAGGTCACAAGACCCTTCAGAATTATCTTCCTAAGCCTAGCATCATTTCTAGCATCTATGGTTACATATTCAAGAACTACACACATACACATATAATTCACATAAACATCATTAACCATCAAAGAGGTGAGGAACTAGAGTTACCCACTTCCTAAAGAGCTTGTTGGTGATGGAAAAGGATGAACCTGAAGCTTGGTTGCTTGAGTTTTTGCTAAGAAGTGATGGAAGCTTAGGTTATGGAATTTAGGGTTATGGAGACCTTGGTTTCTTTTCCTCCAAGTGAAGAGAACTCCTTGCCTTGATGCTAGCTTGCCTTCTTGATGGATTTAAGAGTGAATTTAGGTGATGAAAGCAAAGGATGATGATTGAACTTTGAGTGAATATGGAGCTTTGAAGTCTTGGGAGCTTAGGAGACTTAGGAAGATGAAAGATGAAATAACTTTTGTGTAAGTGTGTGGTGTGTCTTTGGGTAGGAGGCTGGCCGTGGGTAATATTTTCCCCCTTGGTCATCTATGATTTATTTTTCTTTCTGTGTGTTTTCGGTCATATTCGCTCATTAACTATTTATGTACGGAAGTCCTAAAAATATTCCGAACATATCGTTGTGACCTATGAATTTTCCTTGTTAATATTTAAATCTTAGTTGAAAGATTCTTGAATTTATTTTCATATCAAGGTCTTTTACAGACTCCTATTGAGTCACAATTAAATTCTCATAATACCTAATATCGACCCGAACGTCACTAGACGCCACAAGATCATCAAAGGATTATTTTTAACTAATATTACAGAGATAAAATTAATATTTGAATTTTATTTTATTTTTATCTCACTTTTTCCTTATTATTATATTTTTAATTCTTTCCTATGTAACACTTTAAAGGAAGGGAAAAAGTCGGGTTGTTACATCTTCCTCCTCCACCACTTCTATTTTCTACACTTTCCCGTTTTTATTTTATGCACTTTAGGTTTATGTTAGAAAGTGCAATTGTGAGAAGTCTTTCAAGAATTGTTGCGAAGCTCTGCCAAATTGTATTCAGGTTTTATTAATCCAATTCTCCATTGCCCTTTACTCTTTCTTTTCCTTTATTATAAGTTCTCATCCTCCACTCATGGAGGAATAGTTCTTTAATATCTTGCATGCGGTAACTCTAGATTAAGATTATTCGAGGTATTGTGCTTAACGATTATTCATGAATTGTTCTGCCCTAATTAGTGATATAGCGATTGCATGTTATTGGTTAGGGTTAACTCTAGGTTAATGAATCTTGACGATTGTATGATTTATTAAACTATGATAAGGAACCTTTGGGGAACTGATTAGATTTAATCGGGTTGTGCAATTGGTACTTAATTAATATGGGTTTATAATGCTGAAATCTTAGCTTTAATTCCTGTATTAACAAATGCTTAGGGAGCTGATGATCGTAGTCTCTAAATGAATTGCATATTGGTTAGAGATTTCAACCAATACACAACGTCCTATTTTATGAATAATGAATTAGGAACCAATGAAAATTAATCCTTGATCTAGAAACGCGGTACGCAGGATATTGCTTTTATCATTATTGACTTACTCTCGTTTTGTTCTTGATTTTAATTTCATCAAACCAAACCCCCCGATTTAGTTAAACTTGTAATTGGTTCTAAATTGCTTCCTTCAGAGACGAGCTAGGTTAGCCCCTTTACTACGTTCTGGGGTTTTCTTAGTTTCTAAATTATTATTTGATCACACACTAAAATTAACGACGTTTTGGTGAGTGTCATTATGCGAGTTTAGTCAACTTTTTATCATTAAGCTAGTTTTGATGTTGAGATGAAATCATGTTTTTAAATGATTATTTTAAGTATGATTGTGAAGAGAGTGTTACATTTTCAGTTTTTTGGTACTGTAGTTATATTTTTCATTTGGTCAAACTAGAGATATATTATTTAAATTTTAATTATTTTACTACACATTTTTGTATTGAGTTAGAGTGCAATATTATTTTGTGCATACATTTTTTTTTCATGGGGTCAAGTAACAAATCTTGTAACAACAAGAAATGAGATATGATTTTATTTCGAAATGTTAGTGATTTTCTTGAAGGTCACTTGTTGTTATAGAGCAAAAGATAATCATATTTATCCAACTCATGTATCATCACAAAATATTTTGATTTATCTTTTGAAAAAATAGGCATCTAATAGGTTGATTTTTTTTTTTTTAAAGTTAGAAATAGTTAATATTTATAGTAGTATTAGTTAGTATGAAATTAGAATGTAGAGTGATAATCGAAAAAAAAAATTAATAAATTTTAATTGAGGACATTTTAAAAATATTAAAATAATTACTCTAAAGTGGGACCTAAAAAATTCTTTAAGAAAATAACTTTTTAAGATAAGCATTCACTTACGTCACATGTTTTGCAATAAAAATTAGAAACCACTAGATCATTATTTGATTTTGCAACATCTATTCTACTAACTACTAACGGCAACTGAGTGCATTTATAAGCAATCAAAGCATGTTTCTTTGACAGCTAGGCCGCTATAGTATGAACAACCTTTGAGCATTTAAAATTTTTTATTTGATCCCTTCCTTGTTGCATTGATGTCACATTTTTAATGCATCATAAAAAGTAAAAGTATTTTTAAAATGTTACTCTTCTTTCTAATGAAAATCACTAAACTTTGATTCTAACTATATAAACTCACTTTAAGTCTTTTCACTATCATGTTTTTTTTTAAATAAATTAATGATAAAAGTTATCACATGATCCAGTCATATAACTTAGTGAAAAATAATGTGGGATGAGTCCCTTCTTAAAAGGACTTTGACCACTTTTTTGCTTACCTCATTAAAGTGAGACTCTTTCCTTCTCATTTCTAATAATGTTTTAAAAAAGTGAGACTCAAAATAGTGAAATTAGAGACTTTTGGAGGACACAATTAAAGATGCTCTAATAATCTTTGCCGAATTTTGAAAATTAAATTGAGTGTCAGAGAAATTAAATGAAAGTAACTTATAATAAAAATCCATTCTAAGTTTCAGAAGCCGGTGCATAACTTTTGATATAAAAAATAGTCAGTATACTTGTTAAAAAAAAAAAGTCAACCAACGGGGGTTGGTACAAATGGTAAGCGGCTTGGTATCGCTATCGGGTAGGCAACCTAAAAAAAAAAAAGTCAATATACAAAATATTTGTTTGGACTAAGACCATTGTTAAAGAGTTAAACTTTATTTTTTTTTAAAAAATAATAAACTTTTATTTTTTAAATACATTGACTCTCTTGTAAACGGTGAAGTTTCTTTATTTAACCGTATTTTTTGGTGCAATATATAGATATTGTAAAGAGTTTGTATCTTTCTCTCAGTTACCGATATTTTGGTAGATTATACAAATGCCAGTCAAATTTGTATTTTTGAGATTTATAAATAACATTTCTTTTGTCAAAATTGATCTCCGTCACATTGGGTTTTCAACTAGAAAAGTAAAATTGAACACATCAAAAGTGTCGTTAACAATTACACTTATCATTCCTTTTTATCGGTTAGCGTTGGTTGTTAATAATTTTAGGTTGTAAACCAAGGGGGTTGATCCAAGTGGTAAACGGTTTGGTATCGCTTAAGCAAGGTCCCAAATTTGAATCCTTGTGTATGCAGTTATCCCCGTTAGGAGACTCACCCACCATAGTCAAGTGCGCGACTCGGGTCGACCCGCCTTATTCAAAGACAAACCTTGCATACCGGACAGACAACCTTAAAAAAAAAAAAAGGTTGTAACAAATAACGTATGAGTGATTATTATTTCATTTAATACTTCGTTTGGGTTATATATTGTGCGCACAATAAGGGCACGTCATTTTGAACCGACATCGTGACCTACCTTATCAAAAGCGCCGTGCCACCTCCCAACCATATAACGCATTTACTCTATAATGGAAATATTAGTAGGATTTAGGTACATCAATTCAGCGGTACCAAATTATATAACTAACAATGGAGCTCGTAGAACTCTGGAATCGTGTAACATATGGTTTTCCATCCATACTGTTTTCCTACTTAATTAATTTGACGATGGGTGGTCCATCCTCATAGCAAGTAAAATACACGAACTTCCTCTCATGTATTTTTCTCTATTTTTTAAATATCAATTTATATGGCCGAGTGGGGGAGAGAGAGAGAGAGGAAGAGCGACCATCTAGGTGGGGCGCTGATAGAGAAGACTAACTAACTTCGGCTTCAATGCTTGCTTGGTTCATTTTTTTTTTAAGCCTATAAATAGATAGAATGGCAATAATAAAAGCTTAACATACATTCGTGGCTTTAAACACACAGACAGAGCTTACATTATTCCATAGGGAAGCCAATCTCTGTCTCTTCTTTCGTTCATTTTGTGCATCGTTCAGTTCCCTTCATCTCACATTTGTTTTTTCTTGTGGACTTGAACACTAGTTGATATATAAAAGTTAAACAAGCAAGCCTACATAGGATATATATATATATATAGTAAGGTGTTGTAACATTTAACGAGTAATTAAAGAGTTAGGAGAAGAAGATAAAGCAATACTTTAGATATCTAATCCAGTGAGATGGGAGCTCCATTATCAGCCTGGCCGTGGGACAACTTGGGGTTATTCAAGGTATATATTATTACTATTCTTATGTCATGCATCTCCTTGCTTCTAATTTCATTGTTATCATCATAACAATCATAATTATTTTACTTTTAAAGTGACGGTGAGATTTGTTTTTGGAATGGACAGTATCTGCTATACGGGCCATTCGTGGCCAAAGTAATGTATGAAAGGTTTTACGAGCAAGAGCCCGGCCTCAACTTCAGCTGGTGCCTTCATTTGCTCATACTGTTTGGTCTCAGAGGCTTCCTTCACGTGCTCTGGAACTCTTTCAGCAACATGCTCTTCCTCACGCGGAATCGGAGGATTCTCCAACAAGGGGTTGATTTCAAGCAGGTTGACAAAGAATGGGACTGGTACGTATGTATGTATATTTAATTAATTCAAGAGCTCTGCTACATGTACACTAAAAATCATACACCATACATATGCCTCGTACTTATAAACATAAAATTTGTGTTTTAACTCATATAATGTTTGTGCACTAGTGAGAATAAAGTTTGTGCATTATTAATGGTGTATGTATGAGTGTATGAAATTGAGTGTATATGTAATATTTTTGTTAATTTAATGGATTGATGTATTCAAATTATTATTTTCTTTTTAAAATTGATTTTTGTGTTCTTATTTATGACAGGGATAACTTCTTAATTCTTGAAGCACTAATTGCCTCCTTGGCCTATTACGTGTTCCCCTTCCTTCAAAATCTGCCTCTCTGGAACGCCAAGGGTCTTATTGCCGCTCTGGTTCTTCACGTGGGAATCTCAGAGCCACTTTATTATTGGGCGCATAGAAAATTTCACGGAGACTATCTTTTCACTCGCTACCACTCGCTTCACCACTCGTCTCCGGTGCCACAGTCTCTGACAGGCAAGAGCAACAAATAAATGCCATCATCTCGCTCATAATTTCTCCCTAATTAAATTATAGCTTTTCCTGATTGTGGCTTTATTTGTGTTAAGAATATTTTATATTAATGATCATAATTGATTTGATTTAGTCTTATTAATTGATTGTAATTTATTTTTGGCCGTTGTGTTTTGGTCGTTGAGTTTTCAGCCTATAAATAAGCTCAGCATCCGATGTAAAAACATAACAACTCTCATACTACAATTCTATTATTTCTTGTTCTCTGTATTTTGTCTATAGTCTTTATTGTATCCTTTTACTTGCCCATTCAAGATGTTCAACAATTTGACATGACCTTTTTTTTTCTATTATGGTTTGTGGTGCTGGCTGCAGTTGGAAATGCAACGGTTCTGGAGCGTCTTATTTTGGCGGTGGTAATTGGAATCCCGATCCTTGGGGCTTCTCTGATTGGATATGGGTCAGTGAGCTTGATATATGGTCACGTTCTGATCTTTGATTTTCTGAGATGTATGGGCCATTGCAATGTTGAAATAATTCCACATCAGCTGTTCGAGACACTCCCATTCATGAGATATCTGCTATACACTCCCACGTAAGTAAATTAATTTAGAGTTTGATATATATCCAGAGTCCAAGGTCTTATTAATTCTCATATTTGACGTGAGAAAAGGTCCGCATTGATTTCTATCTGTCTATTGGTGAGGAGAGTTAAAACGCATTTACTATCACCCAAATACGGAAATGTACCATATGGCTAAATTGGTGAGTGGTCATTTTTTTTTTTGAAAAGAATTCCAGCATACATTTGGCAAAGAAGGGTGAAGAAGGNATACATTTGGTAAAGAAGGGTGAAGAAGGAAATGAAATGAATGATTTTGACAAACTACATTTCTTTTTAGGGTTATATGAAACGAGGAAAAGAGATGGACTTCGTTCTCTTTCGAAAATAAGAACTTAAGCACAATCAATTTAAAACATTTGATTTTCAATGCTAGGAAAGCTAAAGTTTAAACAAGTGGCCCATAAGAATTTATTGAACTTCTCCAAACAATTTTTGGACTAAATTACTGAAGAATTTTGTTCCCCAAAACGGTAACAACATGCATTTTGTACATTAAAAATTCTTATATGATCTTGGATTACATTATTAATATATGGTTCAAGAAGTTTATCAACCATAGGTTTATTATTGTATTTCATATATTTTTTGAACATTAGAAATTTAAATCAATGATGGGTAAGGTTCTTGGATCACAATCCAAGAATTTCTCTCTTGTACACGGTGGTCCTCCTAATTCAAATGCGACCCCGAAACTAATTTCACTCACATTCATTTCCAATATTGTAGTTGTTTATAATCACTTGCTTTTTCCATCCTATGCAGATACCACACCCTTCACCACACTGATAAGGACTGTAATTTCTGCCTCTTCATGCCTCTCTTTGACGCACTAGGCAAAACGCTTAACCCAAAATCATGGCAATTACACAAAACATTAAGCATAGGTACAGATACTTAATGCTTCGTTACATAACTTGAATACCAAAATATGGGTTGGAACACAAATTTACAATTGTATGAGCCTGAGTCTGAATTCGTCACACCCTGTAACGAATTCAGACATTTAAAAAGAAAAAAGAAAAAAAGTCTGAATTTGCCATATTCTGTAGCGAATTTAGACAATTTTTTTTTAAAAAAAAGAAGGAAAAAAGTCTGAAATCGCCACACTCTATGACAAATTCAGACCATTTTTTTAAAAAAAAAAATTAAGGCTCTGAATTCGACACAATCTGTGATAAATTCAGACCAAGCTTCATACAAATATAAATTTTTTACATGAAACATATTATGATATATAAATCTTTTGGAGAGAATATACATGTAATAAGTCTCACGGAAAGTAGTAGTACTTAATTTATTTAAAAAGCTGTACGTGTCTGGGGCGCAGGAGAAGGCAGTAGGGTCCCGGATTTTGTGTTCCTGGCCCATATAGTGGACGTCACATCGGNCCTGAGTCTCAATTCGTCACACCCTATGACAAATTTAGACATTTTTTTTAAAAAAAAAAGACTAAATTTGCCATATCCTATAACGAATTCAGACATTTTTAAAAAAAAAAAAAGAAAAAAAGTCTGAAATCGCCACACTCTGTGGTAAATTCAGACTTTTTTTTATAAAAAAAATCAGGAGTCTGAATTCGGCACAACCTGTAGTAAATTCAGATCAAGATCTATACAAATATAAATTTTTTACATGAAACATATTATGATATATAAATCTTTTGGAGAGAATATACATGTAATAAGTCTCACGGAAAGTAGTAGTACTTAATTTATTTAAAAAGCTGTACGTGTCTGGGGCGCAGGAGAAGGCAGTAGGGTCCCGGATTTTGTGTTCCTGGCCCATATAGTGGACGTCACATCGGCTATGCATGCTCCATTCTGTTTGAGATCCTTCGGTTCTTTGCCATTCACAACAAGGCTCTTCCTGGTCCCATTCTGGCCAATCGCCTTGCTAACTCTGCTCGCAATGTGGCTTTGGTCAAAGGCCTTCTTAGTTTCATTCTACTACCTCAGAGGCAGGCTCCACCAAACGTGGCTTGTTCCAAGATGCGGCTTCCAGGTGGGTGTCTACACTAGTTAGTTCCCTCGTCTGTTCAAGAAATTTGTCTTCATCTTTAATCGAGTAAATTAATAGCCACCACCACCAAACTTCATTAATAATATGAGTGTTGTTTGACCCTTGTTTTTCACAGTATTTCTTGCCGTTTGCTACTGCGGGCATAAATAAGCATATCGAACAAGCTATCCTGAGGGCAGATAAAATCGGCGTCAAGGTCATCAGCTTGGCTGCATTGAATAAGGTTTGGAATATTTACTGAACTTGGACTAAAGAATTAAAAAAAAACTAAGCATGACTTAATGAGCTCTGGTCTTCCCTGAGCTTGGTTGTTGAGGGTTTTAATGCACTGTGAGGTAGATCTCTGATACCTGACAAAACCATGGCGTTATTGGCTCATAGAATACGGATCTTGATCTATCCGTCAGCTTTTAGAAACGGTGGTCCACTAGCTAGGTTTTATGCACAGATTCCACTTTCTGTTTTAGCTGTAAATAAACAGAAAACTACGTCGCTTGTATAAAGAAGAAAGTAAAATAAAATTCTAATAGAGGTACACTAAAAAAATATACATCATACATACAACTTATACTTATATACATAAAGTTTGTGTTTTAATGTCTGTAATGTTTGTGCACTTAATTAAGTATAATTGGGAATATCATCTATAAGTTTGTAATGTTTTTGCACTTATAAGAATAAAGTTTGTGCATTATTAATAGTGTATGCATGAGTGTATAAAATTGGGTGTACATGTAGCATTTTTGATAAGGAATAGAGTCTTGCTACACGTACACCAAAAAAATATACATCATACATACACCTTATACTCATATACATAAAGTTTGTGTTTTAATGTCTGTGCACTTAATTAAGTATAATTGAGAATAGCATCTATAAGTTTGTAATGTTTTTGCACTCATAAAAATAAAATTTGTGCATTATTAACGATGTATGTATGAGTGTATAAAATTGGGTGTACATCTAACATTTTTGATAAGATATAAAGCAAGAAAAATATGTCCCCAGCTGGGTGTTACGCGGTGGTTTCATAAACGATGTCTGTCTAGTTGTCATTGCTCTAATTGGTTCAATATTCATTGAATGATTGCAATTTTTCGCTTGCTGTGTACAGAATGAATCTTTAAACGGGGGAGGGAAACTTTTTGTGGACAAACACCCAAACCTTAGAGTTAGGGTTGTTCATGGGAACACCTTAACTGCAGCTGTGATTCTGGATGAAATCCCAAAAGATGTTGAGGAAGTGTTCCTAACAGGGGCGACTTCCAAGCTCGGAAGAGCTATTGCCCTCTATCTCTGCCAAAAGAAAGTCAAAGTCCTGGTAATTAAGCCTTGCCTAGCTACTTCTCTCACTTTGTTATTAATAGTCCAAGGTATATTTTACGTTTTTTAAATTCTACTTTAAAGTTCATTTATGTTTCTTTTTTTTCCTTTATAATTCATATTAAAAGTTTGGGTTAATTAAGTTTTTAATCCCTGTAATATGAAAAAGTTTGGTTTTAGTCCCTCATGACAAGTTTTACTCCCTGTAAAATGTGAAAATTTGATTTTGGTCCCTGTCGACGATTGGTGATGGACGGTGATGTAGAAATGGTCCCAGATGACGGGTTAACTGACACGTCATTACCGTCCATCACCAACCGTCCGTAGGGATCAAAATCAAACTGTCACATTTTACAGGAACTAAAACTTGTCATGAGAGACTAAAACCAAACTTTTTCATATTACAGGGACTAAAAACTTAATTAACCCTAAAAGTTTTTAAAATTTTATCAAATAATCCGTAAATTTGTGGGCAGCACGTGCGAACTTTCGGCAAGTTATCGGGCTCCCAAGCATTTTTCCTTTTAAAAAAACGGCCGATTAATTAAGTCTCGTTATTTGTACAACCGAACACGCGTGAATAAATATTATAAAATAGAGAAACAAAACGTTATTAAACACATAAACGAGTAATATTAAACATGCACATGCCTGTGCGCGCATAAATGCACAGTGACAATGTTTATTTTTCTATAATATGTTGTTTAATTTTCTATGTAGTGTACACGTGATGTCAACTTTTGAAATGTATTTTCGCAATTAAAACATCCCACTAAAATTGTTTTCATATTGCATAACACTGCTTCTCATTCATGCCATGGACAATATTGGATTAAAAGGTTCTGTAGATGACATTATTGTTTGTTTACCATTGCATTAGACTTAATTTTCCACCGTCCTTTAAATAAATATTTAAATAAATTTAGGCAAATGTCAATTGGCTGACACGCTGTGCGAAAAATCGCAACTTGCAAAGGGAAATAGTAAAGTAGGAGGGAGGTCGATTGATTTTGATGCCTAACATATGGCAACAAAAAAATAATGTTATTCATTAATATGATGGTACTTGCGAACCTGACGGACGGAGCAATGAGCCAATAATGGTGATGATCGATGTCAGAACAAAATGCCAAGCTGAATAATTTTTGATTGAGGCGTTAATGAAGTTTATTCAGTTATATACGTAACTTATTATTACGGACGACAACGAAATTCTCGCGATGGAAATTGCTCTGTAGCTTATGCAATTACCATTACTAATACACTCCACTAAAATCCACATTTTTGCAGATGTTAACTCTTTCAGCGGATAGATTTCAGAGAATTCAAAAGGAAGCCCCACCAGAATACCAAAGCTACCTTGTCCAAGTGACAAAATACCAAGCAGCACAAAACTGCAAGGTATTCTATAACTATTTCTAGCGTTCTCTATAAAAATACAAGAGATTCTGTCAAACAAATTGTGGTTTTAACTTGCAATGGTTACGTGCCATAGATTTTGACATATAAGAACCGATGTAAAATTAATTAGTTCTCTTAATGTAGACCTGGATTGTTGGAAAGTGGATCACGCCAAGAGAGCAGAGCTGGGCGCCACGTGGAACACATTTCCATCAATTCGTCGTTCCGCCCATCTTACCGTTCAGAAGGGACTGCACTTATGGCGATCTAGCGGCTATGAGGTTGCCAGAAGACGTGGAAGGCCTTGGCAACTGCGAGGTGACTGAGCAAATATCATTTTCTTTTATGCGTTTCTTTTTTAGGTTGTCTGCCCGATATCCAAGGCTTTGCCTTGACTAATCCGGGCGGACCCGGGTCTTGCACCTTACAGGGGTGAGTCTCCCAGCGAGAATAACTGCCTACACAAGGTCTCAAACTCGAGACCTTACTTAAGCAATACCAAACTGCTTACCACTTGGATCAACCCCCATTGGTTGCTTTATGCGTTTCTGGACTGAATCAATTTGGCTTTCATTTTCAATTCTGAATGCGTGCATAAATATCTATAAATTGGTTAGCGGTTAACAGCTTAATTCAATTTTTGTTTTGTTTGACTCAGTACACGATGGAGAGAGGAGTAGTTCACGCATGCCATGCAGGAGGAGTTGTGCATAGCCTTGAAGGTTGGACCCACCACGAAGTTGGGGCCATAGATGTCGATAGGATTGATATTGTGTGGAAAGCAGCACTCAAACACGGCCTAAGACCAGTGTCCTCCGGAGGATCCACCGCCCAAGGAAATTAAAATCGTGACAGGAAAATCGATTTGAACTTAAAGGGCTTTCTCACGTATTATATTATATGATAGGTAGATGGTGTATTACTCATAAGAGGTCATCATCAAGAGTGGTTAAATTCTTTGATGAAGTTGATTTGTTAATGTTGTTAAATGTTCACGTCCGTATGGTGTTTCATTATGAGGTGAAAGCAAGTTAGCTGCC
>QANU01113141.1:0-15915 GCA_003254905.1 Nissolia schottii
AAATTTTAAATGTTGATTTGAATTTTAAACATTGATTGTAAATGCTTTCCTCATCAGGTGTAACTATCTTAGTCATGCTCTCATCCCATTGTGGTGGATTCTTCTTTAATCTTTTGTAAAGAGGGGCACAGATAACTCTAATATTAGGAATGAAGTCGGCTACATAGTTCAGACATCCTAAAAATCTTTGTAGCTGTGTTTTGTCTAAGATTTTATTAGGGAATTTTGAGGCAAACTCTAAAGACCTTTGAATGGGAGTTATGGTTCCTTGATAGATTTCAAATCCTAAGAACCTAACTTTGGTTTGAAAGATCTTTATTTTCTTAGCAGACACCACTAACCCATTTTCTTTGATAATTTTAATAAAGGTTTCTAAGTGTTGAACATGCTGATTTATTCCTCTGGAAAATACTAATACATCATCAAGGTAGACGATAGTAAAATCCATGTAAGGATAAAAAATATCATTCATAATGTTTTGGAATTCACTAGGAGCGTTTTTAAGCCCTTGAGGCATTACATTCCATTCGTAATGGCCAAAAGGGACAACAAATGCTGTCTTGTACCTATCCTCCTCCCTCACTGAAATTTGGTAATAACCAGATTTCATGTCAAATTTGGAGAAGATAGTGGCTCCATGTAATCTTTTGATAAGATCATTTTTATTAGGTAGAGGATACCTAATCCATTTTAAAGCTTTATTGAGAGGTTTATAGTTAATTACTAGCCTAGGAGCTCCTCGTTCTTGCTCAGAGGCGTTCATAACATAAAACCCTGCACAACTCCATGGAGATTTAGAAGGGCGAATAAGACCTTTGTCTAAGTATTCTTGAAGTTCCTTCTTACAATATTGAATATATTCTTTATTCATTTGAATGGGTCTAGCTTTAGTTGGAATATTTTTCTCATCAAAACTATCTATATATGGTAAAGAGATTTCATATTTTTTCCTATGCCAAAAAGCCGTAGGATTTTGCTCACAAATTTCTTTTTCAATTGTATGGTGTAATTCTGTAATAATTTTTTGAATGTTAGGGGACTTAATTTGTTGCTCAATTCTTTGATATTGAATTTCTTTGTTGAGCATATTAATATGAGTTTGTTTTTTCTGAATTAGATTAATTTGTTTAACTGATAACTCTTGCAGGCTGTGTACTTCTCGACCTTGTGGAGGTCCGAGAAAGTCAAACATAACTTCTTGTCCTAAAGGAGAAGAAATTATTCCTTTATTGGTTACATAGAACGGATATAGAAGAGTTAGGAAAGGAGTCCCTAATATCATTTCCTGACTCATGTTTTTAACCAAGACAAATGAAGTGGTATAACAAATTTTGTTTTTACAAATTTTTGCATTAGACAGTTTATAATTAATTTTTAAACTTGACCCATTGGTGCATGCCAAGTTTTCAGTAGTCTTTTCATAATATTTTGAGGGAATTATTCCTTCTTGAATACAATTCATATCAGCCCCTGAATCAATTAGGGCGGTAATATTGAATTTTTTATTTTGGATCACTAAGGTTATTTGACAATACCATTTGTGTTGAGTTATGATACTTAGTGTATTAATAAATTGATCATTTGTGTCTGATTCAGAAGACTGGTTATGGGCTAGAATAGCCTTCTCCAAATCTGCATCAGATTTTTGAGAACGAAGAATTTCTTTCCCTTCATGTTGTAAGACCTTGAAGTTCAGAGATAATACTTCATCTTTTAATTCCTTTATATCTTCCTTTAGGGATTTTATTTCTTGCTGTAAGTCTTTTACAGAAATTTGTTCTTTAGATTTTTTAAATCTTCCCATAATCTCGTTCATATCGATTGGCATTATATCGGGTTTTTGTTGTTCCTGTTTTTTAACTAATTCTCCTAATTGATGAATAAACTCATCTCTTAATGGAGAATCTTCCATTTTATCTATTATTGATATTAATGTAGAGGTTTGTTCTGCATCTAACACGTTAATCTTTTTCATGCAATCATTACATGGGCAAAGTCCGGGCCCTAAACAATTTCCTTCGTCAGAGGAATTTTCTGAAGAGGAAGAGTTTTGCTCCAGTTGATGTATTTCATATTGATCTTCTTGATCACTTAGGTCACTTACTGAACTAGAATCTGAGGATTCCGGCTCAGAGTTTAATAAGATGTTGATTAATCCTTTCTTTAACTCTTCATCGATTTGTAATTCATTAATTTTTTGTTGAGTTTTACATGTATTCGCATAATGTCCTGTTTTGCCACATTTCCAGCAGGCATTTTTAGGGACATTATCTTTCCTGGTTTTCTTTTGATATTTGGGTGCGGATTTCTTTTTATAGGGTTTAGAATGCTGCGGAGCAGATTGTACTGGAGGTTTTGTATAAGTTTTGGATTTGTTAAAAGATTTTTTCTTATACGGCGGTATAGCCTTTTGCCGTCGTTTTACGGTGGTACTAGGAGCTCTTAGGGGTTCTACACCATATTGATGACAGAAAGTTCCTAGTTCCTTACGATTGAATGTTACCTCTTTACGCATTTTATTTTGAAGTTTAAAATCAGTACATACTTGTATTCCGGTTTCTACAATAACTGTATGGATTTCTCCATAAGTTAAAGCTTGATAATTTAAAGTTCCTCCTTGATGTTTTTGAAGATTAAGCTTTACTTTTTCAGCAAAGAGTTTTGGAAGTCCAGCGACAAACTTTTCTTTCCAAAATCCTGCCGATCCATCCTCTCTAAGGGTGACCTTAGATAGGAAGGTATCTTTATACCAACGATAGTCAGACATTGTTGGGCAATGTAAATTTGTCAGTTGACTAGCGGCCCTATCCTTAAACATTGTTGGGTCGCCTATGAAATTCCTCATTATGGAATAAATAAGGGTAGGTACAGCGTCTTGCTCTCCTCCCTCATTTTTGACCGAGGTTAGGATTAAATCTCTTTCTCGCTGGGTAAGAAGATTGTCCCACCATCCTTTTAATTGTCCTGTAAATCCTTTGATCAATCCTTTAGCTGCTTCTTGGTTAGTATTATTTTTACTCATGTATGCGGTGGCACACATGGACATTTGGCAGGTTAAATCCAAAATTTGCTGTTCGGCTAGACCATCTAGATTCCATTCTATAAGGTCTGTTCCGCTAAATGATGCGGTAATATGTTGAGGACGTTCCTCAAATTGTATATCTGCATAGGTAGGTCTCGGATAATAGTTTTTTAGATTTGGATATTTTTGATAGGTCAACTTATTTATTTCTGGAGGTTCGGAATTAATAGTATTAATAGAACTAAGTTTTAGCTTCTCTAAAGTTTTACAAATTTCCGACACCTTATTATCTGTATGAGACGATAGGTTTATCTGATCCTTCTTTGAGGTGTCTATCTTGTATATAGGAGTAGCATTAAGTTTCGAAGTTCCCAGAGACCCGGTCGAACTACTGGGTTGGTCGGGATGATTTTCTATTCTAGTTAATTGTTTTGACATTACTCCTAACATAGTGTTAGAGTAGTTTAATTGTTGATGAAGATTTTTTATATCAGTCTTACTTAAAGGTTGTTCTTCCTTAAGTACAGTTTTGAAGGGTATCGCTTCTACTTCAATTTTAGTGTTTTGTAATTTTATCCCTTCTGCTGGAGGGTACTCAGATTCGATAGTGGAATCATTGAGCAGCTTCCAAGCGGTTATCCTTCGGTCTAGGGGATTTATAGATTTTACAAACTGTTGCTCAAACCAATGAAAGAAATAGAGATTTATCTCGTGTTCTTCCATGAAGTGGTAGAACTGAGAACGGATCTCACTTCTTTCTTCAGGAGAGTAGTTCTGGAAGAACCAATCTACCCTTGGTGTGTTGTAAGATGCATTAAAGTCTTCTCTTATCCACTCTTTATCTATCTGAAACGGAGAATCTTTGGTTAAAGTGTTAATCATTTGTGAAGTTCCTGGGGAATATTGAGGAGAATCTGGATTAGTTTGGTAAACCGGTTGTGCTACACTAGGGGTAGGATTTTGTATCCCATATATTTTTGAATTATCTACAGAAAATCTGGCTGAATCCATCCTAGGGTAAACATTAGGGGTACCAATTCTTACGGATGTTGACCGATTCATTCTAAGACGCACTGTCGAACCTTCTTCTATAATATCTCGTACCTGAGTATTATAGATTTCGGGTTCTTCAATAGCATCCTCAAATTTCCATTCTTCAGGCATATGAAGAAGGGCTTCTTGATGGGATAGTCTTTTGGGAGTTTGAATTTTAGATTTTGATAACTTAGCTTCAATTACTATGGTTTCATTACGGTTTGAAGACCGCAGTGCCCTATAACCATAATCAATTTTTGTTACCTTATAATATACACGGAATATTATGCGAAAGGTTCCTCTATCTGGTTTGACAGTTCCTGGGGGAACTTGGATATGTAATTTTTGAGATGATGCGGTGTGTTCATTTTTAAGGTCCATTGAAAAATTAGGATAGCAATTAAAGAAGGCTGGCCCGTCATGCAGGTTACTTTCCATAATTGCTAAGAGTTGATCTTTAAATTTTACTAATCTATGATCTCTTAATAGCGATACTATGGGGAGGCTGACTCCTATCCTATAGTTTGGCTTTATTGCTACTTGGATTAAACCTAGATGAATAAAGTTAAATCCTCTTGCAATATGCTGGTCTAAATCTTCCTGGCTTAGAAGATCTATGGTTTGATCTGCCCCTGTTCCAGGGTAAATATGTTCTATCATATGAATCTCCTCATTTGCTACAGAGAATAAGGATCTTGTTTTATAAATTTCTTGAGGTTTTACTTTGGGTAATGACCAGTTTTGAAGAGAGTTTTCTAATTCTGCAATCTTTAGTTCTTGTTGCTTTATGTTTGATGAACTGGTTTCTCCAGAATTGGAGCTAGAAGGCTGGTTTGGATCTCTAACTATCATTTTATTGTTTTTTCCTAAGCTTAAATCACTCAAGGTTCTTATCACATTTTTAAACTTTTGCGCCATTTTATTTGGATGTGCTACGGGACCACCTAACTGGCTGACCAACGGACTTACCACACTGCCGGGACCACCTCTCTAAAGGCTGACCAACGTATGAGTAGCTCACACTACTACACCCTCCAAGGAAAATGGACAAAGGGTTCAAAAAGGATAAGGGTCCTTGAACAACAAAAACCTAAGAATAGCAATAAACTAACAGTTATTGATCTTCACCAGAGCCAACTTGGCTCTGATACCAGAGACGCGAGATCTAAAGTTTAGGGTATAGTTTAATAGTTTAATCGGTTTCGTTACCGTAATCAGAGTCGTCAAACAACTCGTGATTATAATCAGAGGCGGAAGGAGGGGAAGAAGGTGCTGATCTATACCCGTTATCTGGGTCGTTATAAAGATAATCGACCTCTAAGTCTAGTGGTGAAGGAGAAACAGGAGCGGATTGAATCCTATCTGGAGTTATTGTAGATGGTAGTAGGAGGTTATGGTGTCGGGTTATTGTAGATGGTAGTAGGAGGTTATGGTGTCGGGGAACAAAGGCGTTAGGCCAATAAAACAAAGGGTATTGAACGAAATCAGAAAAGCCTAAAAACCAGTAGGCATTATATTCAAAATCTTGTAAGATTAAAGGTTCTGGAGTATAGAAAATACAATAACGATTATCAAAGGTTTGAACAATTTGATAATAGTAATGTAATCTACAGAATATTGTAAACAAAGAAAATAATTGTTGTATATAAAACAGATATCCTTCAATAATGATAAGATATAGAAAGAAGATCATGAAAAACTTACAAAGTAAGGCGATTTAAAATTTGATTGATCTTCCACTCTACAATATCGCTCATACAAGGTTTTCTCAGAGAAAGAATTTTCAGCTCTGTCTGCCTCTCTCTCTTTCTAACTCTGATTTGTAATGAAAGAGAGCTCCCAATTTATAATTCATTGGGGCCGAATACATCCAAACTTTAAACAGTAGTGGGGAACATAATAATTACAGCTTTTGATTCTTTTGATAAAGAAAAAGTAAAATTATTGAAGACTTTATGTCGCGTCTTCTGTAAGGAATCCGCGTGCTGGCAACTTTACGTCTCATCTTACTTTTCTATTTGTCGTTCTCTGCCGACACTTCTGATTGGTTGGTGGCAGGTTTTGGAATGATGACTTTACAGGAAAGGCATCCCATAACAGTCGTCTTCATTTTCTTGTAAATAATTTGAAGAGCTGGAGGCTTCTTCGTCGGGATCTGATTCAGAACCGAATGAAGTTTTCTTCCAGGTCTTCTTTAGGTCTTGAGAGGAGGTTGCAGAGGCCAAGGCGGCCATTAACTGGGCTTTTTCGGCCGCAAATTTCTTATCTTGATCAGAAACGGGTCTTGGAGCTTGTATTGGGTTTTCAGGAGCTTTTCCCTGAGAACTCATTTTGAACCATTGATCGATTCTTTCCTTTTTAATTAAATCAATATTGAACTTGGACCACCATTTTACTCGTATTGATCTAACCAACATCAGAAGATCAGAGTCTTCCGAAACTTTGGCTTTAGTGTAATCCCAGGATAAAATCCAGGTTATTGCCTGACTTGCTACAAATGAGATAAATTGGTACTCTCCCACAAAAGTGGTAACAGTCTTGAAATAATCATAACTTTCTTGAACTTCTTTAGGAAATGTTGATAGCATAGGTCCCATTTGGTTAAACCAGTGGATGAACCATTTGGGAAACTTTAATGATATGCCTTTCTTGAACCATAAAAACCATGAATGTTGATAAGGTTTATAGTAAAAAGTATTGTACCATGCTTCAATATAATCTTGATAGGTATATTGAGGCGGGTTAAAGTTCATGGAAAATGGTTTTGGTTTATGAAGTTCTTGTCCCCAGTCTTGGATGGAGAGGACCTTGAGGATCTTGACCTTTGAGTGAAGGATCGAACCAGAGGGGTCGTCCTTATGTACCAGTTCAACTGATTCGGTGTCAACCAGAATGAACTCGTAAAACAGTCTTGTTTTAAGGGTAGTGCGGGGAATGTATTGAAACGGTGGAGGAAAGATTATTTGGGCAATTTCTCTAGGCTGCCTCTTTTGCCATTCCTTTTCAATTATGGCTATGGGCAAAAGATCATCCTTCTCTTGATATTGGGGTTCTGTCAGAGTGGCTGACGAACGGCTTGGGTTAATGGTTAAGGTATTGTAGTAGTTAAGGGAAGCGAATTTGTTCTGGCTGGGAGGTACAGTGTTTTGACTTGGAGTGGGAGTCTTGAGGATATCGGAGTATGGGGATATTGGGCTTTGTCCTGTAGGACGTATTGGGCTAGGACCTGTAGGCCTAAGGTTGTTACTGGGTATTGATTTCGGGCTCGGTATTGAACTGGGGCTAGGACTGCCCATGAGGGTACTTGGTCTTGATCTTGTCATTTTAGAATTTTCAGAACCCAGTGGGGTTCCATAATATTCTTTTGTTCTTTTATTCTCGCTCATTTGATCTCTGTAAAAACTCTCTTGTGAGAAAATCTGGCAAAGTGTTTGTCTCTCCTTTAATATGTTTAATCTCAAAATCAAAGCAAGATAATAATGATTGCCATCGGGCGAAAATATGTAAGGATATTAATTAGCAAAACTCTAAATATAATTAGAGTAATAGCATATAATCAATTCCCATAAATACACTTCCCCAATAAAATTACATAAATACCAATTCAATCGAAGTATCAAATATAAGATTCATGTACCCAAAAAAAACAAAATAAAATAAGATTCCGTTTCGTAAATACCAAAACCGGCACATTAGTTTCCCGGTGAACAATGACTCACAAACAAGGGCCCCACCGATTCAGATTCTTTCCCAATCACTCTCGGGCAGAGCCTTGACCCACGCCAGCCAATAATACCATTTATAATGATGACGATGATTATTATTTATTATTATTAACATGTATTCTATAAATACTTATTAAAAAATTACAAATAGTAAATTTGTATAGAAAATCATAAAATTTATGTGTTTTCAGTAACATTGAATATTTTTTAACTTAAAACTTACTATTTAAACTTTCTTAACTAATGCTCTTAAATACATTGATTAGCAAAACTCTACTGATAAAGGAGATTTAAAAAATAAATTGCCCTTTGGTATTCAAGTTTTTTTTTTTTTCATTTTTACCTTAGCTATTAACTCCTTATAATAACTAATCATAACATGTTTCCTCATTTAGTCCTTTTATTTTGAAACGATAACCAACTAGTGCTTTACATTCTTTTTGTTTTGTCATGTTTTTTTAAAGAGTTATTTTTTTTGGTCGAATTTCATATTTGCTTGGGAGACACTTAAGTCCCGTTAATTTATTAGTATGATTATCTATTTATTTATTTAATGTATTAACAATTTCCCCTAATAATAACAATAAGAAAGAAAGAAAGAAAAATCACAAAGCGTTAAATATTATTGCACTCTATCTTAAATTGAGAAAAAAAATGTTTCAATTTAAAATTCTTTTTTATCTTCCTTTTATATTGCTAATAATCCTTTGTTTTTGTTTGCCTGCCCAATTCCAAGGCTTGACCTTGAACCCCGACCCGAGTCGCACATCTCTCAACATGAATAATTGCGTACGCACAAGTTTTGAACTCAAAATCTGCTTAAACGATACAAAACTATTTAGCACTCGGACCAAGTCCGTTGGTACTACTAATCCAACTATGATTGTAAACTTCAACGTCGTCTCATTTTAAAAGTAAAAAAAATTAAAAATACGTGTTTTTTTTAATTCCAACTAGGAGAAGGCACTATAAAGACCCACTCGTGCTTTACCTGCCCACTCACGTTCCTGCATTGAATCTCTCTCTTATTCAACCAAAGAGAGAGAAGAGAGAAGATCTCCCTCTCAATAGTCTTCTCTTCTTTTTCTCTCTTTCTTCCCTTCCTTCCACCGAAGAACATGTCTCTGCTCTCAGATCTCATAAACCTTAACCTCTCCGAAACCACTGAGAAGGTGATCGCTGAGTACATATGGTCAGTGTCTCTCAAACACTCACTCACAAAAACTCTCTCTTTTTCGTTTGTTTTATGGTGTGATTCTCATGATGAGCGTGTTGTGTTTCTGTTCTTCTCCCGTTTGATCCATCGCTTTGCTCTAACACCACACTCGATGCATCGCTTTTTTGTTTTTTGTTTTTTTTTTTTCCTTTTCTTCCCTGCAGAATGAGTATAGGAAACTCTTGATCCCTGAGTTTTGAATTCGTACAATATGTCGTTTAGCTAGAAGTTTTGTTTTGAGATTAAAAAAGTGATGAAGCAATTAAAGCTATTTCCACTTGTTTAACAACTTGTTGGCTTCTTGATTTTTTTTATTTTTTTTGATGTGCTTTATCATGTGATCTACTGTGGTATGTGGCAATATTGTGATTTTTTTTTTTTAATATTATTCTTGTTATTTTACCTGCCAGCTTTTCATGCTATTTAGTTCCGCTTTTTGGGGGCATAAAAGTAACAAGATATTTCCCCCCCTGCTTTTGACCCTGTATTTTGAGGATTATGGAGATTGGTTAATTTGGTTAAAGATAACTTCGCTTGCTTGTTTTTGATTTGCTGTAATTCCGGAAAAAAAGGAAGACCCTTTTCCCCTTCAGGTGTTTGCTTTGTAATTAGTGCAACCTCAACTGGTTGGTGTATATTGTTACTCTCAAATGAAATTAACTTGTACCTAATATCTTTTTCCTTCATTAAAATTTCCCAATTTTGATAAAGCCTGACCTAACCTAACCTGCTTTTGTTTTCATTGTGCTAGGATTGGTGGATCAGGATTGGACCTTAGGAGCAAAGCAAGGGTAATTTACTTCTTCTAGCAAGTCAAAAACTATGTATAAAAAATGAGCATTTTATTTTTGTTTTTCCGTTTAATTAATTCTAACGACTAAATGATTTTGGGATATAGACTCTCTCAGGACCAGTGAGTGACCCTTCAAAGCTGCCCAAGTGGAACTATGATGGCTCCAGCACAGGCCAGGCCCCAGGAGAAGATAGTGAAGTCATCTTATAGTATGACCTATTTATTTTTAAAACCCCCTTTTTCCCCCTCTTTTATTTTTCTCTCCAATTTTATTTGTTGAATTATTTGGATTTGATTCCATACAGCCCACAAGCCATTTTCAAGGATCCATTCAGAAGGGGGAACAACATCCTGGTAAAGTTTCATTTTTTTTTATTGGCTTTGCCAAAGTTGTAGTGGGTTTGGAATATTTGACTTGTTACCATTATATTAAATCTCATTTTGTTACACAATTTTGTAAATATGACTTTAGGTTATGTGCGATGCTTACACTCCCGCTGGAGAACCCATCCCCACCAACAAGAGACATGCTGCTGCCAAGGTATTCAGCCATCCTGAAGTTGTTGCAGAAGTGCCATGGTATGGACTCTTTATAAAATTCACTGACATTGTTGTAATAATATATTTTGCCACTTTTTTTTTATAAATTTTTTGTGACGAACTATTTGTTACATGATTTGGAATTAGGTATGGTATTGAGCAAGAATACACCTTGTTGCAGAAAGATGTCAAGTGGCCCCTTGGGTGGCCAGTTGGTGGCTTTCCTGGACCTCAGGTGAACAATTTCATAACACATCCCTAATTAATTATTCTTACTTTTAAGGTTGTCAAACTCGAGAGTTTAAGTAAACTCGTAAATGCTCAGCAAACTCGAATCGTAAACTCGTAAGAGTTTACATATGTAAAAAAATATGTGTTATAAGCAATATAATTAGGCACTAAACATGATTAAATTTTGTATTCATGATTGACATTGAATAATGTTAACTTTAAAATAAAATAAATGAAAAAAATATCATAAAATATACCTTAATGCATGACACTTAGTTATCTCATACTTTATTCTGTCCATGTATTACTTTATAGTTTGATAAAACATATCACAATTATGATAAATATATAAAATCGGCTTAGTAAACTCGATAGATATTGTCTAACACACACAAAGTCAACTAAGTATCTAAAAAAGTTACCAAATTTATACATCTTGAGGTAAACTCGTAAACTCGCAGGTAAATTTTAACTTGTAAACTCGCTAGTAAAATCGAGAGTTTACTTAAACTCGTACGAGTTTACCAAAAAAGAGCTTACATGAGCGTTAACTCGTTTTGTACAATGAAATCGTAAACTTTTGCGAGTTTACGAGTTAACTCGAGAGTTTAATAACTACTGGGGATGACGTTAATCTTTTTTTTAACTATTGTAGTAATTGCTTAGTTGTGTTCCCACTTTGTTTGCTGAATAGGGGCCATACTACTGTGGTGCTGGTGCTGACAAGGCTTTTGGTCGTGACATTGTTGACTCACACTACAAAGCATGCCTCTATGCCGGAATCAACATCAGTGGAATTAATGGCGAAGTGATGCCCGGTCAAGTAAGTTGGAAGACAATGTTGTATTTAAACCATTAACCCCTTTTTGCCCTCCTTCAACTTTATTAACCTCTTTGATTTCCCATCCATTGTTTGTCTGCATGTAGTGGGAATTCCAAGTTGGTCCTTCGGTTGGTATCTCTGCTGGTGATGAGGTGTGGGTTGCTCGTTACATCTTGGAGGTAGGTGGCACTTCCGGCCATCATCTAATAAGTCAATTTTGTTTTTGTTTTTTTTTTTTTAATCTCTTTGAATGAAATTGAGGTTGCTTGCTTCTGTCTTCTCAGAGGATCACCGAGATTGCTGGTGTGGTGCTTTCCTTTGATCCCAAGCCAATCCAGGTTTGCATTTCTCCAAAGTCAACGTTTGGGCCATTTGGTAAATTTGTGTTTGACTTTTTGTGATTGGATTTTGGTGTTGAATGCTGTCACGTTGTTATGATTAGGGTGATTGGAATGGTGCCGGCGCCCACACAAATTACAGCACCAAGTCCATGAGGGATGATGGTGGCTATGAGGTCATCAAGAAAGCGATTGAGAAGCTTGGCAAGAGGCACACCGAGCACATTGCTGCCTACGGGGAAGGCAACGAGCGCCGCCTGACCGGGAAACACGAGACGGCCGACATCAAGACCTTCAAATGGGTAAGCGAGAGCATAGCCATAATCTCCCCCCCCACCATGATTTGATCATCTCACGTGAAATTTTTACATGACTTGATGCGCGACGTGTTTGCGCGTGGATTTTTGCACTACAGATTCTCTTTTGCCACGTGTCTTGTCTGAGTCGCACTTTTTTGAATTTATAGTGAAAAACCACGGAAGACTAAGTGATGATATACTTTTGTATGAGTCCAAAGTCCAAACCAAAACATTGGCTATATCACCAATGATTGGTCATGATTCCATTTTTGTTTTTGTGTGAGACCAGACCAAAAACATTGGTTTTATCATAAATGTTGGCACTAGTCACATGGTTTGTATCGTTTGACATTGCAGGGTGTTGCCAACCGTGGCGCTTCAATTAGAGTTGGAAGGGACACGGAGAAGGCAGGGAAGGGATACTTTGAGGACAGGAGGCCTGCCTCTAACATGGACCCATATGTGGTCACTTCCATGATTGCTGACACAACCATTCTCTGGAAACCATGAGCAACTACGCACTCCCCACAAGAAGCACGAAAGGATCACTTTGCTTTTTCTTCATAGTCATTGTTGCTGCTTTTCCAATTCCAATGATGGGACAGGGAGCAATTTGTGTTCTTCAATTTAAGATTCGCCTTGCTTTTCCTAGGATTTTTAGCTTTGTCTTGTTGTGGATGTTGTTGGATTGCACTACGTTGATTTGCCTCGGCTGATTGCTATCCCCTTTCCCTTGTTTTCTCCATTAGGTGTCGTAATAAACAATAATATAATAATGGTTGTTAATTATAATAAACATATGAATGTATGAATATTCCTACTGCTGTCCACGCTGCTCCCCACTGAAAAGCTACCCCTTTCTTTCTGTCCATCTCTTCTTTACTTTCTCATCCTCTATGGCAGTTGCAACTCGCTACTATCTTTCATTGTCATCTTATATCCTCCACCAAAAATCTCTAATCATCACCTATTGCTAATAATTTACAATCCAATAGAAATTATAGCAGAACCAATTTAAAATTCAGATTATGAATAATTGTTGAATAAATTATAACACATAATGCTACTTAATCAACAAATTCCCAAATTACAACCCTATTACCATTTTGAAACCTAAATCAACAAATCAATTACACTAAAATCATTATGAACCCTAAATACAAATCTCCAAATTGTAGAGATCAAATCCACCAAAAGGGAAAAAAAAATCAAAAGAGGAGAAGAAGAGAACAAAAGCTAGAGAAGGGCCAATTCTCGTCATGGTGTCGGCCTCATAGATCTGGGGATGAGCTTTTTAGCTTCTTGGTGTTGTGCTAGTCATTCTGAGGGTATGCGACGATGCCTAGGATGGCTCTGAGGTCATACTCGGAGTCGCCAGTAAAGGCCACACGTGCGGGATTTTCTTCGTCAAGTTGGGAGAACAATGGATCATAAACAATGTTGCAACTGCCATAGAGGATGGGAAAGTGAGGAAGAGAAGGCGAGTTAACAGCCACGTGTGCTGTTGTGACATCACAAATAGACAAAGGGATGAACGAGGGAAACGACAAAATAGTTTAAAGACCTATGAGGGGATTTTTTTTTTTGTTTAAGGACCTATGCAGGCATTCCTCCCTTATTTTGATAGAAGAAATAGAGTAAAAGTGTAAAACATAGTGTGTTTTTAATAAAAGAGTTTATTAGAATATATAGTTGAAGTATTGATAATTGTAATAGTTAGGATTAGCTAATGATTTAGTTAATTAGTTAGTGGTTGTTAGTGGTTATGAAGGGCCTATATATAGGCTTGCTCTACTTGTAGTTACACAACTTTCTCATTCTCTCAATTTCGTTTTGCACATTCAGTTTCATTTTCTCTCTTTTTTCTCTCCTGGTACCATGAATTTCAACATGGTATCAGAGCCTTGGCATCCACCTTGAACATTCCGCTGCACTCATTTTCTTTTTCGTTCTTTCATTTTCTTTCGTTTTCCCTCATTTTCTTACTTTCCAAACACTATTTTCTTCAATTTTCTCTTACTTTCTCAACAAAAAAAAAAAACTGCACACAGCAACAAGAAAAAAAAAAGCCTCCAGATCTCATTTTTTTTTTTCGCTTTTTGCTCTCTCATTTCACCTTTCTCTCCGATTTTTTTTCGGCCTCTCTCTTGATTTCAAATTTCGAATCTCATGCTCTCTCTNCTCTCTCTTGATTTCAAATTTCGAATCTCATGCTCTCTCTCTAGGAAGCAAAATCCTTCTCTTTCTTTTCCCTTTTCTTCCCGATTTTCCTACATTTTCTCACGGTTTCTTTCTCACTTTCTTGGTGTGCAACTCACACTTTTCACAGAAAAGCTTTCAGATCTATGTTTGCGATTTCAGATTCAGATCTGTGCGTGCAACTCACACCAGTCGCGGTTGAGGTTCCCGACGACGGCGCGAGGAGGAGGCAAAGGCAGCTCAGCCGCATGGTCCCGCTCCTCGTCGTGGAATTCATGGAATCTGACCGGTGGTGAACGCGCATCACCGCATGCTCGATCGTGGTGAAGGAGCTTTTCAACAGGCAGAAGAAGAAGCACATGCGCTTCCTCCATAAGCGCAACCCTCCCTTCCTCGGCGATGACGACGCCAACGTTTTCGAGGTGAACACGGTGGTCGCGAAGCAGATCGAAACGGTGCAGTTCTTCGCGAGTTTCCACTATCATCCGCTTCCTCACCTGGAGCCATTTGCGGATCGAAGCTTCTGAGATTGTGATTGCGATTCTTGGCTTCGATTCCACCATCACTACACTGCTGTTTCTTTCTTTCGGTTTTGGAGGAAGTTTCCAGATCTGGTTTGCTCCGTCCATGGCTCTAGTTTTCTTCTTGTTTGTTGTTGCTGTTTGCTCTGATTATGACTCTGCTGTGTTGGTTATTACACAATATGAACATCTTCTTGATTGACTTAGTTTGGATATGAGGTCCTTGTTGATGGAGTTTCCTACTTCTTGTTGATGACGCACACAAGGTGCTTGACAAATTGTCTCAATAGATGGTGGTAACATTTCCTTTGTGTGGACATAGTTTGGTTCAGATTCTGATTTCTTGCCGTGGCGTTTTTGCTTTTGAACATCTCTGATTTGAATAATCTGTTGTGATTCAAGCATTGAATGGTGAAATGTTGTTGGTAAACATCATGGAGATGTTTTTGGTGTTATTTGATTCTTGTGGATAATTTAGGTGTGCTTCAAACTTTAGTTGGTGGCTTTAGTTTCTGGCTTTGATTCCACTTTGTTAGCCTACAAATTTTCAGACTTTGTTAGCCTTGTGTGGCTTTGATTCTGATTTGATTAGCCTTATGGCTTTGTATTTGCTCTTATCTTGGGTGGTTAAGCGTTGAATTTAAGCTTTTGCACTTGATAATTGAGCTTTGTTTGCTTCTGCCGAGTGGGTAGTTAAGCTGTTCCCGTGTTGGGACCATTTGCAACTGGTGCCATTGAGACGATGGAGGAAGGTCGAAGGGGCTTCAGTGAAAGTCGAAGACAAGAAGGTCGAAGGGGCTTCAGTGAAAGTCGAAGACGTCCAGGAACTAGGAACTTCGGTGGTTGCTGTTGGTTTTGATTTTTCTTTGTATCGTTGTTTCCAAGCTGGACATCTTAGTGCACATGGTCTAGCTTGCGGGGGAGGGGTATTAGAATATATAGTTGAAGTATTGATAATTGTAATAGTTAGGATTAGCTAATGATTTAGCTAATTAGTTAGTGGTTGTTAGTGGTTATGAGGAGCCTATATATAAGCTTGCTCTATTTGTAGTTATACAACTTTCTCATTCTCTAAATTTCGTTTTGCACATTCAGTTTCATTTTCTCTCTTTTTTTCTCTCCTGGTACCATGGATTTCAACAGAGTTGGAAGAGAAATTTAAAAGTTGTAATA
>QANU01113169.1:6207-28249 GCA_003254905.1 Nissolia schottii
GCTCTAACATCTGGAATACTTCTGGTATACTTTGTTGAGTTTGCGTAAGAAATTAACAAACCTAACGAAGGAAACCTGTGATCTTTTCATATGCGGAAGCAATGTAAAAGATAAGACCTGATGGCGGGCAATCAATGGAATAATAGTTCTATGTAATAAGTAACTGGATGCATGAACTATGATGTGATTAAAATTCCTAACAAGCTCCGAAACTACCTCTGATTTGTTTCCTATTTACTTTTTATGTTGTTTATTTACTTATTTAGTTTATTAAAACAAATTATCAAATCCTTCACTCTATTGTTTAATTAGACAAACTCAAGAACGGTAATTTTGTAACTCTCTATGGTTCGACTATACCCGACTATACTGCAATTGGATCCCTTGTGGATCTGAAAGCCGTAAAGTAGGTATATATTTTAATTTGAACGACAAAAGCACAGATAAGCTTTCCACGAGCTTGGCACGGTTGTGACAAAACCTAAGCTGTGTCAAGAGTCGAGAAAGTGGTTAAAAAGGCTTTCATCAGTTGGTGGAGTGACTAAGGTGGGGGTCCACCTCAACTTCTCTCACCGACGGGGGAGATTCCTTCTTGCTATCGTCGAGGTAGATGGGGTCTTCTGGTATGGTTCCCAGGCTCTCATCTACGAGGATTGGGTTTGCCGAGGAGGATCCTGCACTTCTGCGTGCTCGAAGGGGTGGTGCCAGGATTGGCAGAGGCTGTGCTGGGGCTTCAGTCAGAGCATAGGTGCATGTCTCCGTAATGACCCCAATCTTGGGGTCACGCTGGCGGGTTCGGGTAAGTAGTAGGGCCGCTCTCTTCGGGGAAGTCATCTTTTTCACCTGGATTCGTAAATGAGTGAGGGTAAGAACAAATCGTTCTCATTGGCAAACCATTGGTCGTGCCTATCGCTTCATTTCTCGGTTAGAATTCCAAGCCACTTAGGAGATCTATAGGTGTCATGCATACTAAAGTCCATACTGTTTATTATTTGTTCTAATCTCGAGTAGCTTTATCTAATTTACTAGTTGATTGGGGTTTCTAATCTTCATATTAATTAGGGTTTCATGCTTTGTTAAATGCATTCGCTTAAGAATGGCAATGTCAGATCACCTCCTCACGTTGTCTATAGTTTAGTTACTATTCGTCTTGGGACGTTCCTTCGACGATGAAGTATACATATATACACATGTTTATGTTCTATGCATGAGGGGTATTCTCTTGCGCGCTCTATGGCAGCGTCCTGCTTAGGCACGTCCTTCCACCCTTGTAGTCGTGGCCTCGACTACAACCTACACCCGACCTTTTGGCAGGAGTGAGGGGCTTGTCTTTTTGACATGACCGAGAGGGGACTCGTTTGAGTTTCATGCCAACAACTTTGGGGCACATTGTATGTACGATGCCAACTACTTTGGGGCACGTTGTAATCGTGGTGCCAACTACTTTGGGGCACGTTGTAATCGTGATGTAGGATTCGTGATGCCAACTACTTTGGGGCACGTTGTAANTAGGGTGTTACAATGCCAACTACTTTGGGGCACATTGTAATCATGATGTAGGATTCGTGATGCCAACTATTTTGGGGCATGTTATGCGTTTGTACTTGCCATTACTTTGGGACGTGTTGTGTTCTGTTTTGCCACTATTTTGGGGTGTGCATGTCTTTTACTTGCCACTATTTCGGGGCGTGCATGTCTTTTATTTGCCTCTATTTCGGGGCACATTATGCATTTACCAGAATCCTGGTTCAAGCCTTAACCTGCGTTTAATTGTTTACCAATCCATCATGCAGGACTGGCGATGGACTTGTCCGTAGACGTGCCAAGAGAAGGGTAATCCTAATTATATAACTATGTCCTATCTTTAAGGCATACCGAACCATCGGAGGTCGGACCTTCTTAAGAATAATATCCTTTTTTTCCTAGGGTTCAGTTATGATCTAGTAAATGTTAGGTGATCATAGTCTAGTTATCTATTCTCGTTCTAAAGCCCTAATAACGACTGGTTCCTGGTGATGCATGCTAGTATATGACATATCTAATAACAAGTCCATAACATAGTAATATAAAACAGGTTGCACATCAGGCGCCTTCAGGTCAGACCGCTCAGCATGGCGCTTAGTGGGCCCCTCCAGCATCTGAAACTTCAACGTCATATGTTCGTTGTAACTTTGAAAATATATATTTTGGCGTGGTATTAACTAGCATAACTATATTTTTCTATTCTCACATATATCTAACACTATTTTCACAGCATTTCCCCTATAATTTCTACAAAGCATTTCTTTAATTATTTTTCCAAAACTACACATAGAAAATATCATATAAATCCACATAGATAGTGGTGGTCGGATTACCCACCTCGAAACGAGTTTCTGACTTGGTGGGGGTATAAGGGGAAATTTCCTAAGGGCGTAGGCGTGCTCCACGAATTTTTCTGACGCTTATGGAATAATCGTACAGTGTACCACTGGTACTGTGAAATATGTGAAACTGAGAGAGTTAAGAAGTTCTCGATGTGAAAAAAAATGAAGGGCGTTAGGGGTTATTTATAGCCCCCCTGAGGCTGCTACTGTAGCATCTTTTTAATTTAGTAAAAATGAAAAGAAGTAAAAGATATTTGTGCATGCACAGTGAATGGATGAGTTCTGCTGACTCCCCCACGTGCTTGCTATACCATGTTTCCAGTTTCAATCATGTTTGATCGCGTTTGGTCGTAATTCGCTCGTGTATGGATATCCTAAAAATATTCTGAACACATATCCGCGACCTATGAATTTTTCTGGTCAGTAGGGTATGTCAGATTAAGGTATTTGTGAGCTTATTGCCCGGAGGGTAATTTTCACAGATCCCTTAGGTGCCTACCGGAATTCCGATTTCTGGCAAAAATTGGCACGGACCCTGTGGTACTCCGCGGGATCACGAAACAATTATTTGACCGGCGTCTGGAAGAAATAAATTTTCTAAATAATTTTTCCAGTCCAAATAATCATCTCGATTGTGCCTTTAATCAGGAAAAATTGTGGATTTTCGCGAAATCTTTATAACGGAAAAAATCGGGATGTTACACTACTAACCTAAGCCATCCTAAAAAGGAACTAGTTACCTACCCTAGGTGAAGACGCTGTGTCTTCACAAGAAAGAGAAAGAAAGTGAGCAGAAACTCATTCTAGAGAGAAGAAGAGTCTGAATCTCTGAGCGAATTGAAAAGAGGGAGGAAAGCTTTATTTATAAAGAAATGAGTTTATTTTGAGAACAACTTTATAATTTGTTCATTATATGAATAACCTATTTTATTTATTTTATTTCGGTAAAATTTTTGTAAAGATGTAGTAAAATTGTGGGTGGGTGGGGGGAGGATGTACTGAAATTGGGATGAGAGAATTGGAGGCGAAGTAATAGGAAAGAAGGGGAAGAGGGCTTGATGGCTTTTACGATAAAAAGGAGTGTAGAGAGGAAGGTCTTTTGACAAGGGGACTGTGTGTCACACGATTTTTCGTTTTTATGTTATAATCGCAGCCACTCAAGTAATCTAAAGACAAGGAATATTATTCTTAATTCTTACATAAGAATGATATTTTTGTGTGAGTCATTTCCACACACATATATATAAGTTAGTCTTTTGAGTTCAATTAATTTTTTTTATAGCCTATGACTTAGCTTATTTAATTAAATTCCTTTTAAGAAAAATATTAATCAAACTTGTTTAATAGATAGGTAAAGTCTTATTAACTTTAAATATGCCAAATTAAAGGAGGATTGTCTCAATCTCTACCCCAATCATGCCAGCCGCATGTGATTCTGGAATATGTATTTTTTTATATTCAAGCACAGCCTCCGCAGTGCTGTCAAGAATCTAGTTCAAACTTTGTGTGGTCAGCAGTCAATGGCTGCCTTTTAAAGTACTACTAGTGGGTTGGTTGGTGAAATACCATCCAACTTCTCACACCAATGCTCTGTAACGGACCCACAGTCTGGTCCTGGAGCATATGCTCCTAATGTTCTATGCTAATTTTGTTAATCTTTTATTATTTTTTAACTAGCGATTAGAACATAAAAAATAAATATAAATGAATCATATATTTAACCAGATATAAAGTAAAATACAATTTTCCAAAAAAAATAAATTTATATCTAAACTAACAGCCAGGGACGGATCCATATATATTTGTTGTGGCATATGCCCCCAATGAATTTTGAAAATTGTTTACTAAATATGTGTACATGGAGAATTTCGTCTCCATTAGATAATCAAGTTGTCCCTACTAGTTAACTAACATTATATCTTACATCAAAATAAAAAATTAATAAAAGATATAAATTTTTTTTAATGCACTCATTACTCTATGAATATTTATGTTTTAATAATTTATAATTTAAAAAATTATTGATAGTCAATTGGAGAATTTTATATTAAATATGAGTTTTGATAATCAATTTTCAGATGTTAATGAAATTAGTGGTCTTGCTCAGAATTGGTTGACAACTGAAAACATATTGTTTATGCATTAGTAATTCATCTTTTGAAGTTAATTTTGGTATTGCATGTACCAACTACATTAGTTAAAAGAACTTTGCATGCTATGTATACTATAAAGAAACAATTTTGTAATGGCATGGGGATGAATGATTGTTTCATGACTTACATGAAAAGGGAGACATTTGATGGCATTGATAATGAAAAAATATTCAGTATCTTTAAAATGTAAAAATTAGTAAGCCACTAAGATTGGTCTAATGTTGAGGGGTTTGGTTAGTATACATAAGGTCTTAGATTCAAATCTTATTGACTGTAATTTTTGAAGTATAAAAAAATATAAAAATGATAAGAGAAATTGATCTTTTGTTATTTGAGAATAATATATTTTTTATATCTAAATGTAATTATGTGAAATTTCTTGTTATGCTAATATAATTGCCCCACTGTCTAAAGCTTTTAGATTCTTTACTGCTACCACCTATGTTAAAGTCATAGCTAAAAAGTATAAGCTCTCTTTCAATAATTTGAAAATAAAAATGTAATCTGCGTGCACTTATATTGGAAGCTAAGTCTGTGGAACCAGATTTTCTTATTTGTTCTAATTGTTTAATACAATATGTTTTGATGATGACAACATACTATCAAAGCTAAGCATGAACAACATCCATACTCTAGCTTGAGGGGAGGGAGTAACGGAGGATCCAAGTGACAATGAAGAAAATGATCCAAATGAAGCACAACAAATGGAGGATCCAATAGATGAAGTCTAGAAGACTCCAAATTAGCTAGCTTAGTTAATTTCTGTAAGAGAAATTAGTTATGCTGATGTAAGCCTTAGTAATTAGTTATAACTGAAGAAGCTACTGAAGCTACTAAATGTGTATATAAGACAGAGACCCTTACTTTGTAATAACAAGTTGAATGATCAATCTAGATGGAATTCATTCTTCTTCCTCTTTTCTATGAGATCTAAGAGAGTTTAATAACTTTCACTGCTACTAACCATCATAACAACCAATAGCTTCATTGCCAACCACCACCATCATCTACACCCACCACACCTTCACAATAGCCGCCGACCACCATGTTAACCGCCTCTTTCACTGCCAACCACCATCATCATGATAGCCTCCCCCCTTCACAGTCACCTACCGTCATGACAACGACCACCTTCACTAATAACCACCAACTTCATTGCAAACCACTACCTCTATCCGCCACCATGACTTCTAGTTCACGTCGTGCAGTCGTTGTCGTTGTCGTTGTCTGAGCGTTGATGTTGTAGTTGCCATTAATACTGGAGCAGTGTTGTTTTGCCAGTTCATGTTGTCACAGTTGTTGTTATCATCAGAGCATCGTTGCCGCATTGATGATGTTTTGCCAGCTCGTTGTCCCAATTGTTGTTGGAGCATTGCAGTTGCGCTGCTACCCCTACCATTCTTGCCCGCTACAACCCCATACACAAATATTTCAGAGTCAATTTTTTTAAGCTTTTATTGATTCTTTGCACCTGATTTTTTTTTTCTTTTTTTTAATATACTTTTGTTATCACATTTATCTTTTAAAAGAAAATGGAGGGGTTGGGGTTGAAAGGGAATATTGTAGAAGAGATTTAGTTTCTGCTTTAGGATTTAGAATTCTAATTCTCTATTTTAATTCTTTGAAAATTTCCAATAGAAAATTTAAGATTTTGAACCAATTCCGATTCTACTAGAATTCCAATTCTACTAGAGTTGGAATTGAATTCTAAATTCTAAAGTACAATTCCAATTATGGTGTTCAAATGGAAATTATTTGTATTTTATTTTCACTATTAATGACCTAAATTTTATTTTTTGGAGTTTACTTTTATACACTTTTTTTAAAAGGAAAAAAAAATTCTGGTCTTATAATTTTACCCGTTTATTAAATTTGGTTATGCATTTTTTAAAAAACATTCAATTTGGTCCGTTATTTATAAAACGCTTATCAATTTAGTCATCCTTTAGTCCCCTAACAAATCTGCTAACATACCATGTTGACGTGGCCATTAACGGCGTTGATGTGGAAGTTAGTAACCAATACAACACCATTTTAGCTCCTTTTTATATAGAGAGTAGGGCTAAAAGCCCAAAAACACAGCAACGAGACTCAACTACCGGTAAGTTAAGTGACTTGTCTCAAGTCATCCCAAAGGAGAGAACGCACAAAGGGAGAACCTCATCAAAACAATGTACCTCAAAATAAAATCTCGACATAACTCACATTTTTGTTCATTTGTAAATAAATAAATAAAATCTCACCAAACCTTCCAAACAACGTTTTTTTGGCTTAACACTTAAGAGGCCAAAACAACATCATTTTGACACTCAACATTTGCAGCAGTTAAAGACACGATTTAACGAAGAGGAAAACCTAGTCGCGCCTCAACGAGATACACCACCACCGTGCCACTACTGTATCGTTACGCACAACAGCCTCCATGGTGCCTAGGAGTAGCACCACCACCACGGCCACATGAAATTAGCCTCGTGCCTTTTGCCTTTCTTTTGGCTACCCCCTAATTCCATTTTTTCTCCCCAAAAGTAAGAAAAAGAAAACCTAGCCTCATAGTCCTAGGAAGGTTTGGTAGGATTTTGCTTAAGTAAATGGTTAGTATTTAGCCTCAAAGTCCTTATTGGCATTGAGTTCGATCTAGCAGTTTGGCTTAGATAATGCAATTTAGGAAATTCGAAGGTCGAAATGACGCCATTTTGACCCCTTAAGTGTTCAGCCAAAACAATGTCATGTGGAAGGTTTTTTAGAATTTTTTTATGTATAAATGAGCTAAAATGGTGTCGTATTGGTTACTAACTAACACGACAACATTGTCCTAATGTAGATGAGTTAAGGGACTAACTGATAACCCAACTGATTGACGTTTTATAAATAGATGACTAAATTAAATGTTTTTAAAATACAGGACCAAATTGAATTAATGGGTATAACTAGAGGACCAAAAATACAGGGATAATGCCCTAATTGGTCTCTAAACATTTTACTGGTACTGACATTGGTCCTCAACATAAGAAGCCCCAAATTGATCCATGAACTTTCAAACGTTACCTTCATTAGTCCTTCCAAGGTTATCAAACTCGAGAGTTAAAGTAAACTCGTGGAGCTTCCGTAAACTTAGATCGTAAACTCATATGAGTTTACCTATTATTAAAAAAATATTTTAAAAAACTATTATGCTACAAAAATATATTTAATAAAACTTGAAATTCATAAATACTTTTAACTCCATAACAAAGCACAAATAAAGATGAAATATATGAGTTATAAGTCCAATTCATACATAATACATAATACATGAAACACCCTAGCTAGTCGGCCTATGCTTAAGTCGTAGACTTCCCGGCTAGGTGGTGCTCTTCTGGTGCTGCAAACCATTATGATTCTATATCCTGGTTTAAAATTAGGGTTTACAAAATAGCGGGCCAATTTAAAACTTCTTTTAATCATACTATGAAAATATCGAGCCATACGCATCATACATCGCATAAGTATATCATGAAAGAAAGTAAAGGAAACACGAGTACATATCTGGCGTACGACGAGTACCCAAAGAAATTACACATACGGCCCAAAAATAACACACGCATAATTATACATTGATATCATAATAAGTATCCTTGTCCTACCACGGACATACATATCCAACATCACTCTATATACAATGGTACATATATACAATACTATAAGTGAACTAAACCTACGCACATGGATGAGTACTACTCATTGCGTGTACGACACTCCCACGGCTGCAACTTTGGCTGGGACCTGACACCCTAACCATCAGAATCCTCCTCTCGCTCTGCGGGATCCACCTCATCCTTCCTGGAGATATCCGTCACGGCGGTGAACTCGCGGGGCACGAACCTGCGTGGTCGCACTGGGAGAACGCTCTTGCGGGCGGTAGTGCGCGTGCCTCGGCCTTGAACCGGAGGTGTAGCTGGCTCTGGGTTTATCTCTGGCTCGGCTACCGGCTGTGGCTCTGGCCTCGGCGGCAGAGGATCATCCTCTCCGTCAACGTGGATCGAATCGCGGGTGCTGCTGCCTGGACACTCGTCGATCCAAATGGGGCGCATGGGCGACGACCCTGGCCCTCGAAGCCTGCGACGTACCTGTTCCGGACTCTCTCCCAGAAAGTTTGCGGGGGCGAACGTGCTGGTCTCCAGTAAGGTGTAGGTGCGGTAGTTGCGCTGTCTTGAGCACATGAACAACCAAACGTCCTTGGGAGGCGGCAATGACATGCCTATCAACTGGAGTCATACACGAGTGGGGATAAGAACGACTTCGTTCTTAGTGGAAACTCTATGGGGCTGTTATAGTTCAATTACTCGGGCAGATTCCAGGCCACTTAGGAATACCTCTAAGTGTCATGCCTACTAGGCTCCTACTGTTTATTATCTTTGGCCTACGTCCTGAGCAGCTTTATCTAAGTTACTAGGTGATTGGCTCTCTAATCTTGTCGTTACCTGGGCTTCGTGCTTATTAACTGTACGTTGCTACGAGAGATATACTATTCATCTTGGGTCGTTCCCTTGACGATACATAATGCATGAACAGTGCTACATAATGCTTAAGCAGATACACATACGTACTCATCATCATAACATCAACCACCAATTCATACATTTTATTTCATAGTGCATGGGGGGATCGGGGATCTCTTACACGCTCTGTGGCTGCGTCCTACTTAGTCCTTACACCTTTGTAACCGTGGCCTCGGATTACAACCTCTTTTTGCCACTATTACATCGACCCGGCAGCTCTCTTTACCAGTATGGTAGCTAACCATGTAAGGCTCATAGGAGGTAAACGTTGAATACAAGTAGTGCAACCATCCCCCTCTTTCTGGAATGGCGAGGGATCAAACCTATGAGTGATCAGGCGTGGACGCGCTTAGATCGGCCCTATGACTCGATCCGGTTTCGTTTTCCTCTTTTAGTGGGGCCCCTTAGTTATCATTTCATTTGTACAGACCTATGCCTATTTTACATACTTGGGCCTATGCCCGTTTTACATGTCTGGGCCTATGCATGTTTTGCATACCGTGATCAGGTCTCTCTACCTGCGTTGCTCATAACCAATTCATCTTGCTAAATTGGCGAGGGGCGTGTCTGTAAGACCTTGCCAAGAGAATAGGGGTTTCCTAATCATATAACTAGACTCCTTAGCTATGGTCTACCGTGCCAACTGGGGTCGGGACTCCCTAACTTTTCTTGGTTCCCTAAGGTTCAATTATGATCTTCATTGAACTTTAACGTGACCCTCTAATTATCTAAGGTCGTCCTAACTCCTAAGACGGCCTTTCCTCATGATGCATGCTTTCATATACCAAAATAGACATATCCTGACCCATTGGACTCCCTGGAACCACTGAAATCTCCAGTCCTTCAGGATTCATTCGAATGTCTAGGGTTTCATTCAAATGAATTCCTGCGAGTTCTTTCATTCGATTGAAATTGGGATTCAATCGATTGAAAACCTTCCGAGTTCTTTCATTCGAATGAACTTNCAAATGTATATAAAGAACAATGTCACTCATTCTTGATAGAAGTAGCCTACTTCGAGCCGACATCAAAGAATTTGGTGATGACTTCGAGAGGCATGCTCTTTGTTTCTGGAACCTTCAAGAACACAAATGTCCAGGAGATGACACACACAACAGCATAAACACCAAAGATACCAGCTAGTCCCATAGTATTGAGCATCATAAGAAGCAAGTATGTGACGATGATATCTCCAATCCAGAACACTAAAGCACAAATAGCGATGCAGAGGCCACACACCATGGTAGGAAAGATCTCTGAGCAAAGGATGAAATATATACGATGGATCAGTGACGGAGCACGATGGAGCACAAGCGGCGACGAAGCATGATGGAGGAGCAGAACGGAGCATGATGGCACGACAGAGCACGATTGCAGGCGCAACTTTGAATGACAACTCTGAAACACTCAAACGACCTAGATCTAAAAACTCAGAGACGTGAAAAACGACGTCGTTTTGCTTGTTTTGTCCTCCTGCGGTAAACTCGTGAACTCGCCAGTAAACTTGCGATTTTATGTGAGTTCACACAAGTTTACCCGAGTTCACACGAGTTTACCCAAAAACGAGTTTACATGCGAGTTAGATAGATTTTACTACCTAGGAACGTAAGCTCGTACAATTTTACAAGTTAAAATGCAATTTTAATAACCTTGAGTCCTTCTATCTGAAATGTTCAGGTACTAACAAGGGTAACGTTTGAAATGTTCATGTACGAATTGGGGCGTTCAAGAACCAATTTGGATTTTATTGAGGGACTAATATGAGCAACGGTGAAAAGTCTAGTGACTAATTAAGGCATTTACCTGAAAGTATATTTTAACCTAAAATGTATTTTATTACCTCCTAAAAATTTGTACTTCAAGTATAAAATTCCAAATGATCGAGTTTTACTTGAATGAGTCGAGTGGCGAATAGTAGATCTACATGTACATATGAACACCCTAAGTAAGATGCTTTAGGTGATACTCCCCGTTCACTTATAAATGTCATTTTATACGTTGATTTAAGAATGTATCATAATATATCATAACCAAATTAGAGTTGTGATTCAAGTTGAATCAAGATAACTTGAACAAAATTAAAATATTAAAGTTATGATGACAATTATTTGAGACAACTTTGAGACAATCACAATTACAAGAATGTAAGATATGTTTTGAGATCCACCATGAGAGGCCCCATGCCTTTATGAGTGCATAAATGCTATTAAATGCTATTTGAACCACTCAAACGATGGAGACGTTTTGTCACTCATCTCATAACACATCATGATACACAATTTATCAGAAATAGACCTTATAACGTGTTACGAGAGAAACGACGAAGTATGCCCATCTTTTGATTGATCCAAATAGCACCATTCCTTTCTCAGACGTATATTCAAAAAAATTAATATTTAAGATACCTAACTTATCAAATTAATTATTTCTATGAATAACACTTATTATATATATTTTTTATATTATTCATAATAAAAATGTTGATAAGTCGGTTATTCCTTCCCGTCAATTTTCATCAAAGAATAAATGTACAGGAGAAGCAGAACCAACCAACCATCCCAAGTTCCTTACTAGGCGGGTCCTTCCTTCGCACTTTTATTTAAAGCAAACCTTAGATCCACACAATCCAAACATCTCCCACCAACTCCCCCGCACCACACCAACCCTTCCGTTCATTTCCTTCTGGTCCTCTCCCTTTTTTTTTTTTCTGTCCTTTTCTCCGTTCTCACGCGCTTCGTTTATTCCATTCCATGCGATCTCTGCCACCCTTTTGCATTCCCTCTTCCCCCTCATCGCTTCAGTTCCTCGTTTGACTCCTGATTTGTGGTTTTCGGAGCTTGGATTCACCCGGGTTGGACATTTTGTTTCGTTTGTCTGTGCGACCCATCATTTCTCTTAAGCCATAAGTCACATCTTGCTAATCCGTATCCAAGAAGTTGTCAATTTGGTTGTCGCCAATATTTTTTGGCTCTTGTTGTCGGAAAGTTGAGTGTTGTGCTCCTTTTTCTTCTTGTGCGTTACATTTGTTGGGTTTCGATGGGCTGTTTGGATGATGGGCGTTTTACTGCTGAGCTTGAGAATGGAGTGAGTGTTGGTTGCGGTGAAGTGGGTTTTGGGGACGAGGGGAATGGAGCTTTCATTGAAGATGCTGTAAAAGTTTTGTTGCTGGGTCTGGGGGAAGATGTGAACAGGGAAGGTCTTAGGAAAACACCACTTCGTGTTGCCAAGGCCCTTCGTGAAGGAACCAGAGGTGACTATCGTCCACAACTTTCTTGGCTAACATGGTTTATTGTTATTGTTATTTTGTTCATCGTCTTTTGAAGTCTTAGTCAATACCATCTTAATCATGGTAGTTTCGCTAGTGGTACTTTTAAGATATGTGTGTGTGTGTGTGTATATATATGTATGTATGTATGTAAATATGTTCTTGCTAGATGCATAAACAACTTGCCCTCTTAATTGTTTTCACTCTTTACTTCTTTAGAAGTTATATGGTGGTGGTTGTTTGTAGCTTTTTGTCTCTTATCTACTGTCTTTTATGAGAAATTCAAATCATGTCTGGTCTTATATCAAAAGGTTTGGATCTAAGATCATTCATGTTAGTTAGCTTGATTTGTGGAATTACTTCACCCTCTTTTTTTAACTATCTTCTTCCTAGAAAAGAAAAGGTACAAGAAATAGCTGATTACAGTCATGGGGATTCATTTGCCTTTTATTACATAACTAATTGTTAATCATTGAAGGGATTTCTGCTCTACCAAGTACTTTTCACAGTAAACTATTCTTCGGTTATAAGCGAATAGAACCTCCTGCTAACTGGAGACAATTGATGGGAGACTTAGGAGGTAGTGAGTAGTGAGAATTGAGAATTTCCTTTTTGGAAATGGAAGATCTTGTCACGGAGAAAATCCCTTCATAAAGATCTTCTCATCTCCATCTTGATATTTCCTTCTTCAAAATGGAAAACCATAGTGAGAGTTTGTGTACTTTTTTGTCTGTTGGGATATTCAATCCTATTGATGCAGTTGCTAGATGCATTTGCTGTTTCTCTCTTTTGTTCTGTTTTGCTTGTTTTCTGTGCTCTGGTGCTGCTGCTGTAGCAAGGCTTTTAGTGCTCAGTCACTGACATTGCGCACTTGTACTATTATACATGAGAGATGAAGACTTTGGCATTCTGCTTCAACTTTTTCCTGCATACATAATCACCCATGAGTTACGATTCCATTCCATAACCAACTTCTATCCTATGTTGAGATTTGCTGCACTTTTCTGTAAATGTTTGCGATGTAAATGATTGAGGACCATAATAGACCTAATGATTAGGGGTTATTTCTATTGTTGCATAGTTCTTCTACACTGAGAAATGGTTTTCTTCCTTCTTTTTTTTTTTGACTCCTTGCTTAATGCTTTACCTCTCTCCATGCATCTTCTACTAAAGTATTTTCCTGTCCCCGTCAACCTGTGGCATTGTGTTAAATTAAAAACAACCACCATATTTCCTTTAATAATACTTTTTCTAATCATAAGGAGAGCTTCTTCCAGGATACAAACAAAAGGTGAAGGACATCGTTCAAGATGCATTATTCCCTGAAGCTGGTCTGGATAATAGAGTTGGCCATGCTGGTGGAGCAGGCGGACTGGTGATTGTCCGAGATCTTGACTTTTTTTCCTATTGTGAGTCCTGCCTGCTTCCATTCCAGGTCAAGTGTCATGTTGGTTATGTCCCTTCTGGTGAAAGAGTTCTTGGCTTAAGCAAGCTCTCGCGCGTCGCTAATATATTTGCAAAACGACTCCAAGAACCTCAGCGTCTGGCAGATGAGGTATGTTCTGCTTTGCATCAGGGAATAAAGCCTGCAGGAGTTGCTATCATACTTCAGTGTGCACATATCTACTTTCCAGACATAGAATCAGTCTTTCTCGACTCAAATCACCAAGAATGGGTGAAGGTACTTGTTTCATCAGGTTCTGGGGTTTTCGAAGACCAAAATGCAGATGAATGGGCAGATTATTTTGGCCTTCTTAAATTCAGAGGTATTGAAATGGAAAAAATTCATTTTAGGGGATCAACTGACCCATTTTGGTGTCCTTCTCTGTCTTCTCTTTCTGCCAAAGTTTCCTCATCTATTGGACTAGTTAACCCCTTAATGGTAAATGCAGTAGCTTCGATTATTAAGTCTCTGGGAGAAGATCCATTAAGGAGGGAGCTCGCAGGGACTCCTGGCCGATTTGTGAAATGGTTGATGAACTTCCGAAGCAGTAATTTGGATATGAATCTCGATGGTTTTCTTCATGGTGGGAGAAATCCTTTGAACGCCATCGGGGAGGTTAGCTTAAATGAGAAAAGACTATACTCTGAGCTGAACATACCTTTTTGGTCGCAATGTGAGCATCATTTACTTCCATTTCATGGTGTTGTTCACATAGGATACTTCGTCTCCAATGGTTTTAACCCTATTGGAAAATCACTTTTACGATCAATAGTACATTTTTATGGTTTCAAGCTTCAAGTTCAGGAAAGGCTTACGAGGCAGATAGCAGAAACCATTTCTCCACTCGTAGGCGGAGATGTGATAGTAGTTGTAGAGGCAAGTCACACGTGTATGATTTCAAGGGGAATTGAGAAGTTTGGAAGTAATACAGCTACCATCGCTGTCTTGGGACGTTTTTCAACCGAGGTTACTGCAAGGGCTTCATTCTTGCAGGCTATTCCTTGCCCTGGATCTTCTGTAGGGCAATGATTCTTGCTTGAGCTCACTTGAAATAATTTAACAGCAGTTCCACTTATTCCTCGCATTTTTGAGAGTTTCATTGTTAGCATTGCACCATCCAAGACGTGGATAAATTCAGAAGAGATCCTTTGATGGATTATCCCAGGAAATTTTGAAGTTGGTCAAATTTTGCATTGGTGGCAGTCAAATCTTGATCTTTGTGTCTTAAATCTATTTTGATTATTATACCATAAATCCCTTAATTGAGGGGATTCTTTTAGATTTGCATACTGGCAGACACTGCTCCTAGATTGTTATTCATGTTAGTATACCCTGAAATTTTTTCTTGATGTTAGAATGATCGTTACGAGTTTTGATTACTTTATATTAAGGTTCACAAAGGATTTAAATTTTTGTTGTGTATGCAATTGATTGAGTTTCAATGAGCTAGGAAATTCTAGTAGTGGAATGGAGATCACCAACTGGTAAGAAAGAATGTGCCTCTGCATTGACCTAATCATGGTTTTGTTACTGTTGTCAATTAGTTGAAACTCAAATTAGAGTTAAAAGTTAATAATTAGGGCGACATCAAAGTTGGGTGAGGGAGGAGAGCATCTCCTCACTCCCCATGTTTGTCCCTACCAACTTATTCATTTGTTGTCTCATCTTTGATTCTCTTAATTTGTTTTTCCTTGTCCCTATTATCCAACTCGCTTCATGTCCATGCGGAGATTTCCAAACAAGTAAAATTGAAAAAAGATGGGGGTCGAGTGGCATCTAGTTTAATGTTGATTGGTAGGTATCATGAAATGGGGTCGAATAATGGTAGAAAACTATATAAATGCAGCGCAACAGGCAATTTTTTTCCCCCTTTTATCATAGGAACATGTGTATTTCTATGAAGACACGTGAAATCATATTTCACAAGTTTAGTATTTCCTCATCTTGCTTAGGCAAATACCTCTAAATACAGAAAAATGGAATTTTTTTCTCCTTTGACACTGTTTGCCAAAGAAATTACCAAATTGTCCTCGTCTTCAAACATATAACCAATATACCACGGTTTGGGCTGACGTGGCGCCGGTCGCACGCGTGGCGTGCTACGCAGGACTCGCCAACACGCTAGGCGATTTTGCCTTGATTTCGCCAACGCGACAGGTGAATCCTTCGTAAAATAAAACTCGAACTTGCATTGAATTCGCCAACACGGTTGGCGAATTTAGACCATCCGCCTAAAAAAATTTAAGAATAAACAATATTATTTTTTATTAATATAAATAGTTAATAAACATAACCAATATTAGTTATAACTAAAAGTCTAAATGGCTTTTGTTCAATTTATAGGAAACTCTATAATAAGCATCGTTGTATGTTTTGTGTTGGATCCTAGTGATGCCTTTGCTGTTATCTGCTTCGTTGCTCTTGACTTGGAGAGTAAACTCGAAAGTGACTCTTATTCAGTTCTATCCTTCAAGGTTGTGTCCACCTCCACCATATGGATTCAAGTCATCAAGGCAATACTCAATGTTGAAGATCTCCAAGAGCGTGACTGCAACTAGATTTATGGTTTAGGGAAAGCCTCAGCATTGACACAATTTTCGTGGAATTGAGTAAAGCTTCGTTCTTTCCTCCTCGTTCATGAATTACAGGTTAGGAAGACTGATTGAGGTTGCTAATGCCAAGCTGGCTGAGTTCACCAGGATCATCCCAAGTAATTGCTTGTTTAAGTTTAGGAACAACCGGCAGATCAAAGAGTCACAGGACGATATCTGTTGAGACAATACAGAATCCATGTCGGAAATGTAAAATCGAAGTAGACACTAATGTGATGAACATTATGGGATAAATATAAGGAACAAATATATTGCTAATATAAAAAAAAGACATAACAATGTCTGACATGAAATGTCATTAAAATGTCCATAACAAAGCTCCGATATAATGTCACATAAAACCCTAACGAAAATATAATAACAATATCTACCGGCTACCTACGACGAGCCATGGGATGGTCTACGGTCGGGATCAGACGTGCCAGGCTGGGAATAATGAGTATATGGGGGTGGTGGGGGGTAAGGGTATGGTGCTGGTGGGTAAGACTGTGATGGTGGGTACGGGTAATGGTATGGTGATGGGTAAGGGTAAGTGTATGGTGGTGGTGGGTAAGGGTACAGAAGTGAATGTGGTGGGTTAGCAGCGTCGACCGTGGGTGCCGCAGTGGCCTGAGATGGAGCAGTCTGCTGTGCAGAAGGCGTGGATTCGTCGGCAGTGGGAGCACGTCGTCGTCTGTCTGCTAGTCTAGTTCTTCTCCTCCGGCGTGGCCTCCGATCACCCTGGTCATCGGTATCGGTGGGAGGCGGCACGTTGGTAATGGGAGCCGGAGCGAACTGAAATTGTGATGCCCTGATGCGGTCGTGCTCCTGACAGGCAGATAGGATATCCTCCATAGATGATCGGAGCTTGTCCATCGTAAATGCTCCTGGATTAGGATCTGCCGACAATGACAACATCTGCTCCGCAATGTCAACCTAACAACGTTCAAACACAAATTGTTGTGATCAATAATCCAACACAAATGGGTCATGATACAAATGAGTAATAAAATGTAAAACGTACCACAACTCCTACAGGTGCCGACTCTCAACTGATCCAACGTTGAGTAATCTTCTTGTACCACTGCATGTATTGTGACCGTGCAGTGAGAGGCGAATCCAGTGGGGGCCGGTGGCAACTCGGGCAGCCCGATCGTCCCAGTAGGTAANTCCAACGTTGAGTAATCTTCTTGTACCACTCATGTATTGTGACCGTGCAGTGAGAGGCGAATCCAGTGGGGGCCGGTGGCAACTCGGGCAGCCCGATCGTCCCAGTAGGTAATATACTGGCGGTACACATCCGGCCAATTTTGCTCGGTCCGTCCAGCCAGTGTAATGCTATGGAGATGATCGGGCTGGTGCGGCCTACTTGGAATGGGCTGATCCAAACCAAACTGCCGCATCACTCGATCGGGCTGATGCCACTCCACAAGAAAAAAGCAGATCAATAGGACTATGGCCCGCCAAATCGACTGCCCCGCCTTGCAAAAATCAGGGAGGGCTGTCAATATCTCTGGTGTGTATGGCTGCCACACAATCTAGGATAAGTTAACAAAGTTAGTAACATGATTATTATCGAATGCATAAATAAAACAAATGAACAAAAAAATATATAATTACCTCATTTTTCTTCAAGTTATCGAAGAAGTGACGATAATAACGGAGGACGTGGAGTGGCGAATCTGACAACACTTTATGAGCGTGCCACCTAAGCCACCGTGCACATAACAATGTTTATTGATTATTATAATGGAATGCAAAAGAAAATCATATAAAATACATAATAAACATATAAACATCACTAACCTGAATCCCAACGGACGAAGTGGTGCTCGGTTTAGGGTATAGCCATGCAAAGGCGCACCAGCGGCCCGAGCGGGGTGTGATGGGGCAAGGCGGGGAAATCTATGCCACGCCCAATATTGGAGGATCGTGCAATGGCCCCCAATATCGGTAGCATCGTAGTCTGTAGACTTGCACAACTCCCTGTACATAAAGGCAAGCGCCGCTGATCCCCAACTGTATGTCCCGGCCTCCCCCAGGTCTGCTAGGAGTGGGAGGTACATGGAATGCACCCATGTCCCTGAGTGGTCCGAAAACAGAGTGCCTCCAATGAAGTGCATCATGTACGCTCGTGCATACTGCTGGACCCTGATCTCGTCGGCACCGTCATCGGGAACGTCGGCAATCAGCTCCGACAGCCATGACATACGAATGTGCGATCCGTTGTACCCACTCTGTAATGGTGGTTGCGCACCAAGTAGCTCCTCGCAAGGATCCTCCAAGGATGGATGTAGTGTCCGACCGGTAACTGCACGTCCTTCAACAGGGAGACCGGATAGGATGGCGACGTCCTCCAATGTCAGTGTGCACTCCCCAACAGGCATGTGGAAGGTATGAGTCTCAGGACACCACCTCTCCGCAAGTGCGGTGATCAATGCGTGATCAACCGCGCAGTAACCCATGTGAACGACCCCGATGAACCCTGCCTGCTCAAGGTATGGAATGATACACTCTGGGGGGTCTCTGTGCTTCTCCTCATGCCTGGCCACATGAATCCTCCTAACTCGTAACACTCTGTCCTCAGCGCCAGCCCAAATATGCTGGGACACGTGACATGCCTGAAGCTCAAGAACAGATGTGTCCACTGGACCCGGCCTGATGTGGTCAACGTGGTGAGCCATCGTATACTCTACAGATTGAAACAAAACCACATATGTTAGGGGTTACAATAATAATAATAAAAATGTATCGGGAATCAAACAAACCACATTTCAAGTGTAACTAGGACAAATACATAAATATGAACAGTTTATACGTGGGACATAAATAATTTTACAACCAAATAAAGATAATACGATCCCAACTTTGGTTTGCAACTTTAACTTGATAGACCGGCTCNCTAGGATCAAGAACCAACGTCATATCAGGAGCTGGTGGCCACCACGGTTCATCCTTGATTGGCTCCTACTGACCCTCATAAACTCGAAGAACGCTTTTAGACTTGTACACATGGTGCACATACTGACGGGGGTCGATCGCCTTAGAAGAGCATGCCGCCAAAGCGTGGAAGCAAGGAAAGTGCAATGCCTGAAACATCCCACGGTCACACCAACCATCTTCGAGGCTAACAGAAATTTTTTTTCCATTCTCCAGTGTTTGAGTGTTGAATGCCTCTTCGAACAGGAACTTAGTTGTGCGTCGATCAACTAAGATGGCATGGTGGGAGCTTGCCTTCTCGATGTTTGGCCCCCACAGTTCGTAGAAAGCATCAGTGTACTGTTGGTTATCAACGTACAGCTTTTTCTCGGCATTGGCCCTTCTCTGGACAAAATACTCTACCAATTTGAATTAGGTCATCTGAACAAGTGCTGCTATTGGTAGACGTCTTGCCCCCTTTAACACTCCGTTGATGCTTTCTGACAGATTGGTTGTCATGTGGCCAAACCGTCGGCCGCCGTCATCGTATGCCAGACTCCACTTTTCTTTAGGAATCCGGTTGATCCAGTTGGCTACCTCTTCTGTTTCAGTGAGTGTAGCAAACTTCGCATCAAATTTCGGCCTACACGGTTCGCGCCCTACATGTCGAGAAATCACAAGTTATTGCATACCTTAAACCACATGGTCTAGGAAACAAGNTACCTTAAACCACATGGTCTAGGAAACAAGTCTAAATGAGAAAAATTCAAATTGTTACCTATGAGTTTAAGAGAGTTCTTCAATTGAACGTTGTGGAATTTGCTATTGAAATTACTCGCAATGTGACGTAGGCAATACACATGATGAACGTGAGGTGGTTGCCATCCAAGGTGGACATTGTCCACTGCTGCAATGATGCCCTTGTGTCGATCAGAGATTAGGCAGATGCCCTGCTGCTGTGTAACATGCTGACGAATACAAGACAGAAACCAGCTCCATGACTCTTTTGTTTCACCATCAACAATCGCAAATGCAAGGGGCAGTGGCCTTTTATTCCCGTCCTGCGTCGTGGCAATTAATAGTTTCTATTTGTACTTTCCGTAGAGATGAGTCCCATCGACCTAGATAAATGGCTTGCAAAATCGGAATCCATCTATGCATGGCTTGAAAGCCCAAAACAATTTGAGAAACTGGCGCTTGGAGGAATCAACGCGGTTATGCACCACGTAGTCTTCAGTGTCCAACAAGACCACAGTGTTTGGCATGAAATGCTTCATCGCCTCGCACCATCTAGGCAACATCTCGTACGACTCCTCCCAACCACCAAATATCTCCCTCGATGCTCGCTGCTTCGCAAGCCAAGCCTTCCGATAAGACAGATTGTAGCCAAACAAATTCTTTACCCTCTCGAGTATCATGCACACCTCAACGTCAGGCCTTGTTCTAACCATGCCCTGTATATACTTCTGAACCAACGTTGATCGCAACTTTTTATGATCTTGTGACATGGAAACGTTTACACAAGTATGCGGGCCATCGTACTGCGAGATCTTCCATTGGTTACACCGCTTACTGTTAATTGCCCTGACTCTCCAATTACAGGAAATCCCAAACTGAGAACAATTTACTAACAACCTTTGTGTATCTGAGTGCTCAATTTTGTAATCTCGGTGTCGCCTGATGGAATAATGGTCCAGGGCTGATTTTACTGCATCCTTTGTTGGAAATTGCAACCCAACAAATAGTTCTCCGTCTGAACTCCACACATCAGGGACGAAAGCGTCGTAACTATCAGATGAACTAACAAATGCATCCCAGTTAATCTCTGAAAACTGAGGACAAGGAGGCTTAAGCACATTTTCAGGGGTCACACTTATTGGGACGGTCCTGCCATAAACATCAGCTGGAGGGGCTGCGGACGGAACATATCGAATCGGGGAAGCTCTTTGCGCACCAATACATGTATTAGTCTCATCCGCTGACTCTAATACATTCTCCTCCTCCACATTGGTATCATTAGATAAATGGTCCTCATCATTAACTGGGCCAGACAATCCCCTTCTAACAACAGGTGAAGCTGCATGCGGTGAATGAACTGGCTCAGGGTTTTGGGATAAGCCCACATCATCAAACACTGGGGCAAAATGTCTCATGGACGATTGCGTGTTAATAGGATTAGATGGACCGCCCCCAATAGGCAAATAGCTATCTCCCCCCACCGTCTCTACATCAACAAACACCTCTATAACAACATCTGAATTTGATTCAAACATATCTATCATGCATTCAATGTCTTCATCATCCACCATTTCAAAACCGATAAATTTTGCCTCCGAGCCTGAACCTTCTAATATCCGAAAAAGCATCTTAGCTACAAATTGATTCTGTTGTAGTCTTAATTTTAAACCAATTTTCCATTTCAACTCATCTATATGCATGCCCCTCTTAATCATCATAGACCTCGGCATAGGCCCATCAAACATTAACCCACGTGGACCTTCTTACATTCTCACGTTACTATGAACTGCCACAACAAGGGGTTTTCCCATTTCTAATTCTGTTTAACACACAATCCACATCTGATGAAAGCCTTTTTAACCACTTTCTCGGATCTTGACATGGCTTAGGTTTTGTCACAACCATGCCAAGCTCGTTGAAAGCTTCTATACGCTTTAGTCGTTCAAATTAAATTTATATACATAACTACTTTACGGCTTTCAGATTCCAGAAGGAATCCAATTGCAGTATAGGGTATGGTCGATCCCA
>QANU01113193.1:0-16375 GCA_003254905.1 Nissolia schottii
CTGGCCATATGATATCCCACCTTGACCTTGGCCCCATAACAGCCTTAAAAAGACCTTTTAATGTATGTCATATATATTTGGTGATCCGTGATGCTTAGAAGAAAGTCAAGCCTATGGAGGCGACTCTAGTGCAGTGTTTGAGAGAGCATTGGATGAACCTATACACCTTGAGTGACGAGTGACACACACTAACCTGTGAGGCCCAATTGATTTTAATATGCCTTGACTTATTGGTATTTGGCAAGCCTTGCCACTTGCCAGTAGAATTGGAGCACCGAGCTTATTGGGCCGTTAAACAGTGCAACATGGATTTAGAGCAAGCAGGGAGTCACCGAAAATTACAACTTCAACAATTGGAAGAGCTCCGGTTGGATGCATATGAGAACTCCCGGCTCTATAAAGAGAAGACCAAATTGTTCCATGATAAGAACATTCTGTGCAAATCCTTTCAAGAAGGACAGTTGGTGTTGCTTTACAATTCCAGGCTCAAACTTATGCCTGGGAAGCTCCGATTGAGGTGGGACGGACCTTATGTGATTACTAAGGTGCACCCGTACGGTAAAATTGAGCTGAAAGATCCAAAGACTGCTAGTACATTCGCAGTCAATGGACATCGTCTGAAGCCGTACTATGACACTTCTGGGAATCTCCAAGAGGAAGTGGAGGTTCAATATCTTGCCGTTCAATGACCAAGGAAGCTGTTACCGACGTCCAACTTAAGGACGTTAAACAAAAGTGCTGGGTGGGAAACAACCCACCGTTTGTGAGCTTTTCTATCCTTTACTCTTATTTATCTGTTTTATCTTTATCTTTTCTTCCTTGCCCTATTTTGTGCATCAAAGCTAGTATAATTTTTCAAGTGTAGGGTGGGAAGTTAAGAGTTTTAACTGTGCATTATTTGTGAAATCCATCAATTAGGTATAATTTAGACTAGTTGATGATTGATTTGTGCAATATTAATTGTTAGACCTGTGGCATTATGTTTGATTGAGCACTTTATAATTCTTGGCATGTATTAATTAATTGATGATATCACCAAGTGAGCTTTTGAGCCGTTATAGGATGACAACACTACATGTCATTCCTTTCCTTGTTATGTGTACACTTACTAGTGTTCAAATCCAGAACTTGCCTAATTCTTTGCATTACACTTTTGCCTTTATATGTGACGTGTGACATGATTGAGGCATTTCTTGTGTATTTAGCTTACATATCTATGAGCCTACCTTGCATATTTAACCCTTGTTAGCCCCTTTGAGCCTAGTAGCCTTTTATTACATAATTAGCACATTACAAGTCATTAACCCAAGAAAAACCATGATACACCTAGCTTTAAGGCTTAGGAGAATTGTGGTCCATCTGTTTATATGTGCTAAACAATAAGTGTGGGGTTACATGAGGCCATGTAACATTTAAGTAGGGGGAGAGCAACCACCATATTATTGTATTGTTTCATTTATTAAAAAAAAAATTGGTGCAAATTTTTGCAAAAACAACCAATTAGCACCAACAAAAATGCTCCCCTAAAGTGAAGTAAGCAGTGACAAGAAAAGCCAATGAAGATCAAGGACCTTGCACCGTTGGATAAGCACATATGCCATGAATTCTAAGTCTTAGGCTTTAGCTCACTGGCCATATGAATATCCCACCTTGACCTTGACCCCATTACAACCTGTAAAAGACCTCTTGATGCATGTCCTATATATTTGGTAATCCTTGATGCTTAGAAGAAAGTCAAGCCTATGGAGGCGACTCTAGTGAAGTGTTTGAGAGAACATTGAATAAACCTATACACTTTGAGTGACGAGTGACACACACTACCCTGTGAGACCCAATTGATTTTGACATGCCTTGACTTATTCTTTGTTCATGATTGATATGCCAAGAAACTATGTTTAAATGCACAAAGATATCATCTCTTGTCTAAATGCACTTTAATTTTTGGATTGTCATGAATTTTACACAGTTGTTTGGTAATTAGTGAGTCGGCTTAAGTGCCTCCCTGAGTTTTACACAGTTGTTTGGTAAATAGTGTCGCCGCACCAAAAAGAATTTTCATTGTTTTCACTTTTAGCTTGCTTGAAATCTTAGTTTCTTGCATGAGGACATGCAATTGTTCAAGTGTGGGGTAATTTGATAAGTGAAGCTTACACCCTATTTTACTATCCTGTAAATGAACAAATGCATACTAAAAATGTGTGGTTTTAACACTTAATTGATGTGTTTTGCATATTATTCCTTTTAGTGAGGAATTAAGGAAAACGGCAAGTTTAAGTATTATTTTATTCTTAGTATTAAATATTTCTTTTGTAGTTTTCTATTTTGGATTTCAGGAAATAAAGGTGTAAGGAGATCATTGAAGATGTGAAGAGAAGATTTGGACCAATGAATGCAAGATCAAATTCAAATCCAAAAAGATTTGGTTAAAAGATGAGCTGAGGATTTTTAACATTGACTTTTCCATCAATTTTGAGCCATGATGTAGATTGAATCTCCATTTGGTTCAACTAAAAATTGTAGCTCTATCTCTTAGCTTTAAGTGGCAATTTGAATCACCTCAATCGGAGGTCTGTAGCTGAAGATATTGCAGTTTTACTGACTGCTATGCAAGTCAGTCCGCTGAGCGGGATTACCAATCCGCTGAGCGGACCAGCTTCCAGAAACTTCGCCAGCTGGCGCCAACAGGCAAACCGCGTCCGCCGCCAAACCGCTGAGTGGCGGCGCTAAACCGCTGAGCGATTTCCCCTTAAAAACACCTATAAATAGGGGGGACCATGGCATCTAAAGGGCATTCTTTCCCCATCCTCTTCCAACCTCTCCCTAAGCTCTCCTAGGCCAAAACCCTTCCTTTTTTCCTTCCATATTCTTCACTTTTTACATTTTATTTCAAAGCACTTAGGCTATGTTAAAGTGCTTTGTTTTCTTCAAAGCTTGTAACAAAGTTCTGCCGAATTAATTCCAGGTTCTATTGTTTCATTTCTTCTTGCCATCTACTCTTTTATTCTCTTTATTTACTTTTTCTTGCTTTTCATTCGCTTTAATCTTCCATTGCTATTTACATCCTTCTGTTTCTTTATTTAATTATTTTTTTCTCTTTACTTACTTTAAGTTTGTTTACTCTTTCTGTTTTCTTTTCCTTTACCTTTACTTTTCATTTTATTTCTTGCCTTATCATTTACTTTTTCCATTGTTATTTACTTTTCCTTTCTCTTTATCTACTCTTTCTTTCTCTTTATTTACTTTGAGTTTTAATCCTCCAACCATGGAGGAGTAATTTCTTAATATCTTGCATGCGGTAACTCAAGATTAAGATTAATTTGAGGTCTTGCGCTTAAAGAATANAGTAAATTGCATATTAGTTAGAGATTTCAACTAATAAACAACATCTCCTTTCATGGATAATTAATCAGGAATCGATGAGAATTAATCCTTAATCTCGAAACGCCGTATGCAGGATATTACCTTTATTATTATTGTCTTAATCTCGTTTTAATTGCTTTCAAGTTATCAACAAACAAAACCCCCCGATTTACTTAAATATTGATTTGGTTCTAAATTGCTTCTTTGGGAAATGACCTAGGTTAACCCCCTTTACTATGTTCTCGAGGTTTACTTGGTTTATAAATTATTATTTGATCGCGCACTAAAATCCAACGACGTTTTGGTGCTCGTCAGTCATTTGATCGGGATAAAGTGAGCCGACTTAGTCAATCTGTCCACAACTACCCTAATAGCATCAACTCCTGTCCGAGTACGTGGTAACCCTGAGACAAAATCCATCGCTATGGCCTCCCACTTCCATTCTGGAATCTCTGGAGGATTCAACAACCCTGGTGGTTTCTGGTGCTCAATCTTCACCTTCTGACAAACCAAGCACTTCTGTACCCAGTCCTCAACATCTCTTTTCAATCCTGGCCACTAAAACATCTGCTTAAGATCATGGTACATCTTGGTAGTACATGGGTGCATCGTGAACTGACTCTTGTGAGCCTCCTTCAAGTTATCTTCCCTTAAACTGCCTTCTTTAGGCACACAAATGCGCCCGTCAAATCTCAAAATCCCATCGGTGTCTCTCGTCGCCTCTTTGATCTTACCTTCTTCAACAGCCTTGCAAAATTTACAGCAAGTATCCTCCTGACAATTCTCCTGAGCCTCTACTATTCTGTGCTTGAAATCACTGCTGACCTGTAGAGGATACAACGTCAACCGGTTATGTTGGCGTGCAACCGTCAAGTTAAGATCACGAAATTCCTCCAGTAACCTCGCTTCCTGCACCATCATATGAGCCATCTGCAAAGACTTCCGGCTCAAAGCATCAGCCACTACATTGGCCTTCCCAGGGTGGTAATTGAGATTGAAGTCATAATCCTTAAGGAATTCAGTCCACTTCCTTTGACGCATATTCAACTCCTTCTGATCAAACAAGTATTTCAGACTTTTGTGATCTGAATATACCTCAAACCGAACTCCATACAGGTAATGCCTCCATATCTTAAGTGCAAAAACTACCGCAGCCAACTCTAGATCATGCGTAGGGTAGTTTACCTCATGCTGCTTCAGCTGTCTAGAGGCATAAGCTATCACCTGGCGTCGTTGCATCAACACACATCCAAGTCCAGCACCTGACGCATCACAGTATACCTCAAAAGGTTCCTGGGGATCAGGCAGCACTAGTACTGGAGCGGTGGTCAATCTCTCCTTCAGCTCGCAGAAACTTCGTTCACATTCCGCAGACCAAACCATCTTTGCTCCCTTTCTGGTCAGCTTCGTCAACGGCAAAGCAATCTGTGAGAATCCCTAGATAAATCTCCAATAATATCCAGCAAATCCCAAGAAGCTCCGTAGTTCTGTAACTGAAGTAGGTCTCTCCCATGTACTGACCGCTTCGACCTTATTGGGATCCACTGATACTCCTTGGTCTGAGATAACATGGCCTAGAAATTGTACCTTCCTGGCCCAAAACTCGCACTTAGAGAGCTTGGCGTACAACTTCTTGGCTCTCAGAATCTCCAACACTATCTGCAGATGTCTAGTGTGCTCCTCTTCACTCTTTGAGTACACTAGAATGTCATCAATAAAGACAATGACACAGTCGTCCAGATATTCGCGAAAAATCCTATGCATATAGTCCATAAAGATCGCGGGAGCATTCGTCAATCCAAAAGACATTACCGTGAACTCATAATGTCCATAATGGGATCGGAACGCCGTCTTCGCTATATCCTCCTCCCGTACTCTAATCTGGTGGTAGCCAGACCGTAAATCAATCCTCGAAAAGATCTTGGCATCCTTCAATTGATCTAGAAGGTCATCGATCCTAGGCAATGGATATTTGTTCTTAATTGTCACCTTATTCAATTGCCTGTAATCGACACACATTCTCATAGTACCATCCTTCTTCTTCACAAACAACACTGGTGCTCCCCACGGTGATGCACTTGGTCGAATGAACTGTTTCCCCAGTAATTCTTCTAACTGTCTTTTTAACTCTTGCAGTTCTAACGGCGACATACGATACGGCGCAATGGAAATAGGTCCAGCACCAGGCACCAGAGCAATAGAAAACTCAACCTCCCACTTCAGCAGAAATGCCGGAATGTCATCAAGAAAGACATCTGGGTAATCCTGGACTATCGGAATATCCTTGATTTCCTGTTTTGCGACTACTACTTCCGACGATGCAAAGAAAACATACCCCTGATCTCTTAACTGACAGTAGTAAAGAATCGGCAACTCCTCCTCTGAAGCTACTGAGCTGGTAGCTGTAGAGGGAAAAGTAGCCAGCTTCCTGGCACAGTCGAGATCCACTTGGTTAGCATTCAACCAATCCATCCCTAGTATCATATCCAGTCCTACTAGGGGAAGACAGATTAAATCAGCCACAAACTCTCTTTCCTACAGCTGAAAAGGACATCGCAAACATATTTGACAAGTCCTAACCGGCGGTGCAGTGGGTGTAGATACAGCAAGCGTATACGGCAGTGTCGTAGGAGATAACTGCAACTCCTCCACATTATCATAGGAAATAAAGGAGTGTGACGCTCTAGAATCATACAATACAATCAAAGTCCTCCCATAAAGAGTACACTTACCCAAAGCCAAACCATCTCCCTTCTGAACTTCCTCAGCTACCATGGTGAACACTCTCCCCTGACGCTGGGTGGACGGCAGAGCTACTGGGCAATCCCTCACGAAATGACCTGTCTTTCCACATCTGAAACAAACTCCTTGACCTGCTAAGCACTCTCCAAAATGTCCCCTGCCGCATTTCAGACAAGGTGTGCGGGGATCTGCTCGCTGCTGAGCCTCTGGTGTGCTCCGGCTCGGAGTACCTGATAACAAAGGTCTCACTGCTGGAGATCCTGCTCCTCCTGGCCCTGCTCTAGGCTGACTCTGAGCTCTCCCTGTTCCTTGCTGTGGCCTCGGCGGATACTGACCTCGGCCCCTTCCTGCAGCTGATGCCTGAAACGGTCCCCTTTTCCTCTGCTCTGTCTGGGAACTGCCAGCCTCATCAAACCTCCTCTTGAACCTCTCACTGCGCACCTGAGCTAAGTCTCGATTGGCTTCCTCCTGAGCCAAACAAGTGTTAACCAAGGTGGCATAATCACGTACACCAGCCACATTTAGAAATACCCTCAATTTTGGCTTCAGCCCTCGCTGGTATTTTGCACATTTCTAGCCTTCACTTGGGTGCAACCTGTACGTCAGTGAATACCTGCAAAGTTTCTCAAACTTCACTGTATACTCTGCCATCGTCATTAATCCCTGTTTGAGCTCCAAGAACTCCGCCTCCTTTCGGTCTTGCAGCTCCTGTGGAAAGTACTTGTCCAGGAACAGCTCCTTGAACCTATTCCAAGTCACCTCATCTTGCTCAAACTGGGGCTTGGTTGTATCCCACCATTCCCCCGCTGCCCCCTCTATCTTCCTGGAAGTAAACTTAACCTTCTGCTGCTCGGTACATGCAATACCCTCAAAGATCTGTTCCAGCTTCCTAATCCAGCCATGGACCAGTTCAGGGTCCATCATGCCCTCAAACACTGGTGGGTTAGTTCTGGAGAAATCTCAATACCTCAGGGCCTCAATTTCCTGAGCTGTCTGAGGAGTGTTGCGTTGAGCATTGGAGGCTGCCATCAGTGTGGTAGCCTGAGCTATCTCCCTAAGAACATCTGCAAGCTCTGCAGACTCCGGGGTGCACTGTGTATTATCCCTGCGGGGCGGCATGTCTAATATGTCGTACCTGCACGGTTTCGAGGTGATCAGTCTCAAGAGAGGCAAGTACACAGGAACTTAGCACATACCACTTAGCTGGAAGCATGCATAGTGTAGCTCAGTCATTAGGCTCTTTTGGACCAAACTGCTTTGATACCAAATGAAACACCCTAGCTAACCGTTTACCCGTCCGCAGTAAACAATGCTCACTAGGTTGTTTTCTACCTGGTCGGAATACCTCAGTCCATAGTTATCTTTTGAAAATAGTTGCTTAAGAAAATATGGACCCATTTTAAACTTTTCATTTGCATAGAATAATTACTAAAATAGAGCCATGCGTTGAGAAGAATAAATATAACAAAGCGTATAACAGTATAGTAATAAAACATCCAGTACATCCATTGGTCCATCATAGCGGTCACATAGTTATATATACAATAAGTAGGAGATACACAATATGTACATAACCAGAATATCAAATACATGGTCCAGAATATATAACATAACATCAAAATCCAAGGGCTGTGCCCTTGACAAAAATCTGAACATCTATCTATCTGTAAGCTCGAATCCTATCATAGCCGCTCATGACTCAGCTGGCGGCTCGTCTGCATCCTCAAAGTAGGACTCATCATCAGTACCTGAAGTCATAAAGCAGTGGGGATGAGAACGGTAGGTTCCCAGTGGAAATAACTTTAGTTCCTGAGTCTCGTCTCATATTAGGTCGGACTTCAGGCCGCTCAGAGGTTTCTAAGAGAAGCATGCATACTAAACATCCTACTGATTATTATCTGGCCTAGTTCTGAACGGCTTTATCTACTTTACTATGTGCCATGGGAACTATTCTTGCTTACTACGTTTTCGTGCTTGTTAACATTACGTTTACATACATATCCGTCTCGAGCGTTCTCTTGACGGTAATGACATAACAGCATAACAGCAGAATCATATATCTCAGATATTCAGACATAACAGAGTAAACATGCTTAATCATGCTTAACAGAGTGAACATATGCATAATAGAATAAACCTGCATTTGGAATATATGTTATTCCCACCATAATAATGCCCTCTGTTGACATTAGTATGAGGGAATAACCTCGCACCCTCAGTGTAGGCCCTGTCTGGACCTTCCTGCGGTGGGCTTCCACCTGCCGTGTGCCCCCTCGGGACCCCTCGACAGTGGGCAGATATTGTACCCCCACCTTAGCTTGCCCCCTTTCGACAATGCAAAGGCGTGGTAACCGCACATCTCCAGGTATGCCATATCGACACCACCTGTGGCGGGCTTCCACATTCAGGATGCTTCTTTGACCTCCTGAAGTGGGATCATGGTTTGACTCTCGTGATCACGGCCTTTTTATCATTTGGCATATAGCCTTTTCAGCATTGGGCATTTGGCCCTTTTCAGCATTTTCAGCAGTTCTGACTTTTATGTACCTGCAGCATATTATATCTTGTTTCCTATGGTTCATTTCAGAATCTTTACTTATCTCAGAGTTACTTCTAATCCTTTAATTTGGTTTAGCATGAATGCATGAAATGCTACGCATTATGTTACAGACTACATGGAATTCATAAATTCAGTACATATTCTTCTCATAATCACATACGGCATGTACTTCATACATTTCAATTATCAATCACAGCTATAGCATTAAGTATCAGATTATGTGTGCCTCAAGAGGGGTTCCATAAATATTCTGGTCTCAAGCCACTCAGCGAAAACTTTAGGTCGCTCAGCGGTTTGAGCTCTATCGCTCAGCTCTGAACACAGTTTCGCTCAGCGGTAGGAGTCTTATCGCCCAGCGGTAAGAATTCCATCGCTCAGCGGTCTGACAACTTTTTAAAATATCTCCACCGACTTTTATCCTTTAAGAAAATATCTTTTCGGACTTTCCATGTGGACCTCAGATCGTTCAGTGGTAACCGCCTTCCGCTTAGCGCTGGAGTTCACGTGCATTCCGCTCAGCGGCGCCAGAGTATCGCTCAGCGACCACTGGGCGAAACTTGAAAATCGAATGCACCATTTCTTCCATTCTTTCCTCTTTCGCTCCCATGGAACCCTACTTGAGTTTTACACATATTTCACACATAATAATCTTATCTAATCCAGGTCACAAGACTCTTCAGAATCATCTTCCTAAGCCCTAGCATCATTTCTAGCATATATGTTCATATAATCAAAGAATCATCAACCATACACAAAATCACATAAACATCATTCACCATCAAAGAGGTGAGGAACTAGAGTTACCCACTTCCTAAAGAGCTTATTGGATGATGGAAAAAGATGAACTTGAAGCTTTACTTGCTTGCGTGAGTCTTCTTTCCAAGAAAGGATGAAAACCTAGGTTATGGAGATTTTAGGGTTATGGAACTTAAGCTTTTCTTTCTCCAAGTGAAGAGAACTTCCAACCTTGCTACTTGTTTGCCTTATTTATGAATTTGAGAGTGAATTATGATGATGAAAGGCAAAGGATGATGGTTGAACTTTGGTGGAGCTTTGGTGGATTTGGAGCTTTAGGTTTAGGAAACTTTGGAAGATGAAAATGAAAGACTTTGGTGTATGTGTGTGTGTGGCTTCGGGGAGCATGGGCTGGCCGTGGGTTTTTAGTGGCCTTTGGCCATCCATATTTTATTTATTTTCTCAGTGTGTTTTCGGTCGTGTTTGCTCATTAACTATTTATGTACGGAAGTCCTAAAAATATTTCGGACATACCGTTGTGACCTATGAATTTTTCTTATTAATATTTGAATCTTTATTGAGATATTCTCAAATTGATTTTCATATTAATGTATTTTACAGACTCCTTTGAGTCGTGATTAAATTCTAAGAATAACCTAATACCGACCCGAACGTCACCAGACTCCACGAGATCGCGAAATCATTATTTTTAACTAATATTACAGGAATAAAATTAATATTTGAATTTTATTTCATTTTTATCTCATCTTTTCCTTCTTAATATATTCTTAATTATTTATTAAGCGGAGTTTTAGTGAAGAGAAAAACTCGGGTTGTTACACAGCCCCCCTCTCTCTTAGTTCAGCTGCTGAAATTTCATTTTCTCCTGGTTCCGGTTCGCTCGTGTTTTATCGCTCACAGTATCGGTGCGTTGCGCACGGTCGTCCGAAAAATATTCTGTTTATACCGTCGCGATCCTCTAATTCCCCTCTACCTAAGGGTATTAATATTTAAAGGTGTTTGTGAATTTTTCTCCGGAGGAGTGTTTTCACGAACACCTTTTTCTTGTAAGAAATTTTCATCGGCGAACAGCGGCCGCTCGGTTGTCCGCCGAACTTCCTGTCGCGACACATCTTATTTCCTAGAGATATTCTACCTAATAATTTCCCATCTTAATTCTCTAATCATGATTAGAAAATTAATTTAATAATTATGTTTACGATTATTTCTCTAAAAAAAATTGAGATGTTACAGGGGGAGGTTCATAAATACCATAGATTAACCCAAATCTTATACGAGAAACATTGGTCGATCAACTCAAGCTAGCGTCTTCGGATACCTGTACGCGAAACATCGGAACAGCTAACAACCAAACATGACCAGCATTTGGTCCCAAAGGAATCACAGGGTGTCCACATGCACAAAAGGACAATTAACAAGGCAAAATCCTATAACCCTCCCTGGTGATTCATCCTGTAGAATCTCGTTTCCTCCTTAACGACAATCTCGCTTGACAATTGTTTAGCAATTCTTGTTGTAGGTTAAACTATTAAAAATATAAAGTCTTAGATTGAAATTTCTATGGAAGAAATTCTGCTCAGTTTCGGGCAATTCTGCAGACACTAGAACAAACCCTTTCTGCCGTCTGAACACAACCGCGCGTCTAAAGTATCCGTTAAAGGTACGGCTACAGAGGAGAATTCATAAATACCTAAATGACCCTAGAATATTACTTAGGAAAAATTAGGGGATCACAAAGATGTGATCGGAATATTTTTAAAATAGCCGTACGCGAAGTACCGAGACCGGAAACGATAAAACATGATCAAAATTGATCTTCCAGAGCCCGTTAACTTTTGGCCACAAAAGTGGCCAAGACACAAGCTTATACACGGCCAAGAAGGGTTCCATGTGGCCAAGTCAAGATTCAAACTTATGAGTCATGTAGTGACTCATGACAAGGACATGTCATATAAGACAAAATAAGGGCATTTTGAGAATTTTTCCCCCAAGGGAAAAATTGGAAAGAGGAGCTTGGCCAAGAGGCCTATACATACCCCCCAAATCTGAAATTTTGTAGAGAAATTAGAAAACCTTTCCAAAACTCTGTCTGATTACATAATCGACTGTTATTCGATCAAAACAGAGACCCAGACACTTCCTATATCCAACCCAGTTCAAACTCTTCAGAGATCCCCTAACCTAAGCCTCAAAAAGCCCTCAAAATCCCTAGAGAAAGCTTGAAGAAACTCATTCCAAGAGGAGTTAGAAGGCATCATAGCAAGTTAAAAGCCGTAGGAAACACCGACACTGGGAAAACGTGGGTAAACCGACTTATCCACTATCTATGTGGTTGTATGCTAGAGGATATATGTTGTTAGGATGATTTTATGTGACTTTGATTTATATATGTGTTGATGGTAATTGTCTAGACCTGCTGGTGCTGTCTGTGATTCTGTCAGAAGTTAGGAAAGCCTAAGCTAAAATTAGGGCTATGGCATGTTTTTCAAAGGAACTGTATGCTGGGATTTTCGTCATGAAAAACTAATGTTATTTTTGAGTTCTACACAAAACATTGAGTGGGGATGTCAAGTTTTATGATTTTTGGAGCCCCTGATGAATTTCTTAGCAAACGGACAGAAAAAGGAGTTTTTGTGAAAAAGGGCAAAATGGGAATTTTGTAACATCCCACTCTTATCTTAGTAAAAATTTTCCCTAAATGACTGTTCACTGAGCCTTTTGTGTGAATTAACTTGTAGGGGTTAGTAGAAATTATTCTTTTTGGTTTTGATAAATTCTGCTGACACTCAAATGATTCCTCTCGACCCCTAGAGATGGATGAAAAACCTAAAGTGTCGGTAAAACGTAAATCGTTTCGGTTTTGGACGATTCCGCAGACACTAGAACAGCCTTGTTTAGCCCCGTTTAGCCAGCAGAACTGAGCAGAGAGGCTCAAGTCTCTGGAAACTTAACCTGTACTGGGGCAAAGGTACAAACACCTTAGATTAGCCCCACAACCTCATTAGGAAGATTAGGAGATAACGAAACCGCAAGTGAAATGGTGGTCTGCAGTCGCCAAGGCTCAACGATGTATCAAGGGTATCTGTGAAGAATACTCTCCGGAGAAAAATTCACAAATGCCTTGAGTTGACCTTACTTCTATGTTAAGGAAAATTAGGGTATCGCGACGGTATGCTCAGAATATTTTTTGGACGACCGTGCGCGACGCATCGGGACTGCGAACGGCCAAAAATGAGCTAAACGAGACCAAGAGGGCCCCACATGTGAGACAACCAAGTGATTGCACCAGATTTTTTTGGAAAAATAATAAAATAAGGGTTACTATTCATTAATGTGACCCGATGTGACCTTATAATTATCCAAACTAATTAAATAATTAGGAAATTAAATTAAAATGGCATTTTGGTAATTTGGGGCCAAGGGAAAAATTGGAAAAGGGCATTCAGCCCCAAGGCTATAAATACCCCCCCCAAAACCGAAAATGTGAAGAAAATTGGAAACCTTGCCAGAACTCTGTCCATTTACCCGATCGACTGCTGTTCTGTCAAACCCAAGGCCCAAACACTTCCTACCTTAAACCTAGTTCGAATTCCTCAGAAATCCCCTAACCCTAACCCACAAAGAACCCTCAAAATCCCTAGGGAAAGCTTGAAGAAACTCAGCCAAGAGGAGTTAGGAGGCTTCAAAGCAAGCTAGGAGCCAGTAGGAAACGTCGGAACCGGGAAAACATGGGTAAATCTGACATAACCACTGTCTATGTGGTCTAAGATGCTTAATGATATTCATGATGTGTTTTATGTTAGGATATGATAGGTTCTCTTATTTAATGCCTCTTTGATGAACTATGATGATCCTATGTTAATATGTGTATATACATGCTCTATGTGATTCATGAATAGATTGTTAAGAAATGTGAGATTTATGATGGAAATGATTTTGGAAACTTGGAGGTATGTTTATGGTTGTTAGAAATGGATAAGGAATGATGAAAGAAATTCTCTAAGGATTGATGGTGAGAAACCTTGTAGAACATGAAAAATTGCAGGAATTAGGAACTGAAATTCGTCAAGTGACGTTGAGCGGCTAGGTTTCCCGCTGAGAGGTCTCTAGCACTGAGCGGCGTAACACCCTAGGTTAGCAGCTTATGCTTAAGTCATAATCTGCGTCTGCTAGGTTGTTATCTGCTGTGTGGAAATATTGGTAGTCCCTAATCTACTTTGGAAAATAATTAAGTTAACTGAAAATAGGGACCCATTTTTTTCTTTAAACATAGTATAATCGTTAATCTAGAGCCATGCGCTTGGACTATTTTGAGTCCAGTATAGTCGTACAACAGGTAAATACGTACGTCGTCTGTCATACCCATACATACATAAACAACAAAGTAAATAACACCAAGTGGGTCCAACAGTAAATGTCATACATTTACATATTAATAATATTGTATCACTACAAAAAGGGGCCCTACATATCCCAAGCCCGAACAACAAAATAACATATCAAAATATACGGTAAACTAGTGCTACTGGCCAAAAAGTGCCATCTGAAGACAGGATCAGGAATCATGGCAGTCAGTCCTCTAGCTCATCCTCGCTGGGGTCCTCCTCCGGATCCTCCTCCTCAGGCTCCTCCTCCGGGTCCTCCTCCTCGGGCTCGTCCTCCTCCTCCAAGATCTCAATGAGCGAGTCCTCCTCAGGTGGTGAGGACACTGGCACGTCTGGCTGTCAGAGTCGAACGGAGACTGGGTCGACCTCCACGTCCTTCTCGTAGGGAACAAGCTCGCCATCCGCGGAAGTCTCTGGCTCTGGGACGACCGGTGGTGTAACGCGGAGAGGTGGGGGACGGTTCACGACCAGCACTGTCCATAGCTCTGCCTCCTCCCACGTCTCAGGATCCACTGTCCTAAACCTGCTGCGCAGGATCCGCCTCTTCCTCGGCGGGGACGTCATCTATCTCGCCTGAAGCCATAAGTGAGTGGGGGTGAGAACAATGGTTCTCAGTGGCTAACTATGACTAGGGCTCTGTTTACTCAATTATGCTTCGACCGTTCAGGAGATCTCTATGTGTTCATGCATCTAGACATCCTACCAGTTATTTCTTGCCTAAGGTCCTGGGCAGCTTTATCTAGTTACTAGGTGACAGGGAACTAATCTTTCTTACTAAGTTCTCGTGCTTTCTATCCTTGACCGTTCTAACTATGCTACTCATATGCGTATGCCTGGTGACCTTGCCCCATGGGTTCCTTGTGAGCATGGTGACATGGTCGGGACACTGCGACGCTTTAATCACATAGGTATGTATGCAAGGTGATCGTGTCCCATGCGTTCCTTGTGAGCCTGGTGACGTGATCGAGCCCCATGCGTTCCTTATGAGCATGGTGACGTACACAATGCCTGCGTTCCTTGTGAGCCTGCTCTTGTGCACTATGCATGAACTTTACACTTTAAGTACATGGTACCATATCCCTTCTTTCTTTCTCTTACGCGTACCGGCTTACCCGGCTTAGCGTCTTTTCATTCTTCATATTTCAGCATAACATGCACTTTATCTTTCTTTCTTGTTCTGGTTCTTACATTCATTATGTTCTTCATTCATTGTCCTTGGTCATAACATAGTTTCTAGTGATCTATCCTCATGATGCATGCATGACTTTAATACTCATATACTCATTCACAGCACCTTTCGGTGACACATAGTAAAACACATGCTATCATACATTCAATGTATAGACTTCTTCATGCTAGGTACTTGGTGGAATATCATGAACTCGGAACCACCCTCAGCGTTCGGGAACCTCCGCGGAACCCGCTGTGGGACTCTTGCTGGCGATAGCCTAACTTCTGGAAGCTACTCGTCCACTCTAGGGTACCTCCGCAGAACCCTACGACCACTACTGGTACTTACTCGGTCTATTCTCCAGGGAGTCACTCATCCCTCCTGGGGACCTACGCGGACCCCACACAGAACCTTTCCTAGTGCCTACTTAACCCTCCTCACGTAACTCCTTGCATTTCCCATGGTTCCTCCGCGGACCCAATCAACACCATTTCTGGTGCCTACTCAGCAACACTATGCACCCTCCTACACACTTGGGGAATCCTCCGCGGACCCATCACAAGCACCATTCCTGGTACCACTTGGGAAACTTAGGGGACCACTCGGTCGTGCCTGGGTTCCTACGCGGAACCCTCTCGGTACTACTCCTGGCATTCACTCACACACTTCAAAAATCCTTCACCACTCCGGTGTAACCTCCTCCACACTTCAGGAGTCCTCCGCGGACTCTCCCAGGAACTCCCCAGGTAGGTACTTAGCACCCTAGCTGACCACTCGGGCACTCTAGGGAAAACACTTAACGAATCTAAGGGTTCAACTCTACCATTCTAGGGCATCCCCGCGGACACCACAGACACAACCCTCAGGGATCCCACGCAGAATCCCAACCTGCACCATCCTTAGTTCTCACTCACTCTCCGAGTGCTCCTCTCACGCACTTCCGGGACCCCATACAGACCCATCCAGCATCACTACTGTCCCACTCATCAACTCTGAACTCCTCTCGATACCCCTCCGTGGAAACCTCGGCGTCCAGCCCCTGATCATTTTCTCTTGTTCCCCTACTCTTTTCTCATGTTCCCTTACTCTTTTCTCATGTTCCCCTACTCTTTTCTCACGTTCCCTTGCTCTTTTCTCATGTTCATACCACACCTTCCACCGTACTTTGGGCAACCCCAGGACATTCATATTCATGCAAAACAGCATAATATTTTCCAGCATACAACATCAGCATTTATCTTCATACATTTCCAACTTGTCTTACTTAAAACACACACATATATACATGCAAGTAAGCATCCCATAGACAGGGGTGATAATACTACCCACCTGTAGAATGTTTGGTGGTGGTGGATGAGAGCTTGAAATGAAGCCTTGCAAGCCTTGATGCTTCCCAAAGCT
>QANU01113202.1:0-28322 GCA_003254905.1 Nissolia schottii
TTTTTGTTTAACTTATCTTTTTATAATAAAAATATATTTTTTAATTAAAAAATATATTTTATCCGCTGCTCAGGAGTCTCAAGGTGGTGTACAGCTATACTAAATCTCTACTTGTTATTATCTGATCTAGTCCTGAACAGCCTTATCTAAATTACTAGGTGATCGGGGGCAAATCTAATCTTGCTTTACTTAATTTTATGTTCTCATGCTTTCTATTCCTTATCGTCAGGGTATTGTGATAATGTTTCACGTACCCACGTACTTATACTTGTGAGGCAATCTCATGTTGTCCTCAACACTTGACCATACATCTATACATATATTTATCTCCATAGACATTCATCATATATCATGCATGAGGGGATAGGGGTTGTTCCCAGACTCTCTGTGATCGAAAACCTACTCATTATATATCTTTAGAATAGCCCGGACTCTCTATGGTCAGACCCTTGTAAGACTTTACTAGACTAGCTCATCTTTAAAATGTTCCAGACTCTCTATGGTCGGAATGCCCAGACTCTCTGTGGTTGGGATCCTCTTAAGACTCTGCATCTTTGGGGTATTCCAAACTCTGTAGTCGAAAACTCAGACTTTCTATGGTCGGAAGCTCAGACTCTCTGTGGTCGGAGGTTCAAACCCTCTGTGGTCTAAGATCCAGACTCTCTATGGTCGAATGTCAAAACCCTCTAGAGATCCAGACTCTATGTGGTCAGATGTCTAGGCTTCTATGAGCGAAGATCCAAACTCTCTGTGGTTGGATGTCCAGCCCATTTTCTGTTACAACATCTGATTTCCTTTTCCTTTTCTTTCTTTTCTTTCTGTAGCTTGCCATAAGCTTTATTAACCTTTAATTTTTCCCTATGTTCATTCTTTATCTTTGATTACTTAGGTGACATAACTTCTAATGTGCTAAGGTTGTCCTAACGTACTAACGACAACCGAGTCCTCATGATGCATAATAACATACATATAACACATAACTTCATAATTATTTTCATCCGTCAATATAATTTCCAGAGGTCTAGTGCTTGTTGGAATATGTGAGTGAGCTGAAAACCTAGGTCATTGATAAGTGCCCAATTTACGCAATTTTCGACTATTAAAAAGGCACTTATTCACTTATGTTTTAACGAATATCTAATTTAATTCCCTCTTTTGTAGGATTTTAAATATATTTTGAAAGATGGATGCAAGCATAATTAATTGAAGAATAATCCCAAAAGAATGGAGAAAAGGGCAAAACAGGAAAAGGAGCTTAAAAGAGGAAATCAGGCGTGAAGACCGCTCAGTGGTGAACAAGCCTCGCTCAGCGCAAAAGGGTCTAACCGCTCAGCGGTGAAGGATTAATCACTCAGCGCATAGGACAAGAATCGCTCAGCGGTAGTACCTGGACCGCTGAGCGATCGTACCACCGGAGCCATTTGCAGCATGCACATTTAATGCGCCAGCTGGAGCCAACTAGACTGCGGCGCCGCCCTGCAAAAAGCTGCCGGCGCATTTATTAAGCCGCGTTAAATGATGATGCCGCTCAGCGATAAACCAAAGCCGCTTAGCGATAATGACCAAATCGCTGAGCGGTGGTACCCAAACCGCTGAGCGATGCTTCCAATTTTTACCTATAAATAGAGGGAGGCCGAGGCATTCGAGGAGCCATCATCCAACCACCCATCTCCTTCCATATCATTTCGTCCATTACTTCCATATTTTCTTAAGTTACGTTTAGAAAGAAAGTTAGGGTTTAGAAGCATTCCTTAAAGGAAGTGCTGCCGAAGTTACCAACGGTTGTAGATCGTGGTGGACATGTGGAAGCAACTCACCACTCCTCTCAACCTACCATTGCTCTAAACCCCTGTAAGCTTGTAATCTATCCATGACTATGGATAGCTAACTTCATTATTGTTGGGATTTGATGCGTTGTATTGCTTAAATGTATCCATCTTGACTTATGCGTATGATTCTATGATGTTCTATGATTTTAATGATTGATCTTACACTTAATGCTAGCTTTTGTTTAGTGTTTTGATTCTTGATTTGAGACTTACTTGTACGAGTGAAAGCTATACTAAGTAAGTTATAACCAAGTTAAGTTCAATCTTGCTATGCTAAAAGCTTGATCTAATGTTTAGATGTTGTGAATGTAAGTTACAATCATTTAATCTGACCTAGATCAATTCATCTGATTCTTAGTTACCGCAATTGGAATGAAGAATTAGTCATTTTAACATCTGAATTAATGTCGGACTTACTTTGTTAAATTTGAGTAAGAAATTAATAAATCTAATGAAGGAAACCGATGATCTTAACATGCTCAAACGAGATGATTAAGTTAAGAACTGGTGGCAATAAAATCAAAAGAACTCATAGATCATATTAACTAAGTTATGGGTTACATTGAGGTAATATTACAATTCAAATCCCAACATCTTTCTTCACTTGCCTAACTTAAGCTCACTTACGTTTTATACTTTACTTTATCTGCAAATTGTTCATTGCTAATTTACTCAACAAAAACCAACCATTTCCTATAAGCTTAAAGTAACACAATTCAAAGACGATTGTTTTAAAAACAACAATCCCTGTGGAGGCGATTATACCCGACTATACTGCAATCGGATCCCTTGAGGATCTGAAAGCTGTAAGAAGGATATATTAAATAAACGAGAGTGCAAACCATTGCAGAAAAAGCATTCAACAAATTTTGGCGCCGTTGCCGGGGATTGTGCCATTTTAAAACATCATCTTGATTGGATATTTTAAGCTTTTGTGAATAGCGTAATTAGCATTATTTATTTATTTATTGTGTTCTAAAACTTTTTTGTTAGACTTTGTTATCTTTGTGTATGCGAAGAAAAACTCCTGCAAACCAACTTTTATTCGATCCAGAAATAGAAGCGACAGCCAGGAGAAACCGAAGCAACGCAAGGAGAGCTCAAGCCCTAGCTAGAGGAACAAGAACCCTCCTCATCTTCATCTTCTTCTTCTTCAGATCAAGAAACAATGTCGGAAGCTGGGGGAAACAACACAGAAACTGGACAAAGCCAAGGCTTTGTTAATTTTACCCCGCGAAATATCATTCGTATGGGGAGAACCGCAGAGACGCAACGAGTACCACAAATGCAATCAGGTTTAGTCTAACTCATGTATGCTAACCCTTTTTCAGGATTAGATCATGAAGATCCATACGCTCATCTCACAAAATTCTATGAGCTGTGTGGAACTGCGGTGATGACAGAAGCAGACGAGGAAGCTATCTTCCTAATGTGGAACTAGGTTCCCTAGTTATTCCAATTGTTTAATACAATATGTTTTGATGATGACAAATACAATATGTTCTAATTGTCTATGCTTATTGTATATGCTTATATTTGTAGAACTAGGTTCCCTAGTTGTTCTAGATCTTGATGATGACAAATAGAACATAACAAATAGATAATGAAAATTAGAATGCAAAAGGATGTTATATGCTAAATAGAATACATTTGATATTGTATGATTGAACTTGATGGTATTCATATAGCTTACACACCATACAATGATATATGAGAAACATCCTTTTGAGAACATATCCAATAATTCTCTATATGTGCTTGATGGATTAACGATTGGATATATTTGTGTCGATATGTGTATATGCATGAATGTCAAGTGTTATGGTGTTACAATGCATGCATGCTAAGCAAAGAATATTATTTGATTAATATAATTTGATCTTTGCCTAATTATATATGTATGATGCATTGATTAATCTATATATGCATATGAAGATATTGGAACACATTGGACTAACTATACTTTCTAGTGAATTATCTTATGTATAGGAAAGTCCAAGGCATCAAGAACAAGATGGAACAAGAAGGAACATTCATATGATGCCCAAAGTCAAAAGGCGAAGCATGAAATGTCAATTCCATGAAGAACATGGTAATGCCGAAGATAGGATTCATGAAGAATACCAAGTCCAAGCAAATGGTAAAAAGGGAAATAGTTTCTTAGGACTTAAGGTATTCTTGTCAAAGGAAAATTGATATATATCTCTCTCTAAACTCTTAGAATGATGCTCTTAAAAGAAAATATTGATTCCTGTTTTTAAAGTATCTCAAACAAACCAAGGAATCAAGAGAAAGGAAAGAAAGAATGAGTTTGGGCAAAACCTGCAGAGACATTCGAATGAATGACCCTGATTCATTCGAATGACTCTGTCATCAGAGGCCCCAACGGCTACATTGCATCAGACATTCGAATGAATGACCTAGATTCATTCGAATGACTCTGTCATCAGAGAAGCACAACGGCTAGATAACGGCTAGTCATTCGAATGAATTCTAATGATCCATTCGAATGACTCGAGTCCTGAAGCCAAAAACGGCTAGTTTTTCAATGGATAAAATTGATTAAAATAATGGGTAACGGCTATAAACGGCTAGTACACTTAGAAACCCTATAAATACCCATTAAACTCTCATTTCTAGCCAAGCCTTTGATTCCCATCATCCTCATACTTCATTCTATCAATGGATTAATTTTTTCCATCATCATAAGAGCAAAAAGAGAGATATATTATCAATACACCTATAGTGCTTCAATTTGTATTATCCACTCTTTGAGAGAGTTTCTTTTTCTACTCAAATTTTCATACACTTGTAAAGAGGGTGAGGTATCCCTCAAGTTGCTTAGGGTGTGGTATCCCTAAGGTTTGGTTCTTGAGGCTTCTACACAAAGGTGGGGGATCCTAAGTGTGAGGAGTGCTCTTGGATGTAAAGGTTTGTCAAGCACCTAAGTTAGAAGCTTGATGATAGTGGAGAAATCTTGAGCAAGTCGCTTGGGGACTGGACGTAGATCACAAGGGTGGTCGAACCAGGATAAATCACTGTTTGCAATCTCTCTAACTCTATCTCTTTATTTATTGCAAACTTATATTATTGTCTTGCATATTTGAGAATTGCATCTGTTGATAATTGTTTATAAGTTGCTCTGTTGATCTTATTGTTTTATTACAAACATAATTGAGCATGCCTATATTACATATTTAATTGTTATATTCCGCTGCGTAGTAACGTTAATTGCATGAAAATGCAATATTTGTTGAAATTGGAATAATTTCTAAAATACCCAATTCACCCCCCTCTTGGGTATTGGTTACCAAGACCAACACCTAAGGCTGTTTCCATTAACCCTGATAGGGAAAGCAAAAGAATGGTTGCTCGACCAACCCCAAACCGTTCTCTCTAACTGGGATCAATTAGAAGAATGATTCTGTTCAAGGTACTTCTCTCAATCGAAGTTTATGGATTTAAAACGGCTATCTCTACTTTTGTGCAGGCACCAAACGAAAACCTATGTGAAGCATGGGGGAGGTACAAATCAATGCTGAGGAAGTGTCTAAACCATGAGTTCGATGCCAGGACACAAATCCATATCTTTAGAAATGGCCTGCAGCAACAACATAAACTTATGCTGGATGCAGCAGCTGGAGGGCAAATCATGTCTAAAATGCCAGAAGAAGCCATTTCTATCATAGAATCCATGGCCCTTACAGACTAGCAAGGGCAGTACAACAGGAACCCAGTAAGGAAAGGAGGTATGATAGAACTAGGAACAAACGACGCCATCTTAGCCCAAAACAGGCAGCTCCAACAATAATTGGATGAAGTGAAGAAAACTCTAAATGAGTTGTCTAAACAGTTGAAGGAAAGCCAGTCATCTAAAAGACACCAGGTATTTCAATGCGAACTTTGTTTTGGTGATCACCCAACTGGTTATTGTGAAAACAGGGAGGAAGAGGTGCAGTATATCAACAACCAGCAGAGGCCGTACCAACAATACCCAAGGCAACAGAAATCAGAACTACCAACCTTGGAGGCAGGAGGAAGGCCCATCTAATAGAGCACCACTACCTTACCAGCACCAGCAATTCCTGCCCCCGCACCAGTTTCCAACTCATCAACAAAATCAACAACAGCCCAATTCCAAGCTAGAAGACACCTTGACGCAATTTATGCAAATGTCAATGGTGAACCAAAAGAATACCGATGCCTCCATCAAGAACCTGGAGATCCAAGTAGGCCAGCTTGCTAAAGAAATGGCGGCAATCAAAAAGGGAACATTTTCTGCCAACACCGAACCTAATCCAAAGGAATCATGAAAGGCAATCATGACTCGCAGTGGCAGACTGAAAGGGCCTGTAGTTATTGAGGAGAGTATTGAAAAAAATGAGGGTGAACTTGAAAATGATGAGAGAGTTGAAGAGGAAAAAGAAGAAGAAATGGAGGAAGAGGAGAAAGAAAAAAATAAAAGTAAGAATGTAAATAAAGAAAAAGAAAAAGAAAAAGAAAAAAAGCAAGGAGTTAGAGAAGAAAAGGAAAAGGGGAAGAAAGGAGAAAAAGAAGAGGAAAGGGTGTTAAAACCCTCAACAGTGAAGCCAATGCCTTACCCTCTAGTTCCTACAAAGTTAGACAAAGAAAGGCAGTTTGCTCGTTTCATGGACATTTTCAAGAGACTGCAAATTAACATACCATTTGCAGAGGCATTAGAGCAAATGCCTTCTTATGCCAAGTTCATGGAGGAATTATTATCAAAGAAAAGGAAGTATCAGGAGGAAGAAACTGTGCAGCTAGGCGCAAACTGCAGCGCTATCATCCAAAACTATATCCCTCACAAGCTAACAGATCCAGGAAGTGTCACTATTCTTGTCACCATTGGGAATGTATCAGTGGGAAAAGCCTTGATAGATCTAGGGCTAGCGTGAGCTTGATGCCCCTAAAGGTGGCTTGGAATTAAAACCAACCAGAATGTCTCTGCAGCTGGCCGACCGATCAATCAAATATCCGCTCGGCATAGCAGAAGATGTTTTGGTAAAAGTTGATAAATTTTTAATTCCCGCTGACTTCGTTGTTATTGACATTTCAGAGGACACTGAGGTTCCCTTAATTCTTGGGAGACCATTCATGCGAACAGCAAGAATGGGAATAGACATGGACGTTAGGAAATTGAATATCAAAGTCCATGAGGATGAAGTACAATTAGACATATTCGAAGCAATGCAATATCCAAAGGATAAAGGACAATGCTTTATGGTTGACCTACTGGAAGATGTTCTCATGCAAATAGAACAACAACCCCAAGTAGTAGACCCTTTGGAGATGGCATTAACAGGAAGCCAAGCACAGTTTACAGAAGGAGAAGAAGCTGAAATTGAGGCATTTCTTAACAACTTAGACGCTATGCCTACCATTCCCCTGGGACAGGAAGCAAGGGAAGAAATCACAAAGAAAGCTGATGCAAAGACAGAAGATAAGAAGCTGGAACTGAAACCCTTACCCTCTAACCTTAAGTATGTATTTTTGCAGGGAAAGGACAAGAAACCAGTTATCATCAGCAACTTGTTGTCTCCAAAAGAAGAAGAGCAAGTGATTAAAGTCTTGAAGGAGAATCAACAAGGTTTGGGATGGACCTAGCTGACCTGAAAGGCATTAGCCCGTCCTATTGCATGCACAAGATCCTTGATTTGAAATAGCTTCTCATCGGGGAATTCCTCTATAATTTCTCCTTCTTTGATAGTTACCTCAGGGTGATTTAATCTGGATAAATGATCTGCTACCAAATTTTCTTTTCCACTCTTGTCCTTGATCTCCAGATCAAATTCCTGCAACAAAAGTATCCATCGTATTAGTCGAGGTTTACTATCAGGTTTTGTTAAGAGGTATTTAATGGCTGCATGGTCTGTATAAACTATTACTTTTGAGCCAATTAAATAACTCCTAAATTTTTCCAATGCAAACACTATTGCTAGCAATTCTTTTTCTGTTGTTGCATAATTAATTTGTGCATCATTTAAAACCTTGCTAGCATAATGTATAGCATGGAATACTTTATTTTTCCTCTGACCTAAAACAGCTCCCACAGCATAATCACTAGCATCGCACATTAATTCAAAATCACTATTCCAATCAGGTGCTGTGATTATGGGAGCAGTGGTCAGGCTAGATTTTAATTTTTCAAAAGCAAATAAACATTCATCAGTAAAATTAAAAGGAGTATCCTTGTTTAAGAGGTTGGTTAATGGTTTGGCAATTTTGGAGAAGTCTTTGATGAATCTCCGGTAAAATCCTGCATGGCCGAGGAAACTTCTGATTCCTTTGACGTTAACTGGGGGTGGTAGCTTTTCAATAACATCGATCTTGGCTCTGTCCACCTCTATGCCTCGTGCCGAGACTTTGTGTCAGAGCACAATGCCTTCTGTTACCATAAAGTGACATTTCTCCCAGTTTAGAACCAAGTTTGTTTCCACACATCGTTTCAGCACAGTGTCCAGATTATGTAAGCAGTGATCACACGAGGATCCAAAGACAGAAAAATCATCCATAAAAACCTCCAAGCTCTTTTCAATCATATCAGCAACGATTGCAAGCATGCATCTTTGAAAAGTGGCTGGCGCATTACATAATCCAAAAGGCATTTTTCTATAAGCAAAAGATGCCAAAAGGACATGTAAAAGTGGTTTTTTCCTGGTCTTTGGGATCAACAGTGATCTGGCTGTATCCGGAATATCCATCCAAAAAGCAATAATATGCTTGACCTGCTAGCCTTTCAAGCATTTGATCCATAAAGGGAAGTGGGAAGTGGTCTTTCCTTGTGGCCTTATTCAATTTCCTGTAATCAATGCACATGCGCCAACTAGTAACAGTCCTAGTTGGGATTAGTTCATTTTTATCATTTGAGATTACAGTGATACCACCTTTTTTTGGTATTACCTGTACAAGACTTACCCAAGGGCTACCAGAAATTGGATAGATCATACCTGCATCCAGTAGTTTTACTACCTCTTTGCGGACCACCTCCTTCAAAGTTGGATTCAATCTTCTCTGCGGCTGCCTTACTGGTTTATAGTCGTCCTCCATAAGGATTTTATGCATGCAGTAAGACGGACTAATACCTTTCAGATCAGCTAGGGTCCATCCCAGAGCTTGTTGATTCTCCTTCAAGACTTTAATTACTTGTTCTTCTTCTTCTTGAGACAGCGAGTTGCTGATGATCACTGGTTTCTCATCCTTTCCCTGCAAAAAGACATATTTAAGTTAGGGGGTAAAGGTTTAAGTTCCAGTTTCTTACCTTCTTTCTTTTCATCAGGTTTTCTCTGGATTTCCTCTGGTGCTTCTTGTTCCTGAGGTAGAGTAGGGGTTGGTTCCAAACTCATTAGAAAAGCTTCAATTTCGGCCTCCTCTTCCTCAGTAAATTGGGCGGAACTATCTATTAGTGCCATTTCTAGAAGATCTACTTCTTGAGGTTTTTGTTCAACCTTTGTTATAGCTTCATCAAGTAGATCTATCTGGAAGCACTGGCCTTTGTCCTTAGGATGTTGTAAAGCCTCGAAAATATCGAATTGTACCTCGTCATCATGGACCTTGATCTTGAGCTTCCCTTCATCCATATCGATTCCCATCTTTGCCGTTCTCATGAACGGCCTTCCTAGAATAAGCAGAACTTCTGTGTCTTCAGAAATGTCTATTACTACAAAGTCAGCAGGGATCAGGAATTTATCCACTTTAACTAGAACATCTTCAGCTACTCCCTATGGATACTTGATTGATCTATCTGCTAACTGGAGTGACATTCTAGTAGGCTTCAGCTCCATGCCACTTACTCTCTTCATCATAGAGAGTGGCACTAAACTGACACTGGCTCCTAGATCAATTAGAGCCTTACCTACCGACACATTCCCAATGACAACAGGAATCGTGACGCTCCCAGGATCTGTTAATTTGTGGGGGATGAAGTTCTGAATTATTGCGCTACAATTTTCTCCTAAATGTACAACCTCCTCTTCTTAGTACTTCCTCTTTTTGGTTAACAACTCCTTCATAAACTTAGCATAGGTAGGCATTTGCTCTAGTGCTTCGGCAAATGGAATATTAATTTGTAATCTTTTAAAAATATCCATAAACCTTGCAAATTGCCTTTCCTTGTCAAGTTTAGATGGAGTTTTTGGATAAGGAAGGGGCTTCTCTTTAATCAGCATCTTTTCTTTCTTGACTTCCTTCTCCTCTTCCTTTCCTTGATTTTTTTCTTTTTCTTTATTTACATTTTTATTTCTTTTCCTCCTCATCACTTTCTTCTCTTCTCTTTTTTTCTTTTTCTTTTCCATACTCTTCTTCAACTAAACCTTCCCCATGACGAACCTCAGGGTTTTCGGGTTGCTGCAATTTTCTGCTACGAGTCATGATCGCCTTGCATGACTCCTTTGGATTAGGCTCGGTGTTGGTGGAAAATGTCCCCTTCTTGATTTCTGCCATGTCTTTGGCCAACTGGCCTACTTGGATCTCCAAGTTCTTGATTGAAGCATTTGTGTTCCTTTGGTTGGCCATGGACATCTGCATAAATTATGTAAACGTGTCCTCTAGCTTAGAGTTGGTTTGTTGTTGTTGAGTAGGAATTTGATGTGGGGGCTGCAATTGTTGGTTTTGATAGGGAAGTGGTGCTCTATTGGACGGGCCTGCTTCTTGTCTCCAAGGTTGGTGATTCTGATTCCTTGGAAATTGCTGGTATGGCCTCTGTTGATTATTGATAAACTGCGCTTCCTCTTCCCTGCACTCACAATAGCCAGTTGGGTGATCACCAAAACAAAATTCACATTGGAATACCTGGTGTCTTTTGGTTGACTGGCTTTCCTTCAACTGTTTCGGCAACTCACTAAGCGTTTTCTTCATTTCATCCAGTTGTTGTTGTAGTTGCCTGTTTTGAGCTAAGATGGCATCATTTGTGCCCAGTTCTAACATACCTCCTTTCCTTGTGGGACCTCTACTATACTGCCCTTGTTGGTCTGTTAGGGCCATGGATTCGATGATAGTTATGGCCTCATCTGGTGTTTTGGACATTATCTGTCCACCAGCCGCTGCATCCAGCATAAGCTTATGCTGTTGTTGCAAGCCATTTCTAAAAATATGGATTTGCGTTCTTGCGTCGAATCCATGGTTCGGATATCTCATCAGCATTGATTTGTACTGCTCCCACGCCTCACACAAGCTTTCATTTGGTGCCTGCACAAAAGTAGCAATAGCAGTCTTCAAATCCATAAATTTCGACTGAGAAAAATACCTGGAACAGAATCTTTCTTCTAACTGTCTGGGGTTGGTCTAGCAACCATTCAAAGTTAACGGAAATAGCCTAAGGAAGATAGCTTCTTCATCGACTTCCGACATTGCCACAGTTCCGCATAGCTCATAAAATTTTGTAAGATGAGCGTACGGGTCCTCATGGTCTAATCCTGCAAAAGGGTTAGCGTGCATTAGTTGGACCAAACCTGGTTGTAATTGTGGCATTCGTTGTGTCCCGGTTGTTCTCCCCATTCGAATGATGTTCCTTGGAATAAAGTTGACAAAGCCTTGGCTTTGTCCAGTTCCAGCAGTTCCACCTCTGGCTTCTGACATTTTTTCTGAATCTGATGAAGAAGAAGATGAAGATGAAGAATGTTCTTGTTCTTCCACCGCCTTTGCTAGATCTTGAGGTTTCCTTGCTTCGCGTCGATTTCTCCTGATTGTCTTTTCTATTTCGGGGTCGAATAAGAGTTGACCTGCAGGAGTGTTCTTTCGCTTACAAAGATCGCAAAGTCTTGGAAAGGGGTTAGAACAACAATAATCTTAAAAGAATAAAAAGGGTTAGTTGCAATATTCACAAAAGCTTAAAAATAGTCAATCAAAGTGGTGTTTTAATTGGCACAATCCCCGGCAATGGCGCCAAAATTGATGAAAGCTTTTTTCGCAATGGGTTTGTACTCTCATTAATTTAATATATCTTTTTTAAAGCTTTCAGATCCTTGAGGGATCGAATTGCAGTAAAGTCGGGTTTATCATATCCACAGAGATTGTGTTTAAAACAACGGTCTTTGATTGATGCTATTTTAAGCTTATAGAAAATGGTTGGTTTGTTGAGTAAATTAACAAAGAAACAACGTTGCAATTAAAGTATAAAATGAAAATGAACTTAAGTTTAGGCAGGTAAAGAAAGATGTTGGGATTTGAATTGCAATATTACCTCAATGTAACCAATAACTCAGTTAATATGATCTATGAGTTCTTTTGATTTTATCGCCACCAGTTCTTAACTTAATCATCTCATTTGAGCATGTTAAGATCACAAGTTCCTTTATTAGATTGTCAATTGCCTTGCACAAATTTAACAAAGTACCTTGACTTAATACAGGTATTAAAGCGATTAGTTCTTGGTTTCCAGTTAAGGCAGTTAAGAACTAAATGAATTGATCTAGGTCAGATTAAAGGACGGTAACTTACGTCCACAACATTTAAACGTTGAATCAAACTTTTAGCATAGTGTAACAACCCTACTTTTTCCCTTCAGTTAAAATGCTGTCTAGGGAAGAATTAAAAATATAATAAGAAGGAAAAGGCGAGATAAAAATGAAATAAAATTCAAATATTAAATTTTATCTCTTCAATATTAGTTAAAATAATAATTCTGCGATCTCGTGGCGTCTGGTGACGTTCGGGTCAAAATTAGGGTTTTATTATGATTTCCTCATGGCTCACAGGAGTCTGTAAAATATATTAATATGAAATTAAATGTAAGAATATGTCAACTAAGATTTTAATATTAACAAGGATAATTAATAGGTCACAACGGTGTGTCCGGAATAATTTTAGGACGTCCGGACATAAATAATTAATGAATGAATATGACCTAAAACACACTAAGGGTAAAATTGGAAAACTAATTATGGCCAAAGACTTAGAAACTCACGGCCAGCCCCCCCAAAACCCAAAAACACACACATACGTGCATCCAAGTTCCATTTTCTTTTCCTAAGCTCCTAAGACCTAAAGCTCCCAAAACTCCACCAAGTTCAATCATCATCCTTTGCTTTCATCACCTTAATTCACTCTTAACTTCATCAAGAGGATAAGCAAGTCGTAAGGTGGTGAGTTTCTCTTCACTTGGCAAGAAGACATAAAGTTTCTATAACCTAGGTTTTTCCCTAATCATCCAAGGTTTTCATTTCTAGGTCAAGAAGGCTCAAGCAAGCAAGCAAGGCTTGATTTCCTCTTCCTTCTAGCATCAACAAGTTCTTGAGGAAGTGGGTAACTCTAGTTCCTCACCTCCTTGATGGTGGATGAGTGTTATGTGCTTGTATGTGTATGCATGTGAATCTTGAATTTATGAACATATATGCTAGAATTAAGGCTAGGCTTAGGAAGACAATTCTGAAGGGTCTTGTGACCTGGATTAGATAGGATTATTGTGCTTGAATTATGTGTGAAACTCAAGCAGGTGCCATGGGAAGCCAAGGGGAGAAAATGGGAGAGATGAGCAATTCGGTTTTCAGCTCTCGCACAGGGGCCGCTGAGCGGAGGCTCAGGCGCCGCTGAGCGGGCTGAAGCCCACGTGGAAAGTTAAAAAGATATTTTAATGTAAGGCGGTGGAGAAAATTCGAGAAAGTTTTAGCCGCTGAGCGATGAGGTCAGTACCGCTGAGCGATACAACCTCTATCGCTGAGCGCAGAGGTTCAAACCGCTGAGCGAACATCAGTTTTCGCTGAGCGGCTTGAGACTAAAGAAAGCTTATGGCACCTTCTTGAGGCTCATGGACTAGTATTTGATGCTATATCTGTGATTGTTAGTGAATTGTATGAATGTAGATGTTGTACATGGAGGAAATGTATTAAACATGTATATGTCATGTAATCTGTGATGATATCTGTAGCATTCTATGCATTCATGATACACCTAGTTAAAGACATGATAATTAACTCTGAGATAAGTAAAGATGTTGAAATGAACCATAGGGAACCAGTATGCCATGCTGCAGGTACCAAAATGCTGCTGAAAAAGGGCCAATGCCCAATGCTGCTGGAAAAGGGCCAATGCCCAATGCTGCTGAAACAGGGCAAATGCCCAATGCTGAAATTGGCTATATGCCACATGCTGAACAGGTCGTGATCACGTGAGCCACTATGATCCCACTTCAGGAGGTCGAGGCATCCTGAATGTGGAAGCCCGCCACAGGTGGTGTCGATATGGCATACCTGGAGGTGTGCAGTTACCACGCCTATGCATTGTCGAAAGGGGGCAAGCTTAGGTGGGGGTACAATATCCGCCCACTGTCGAGGGGTCCCGAGGGGGCACACGGCAGGTGGAAGCCCACCGCAGTAAGGTCCAGACAGTGTCGGCCTATACTGAGGGTGTGAGGTTATTCCGTCATACTAGTGTCAACAGAGGACATTACTATGGTGGGAATAACACATATTCTGTTATGTTGTTACATTCTGTTAGACATGTTATTCTGATAATTGTGTCATGTTTATGCTACTGACTATGCTACATATATTCTGCTGATTCTGTTATGTTTACTCTGGATGACTATGTGATGCATACTCTGATGATTCTGTTAGGCTGAATGTACTCTGATTATATGTTGTTATTCAGTTGATTGGAATGTATGATCTGCTGTTATGCCGTACCGTCAAGAGCACGCTCGAGACAGATTTCACGAAACGTTAATCAGCACGAGAATGTAGTAAACAAGAGTAGTTCCCATGTCACATATTAATGCAAATAAAGCCGTTTAGATAGGCCAGATAATAATTGGTAGGATATTTAGTTTGTATGTTCACCTAGAGATCTCTGAGCGGCCTGAAGTCCGACATAATCTGGTACGAGACTTAGGAACTAAAGTTATTTCCACTGAGAACCTACCGTTCTCATTCCCACTATTTTATGACTTCAGGTACAGAAAATGATGAGTCCTATTTTGAGGATGCGGATGAGCCGCCAGCTGAGCCATGAGCGGCTAGAAGATAGTTAGACATTTACATTTTGCCAGGGACGTACTGAGTAGCATTCCAGTAGTCCTTGTAGTTTGATGCTGTGTATTCTGGATTATGTATTTGATATTTTGATCTATGTATATATTATGTATATTTATACTATATGACCTTGTATGGTGGACCCACTGGATGTATATTACAGATTCTAATTATGATAATGTTATCCGTATTGTTATATTTGTTTTATTCCAACGCATGGCTCTATTTTAGTATTGATGTGATACAAGCAAAAGTTTAAAATGGGTCCTTATTTTCTTGAGCAACGATTATTTTCAAAAGATAACTATGGACTAAGGTATTCCGACCAAGTAGACAACAACCTAGTGAGCTTTGTTTACTACGTACGGGTAAACAGTTAGCCAGGGTGTTTCACATAGCAAGATTGAACTTAACTTGGTTTGTAACTTACTTAGGATAGCTTTCACTTAAACAAATAAGTCTCAAGTTAGGAATCAAAGCACTAAACAAAAGTTAGCATTAGGTGCAAGACCAATCATAGAACTTCATAGAGTCATACACATGAATCAAGACGGATACATTTAAGCAATACAACGCATCAAATCCCAACAAGGAAGAAGTTAGCTATCCATTGTCATGGATAGATTACAACTTACAGAGGTTTAGAGCAATGGTTGGTTGAGGAGAGTGGTTAAATGCCTCCACACGTCCACCACGATTCACAACCGTTAGCAATCCGGCAGCACGTCCGTTAAGGAAAGCTTCTAAACCCTAACTTCCCACCTAACCCTAACTTAAGAAAGTATGGAAAATGGAAGGGAATGGACGAAAATGGTGTGTAAGGAGAGGGATGGTGAATGATGATTTAATGCCTCGGCCCCCCTCTATTTATAGGCAAATTTTGGGGGGACCGCTCAGCGGCTGGGTACCGCCGCTGAGCGGTAGGGTCAAAAATGATGGCTTCACGCGGCTCATTTAATGTGGTGGCGGCTTGCAGGGGCGGCGCCGCAATCCAGTGCGGCGCCAGCCTGGCGTAATAAATGCTGGCGGTGGCTCGGTTCTAGAAGCCTCACCGCTAAGCGGTAGGTCTTGTCCGCTGAGCAGTCCTTATCTGATTGCGTCCTTTTTGTTCTTTTGTCCTCTTTTGCCCTTTTTCTCCATTTTTCTATAGATTATTCTTCATTATGAGGCTTGCATCCATCTTCCAAAATATATTATAAACCTACAAAACATAAGGATTTAATTAGATAATTTGTTGAAACATAAACAGATAAGTGCCATTTTAATAAGTGAGAATTGCGTAAATTAGGCACTTATCAGAGATTCATCAAAGATTTCTCCAAGATTGCCAAACCATTGACCAACCTCTTAAATAAAGATACTCCTTTCAATTTTGATGATGAATGTTTGATTGCCTTTGAAAAATTGAAGTCTAGCTTGACCACTGTTCCCATAATCACAGCACCCAATTGGAACAGTGATTTCGAATTAATGTGTGATGCTAGTGATTATGCTGTGGGAGCCGTTTTAGGTCAAAGGAAAAATAAAGTATTCCATGCATACATTATGCTAGCAAGGTCTTAAATGAAGCACAAATTAATTATGCAACAACAGAAAAAGAATTGCTAGCAATAGTGTATGCATTGGAAAAGTTTAGGAGTTATTTAATTGGCTCAAAAGTAGTAGTTTATACAGACCACGCAGCCATTAAATACCTCTTAACGAAACCTGACAGTAAACCAAGATTAATACGTTGGATTCTCTTGTTGCAGGAATTTAATTTGGAGATTAAGGACAAGAGCGGCAAGGAAAACCTGGTGGCAGACCACCTATCCAGGTTAACAAATCAAGCGTAACTATCAAAGAGGAAGAAATTGCAGAGGAATTCCCTGATGAGAAGCTGTTCCAAATCAAGGAAAGGCCATGGTTAGTCGATATGGCCAACTATAAAGCAGTAGGAGTAATCCCTGATGATTTAAACTATCATCAGAAGAAGAAGTTTCTCAAGGATGCTACCTATTTTGTCTGGGATGACCCTTATCTATTTAAGCAAGGACCTGATGGTTTACTAAGACGATGTGTGGCTTTAGACGAAGCCAAGAGTATTCTGTGGCATTGCCACAATTCTCCTTACGGAGGCCATTACAATGGAGAGAAGATTGCTGCCAAAGTCCTCCAATCAGGTTTTTTCTGGCCTACTCTATTTAAAGATGCATACTTTTATGTTAAAAACTGTGATGCTTGCCAAAGAACTCTTGGAAATGGCAAGAGAAATGAAATGCCTTTACAAAATATAATTGAGATTGAAGTGTTTGATTGTTTGGGCATGGATTTCATGGGACCTTTCCCATCCTCACTAAACAATGAATACATCTTGGTCGTCGTTGATTATGTTTCCAAATGGGTTGAAGCAATAGCAACCCCAAAGGCTGACGGGAAAACGGTAGTTAAATTCTTAAAGAAAAACATTTTTAACCGTTTTGGCGTACCAAGAGTAATCATAAGTGATGGAGGTTCCCATTTTGTACACTCACAACTGGCCAAAGCATTAGAACATTATGGTGTGAGGCATAAGGTGGCATAACCTTATCATCCGCAAACCAATGGCCAAGTTGAAGTGTCCAATAGAGAGATTAAAAGAATCTTGGAAAAAACTATTTCAACCTCAAGAAAGGATTGGGCACTTAAGCTTGATGATGCTTTATGGGCATATAGAGAATTGCTCTCAAAGCACCGGTAGGGTTAACTCCATTCCAACTAGTTTATGGCAAAGCATGCCACTTACCAGTTGAATTGGAGCACAAAGCCTATTGGGCTTTGAAGTTCTTGAACTTTGATGAGAAACTTGCAGGTGAAAAGAGGAAACTCCAATTGCATCAGTTAGAGGAACTTAGGCTGCAGGCATATGAATCTAACAAGTTGTACAAAGAAAAAGCAAAGAAATACCATGACAACCACATCATGAGGAACAATTTTGAAGAAGGTCAACAAGTATTATTGTTTAATTCCAGGCTAAGACTGTTTACTGGTAAATTGAGGACTAGATGGTCAGGACCTTTTCTGGTAAAGAAAGTGATGCCTTATGGAGCTGTGGAATTATATGATCAAAAGAAAAATGCAACTTGGACGGTTAATGGTCAGCGACTTAAACCATACTTCGGTACAAAACAAGTTTCAGAGGTACTCTACCTCGATGAACCAAGCTAAAATAAACAGGCATCAAGCTAATGACGTCAAAAGAGCGCTTCCTGGGAGGCAACCCAGAGTTTTGTGAGTTTTTATTATTCTAGAAGTTAAGTATTAATATTAAGGTGTTAGAATAAACTTTTTGTGAAAATGGTGAAAATGGTTGAAATTCCTAACTAAAGAAGCGAAAGAAATCTTGAAAAAGTGAAATCTTTTTGAAGCATCTTATGATCAAAATCTAGAAAGAACATGTTTCATTTTAAAATCCAAAAACATTGTCGAAAGTTTGTCCACAAAATAGCAGGAAATTCTAACCGCAATTGCAGGAAAATCTGTCTGCAAAGGATTGAAAATGAAAACATTATTTCTCCAATGTTTGCTAGTTAGTCCTTGGAAAAGGAGTTCCCTAATTGTTTTGCAGGACTCAAAGCATTGTATACAGAAAGAATCATTTCTAGACAACAGAGAGGAAGAAGAGCGTGATTCTTGGCAAAGATGAGCCTCTAGATTTTCAAAACAAAAGTAGCCCAAACTGCAAGGAAGCTACATCAAGGAAACGCATTCACTATAAACAGGGAGCGATTCTAATCTTTTTAGCACCTTAATTCATTTTCTCAGTTAGGATACTTTTTGTTCATAAAGACTTGTTTGTTTAAAAACAATACTAAATATTAGTTTATTTTACGCGGGATCGATGCATGAACAAATATAATAAATACATATTAATTGAATTGTTCAGTATCCATAATAGACCTTTGTGAGTACATACATAGATACCATGAACATGTTAATATGCATCTCTACTTGTTTGCATGAGCATAACCTTGAAAGTATTTTGAAATCAAGGAAATGAGACCTTAACCATGTGAGGGAGTGAAACCTAAACACTAAGTGAGAAGAGAGAATCACCATTGTCTTTACACAATTGAATTTGTTTGAGTCTTTAAATTTAATAATTGTATGGAAAGAATAGGAAATGATCAAGGCATTTTGTTCATTAGAATTTAAACCACTTGGCCAAATAAAGCCTACCATAATTAGGACTATCCTTTGATACCCCATTTGAGCCTAACATGAGAAATTTCTTGGTTGTTTTATAATCCCTTGAGCTTACAAAGAAAAACAATGACTTTCCTTAATTTCTAAATTAAGAGAGCATTTTAATTGGATTATGTGCAAAAATCTAAGTCAGGGGGAGATAAGGATAACCAAAAGTGGGAGTGAGACAACAAAGTTCAATCAAAAAAAGAACAGAAGCAAGAAGGCTGAAAAGAAAAGAAACTTCTCAACCACAAAAACAAAAAGAAGAAAAGAAAAAAAGACTGAGAAAAAGAAAAAGAGAAAAGAGGAAAAATGGTAAGAACAGGTGACAACAGGAGTTGGTTTCCATGCTCTCTTGATTAGAAATATTTGCATATCCAGAAAAACCAATTCTCTTTGTAGCCTAGCCACATTACAACCCTTTTAAAGTCCTTCTGTGATCCTTGCATGACCATACTAATGAATTGAATGATGAGACAGGTAACAAATTTAAAATTATTGAAATTCAATGGTGACATTGAGAGAAACACTCACCCTAAATTGGTCCACTGACCATTGTGCGATACAGATAATTTCCTTGATGGAAAAGACATTGGAAAGTGTGATTTGTTTATGCCATTCAAGTAATTGTGCATTTGACTTGTTCAGGTTCTTCTATAATGTCTCACAGGTCTTAAGCTTGAACTATCTGAAATATTTCAATTCATTGCCATAACTGATTATTCATTAATATCGATCTCTTGTAAAATACTTCTATTACCTCTTGTTTGAGGACAAACAAGGTCTTAAGTCAGGGGGAGTGATAAGTGCCCAATTTACGCAATTTTCGACTATTAAAAAGGCACTTATTCGCTTATGTTTTAACGAATATCTAATTTAATTACCTCTTTTGTAGGATTTTAAATATATTTTGAAAGATGGATGCAAGCATAATTAATTGAAGAATAATCCCAAAAGAATGGAAAAAAGGGCAAAACAGGAAAAGGAGCTTAAAAGAGGAAATCAGGCGTGAAGACCGCTTAGCGGTGAACAAGCCTTGCTCAGCGCAAAAGGGTCTAACCGCTCAACGGTGAAGGATTAATCGCTCAACGCATAGGACAAGAATCGCTCAGCGGTAGTACCTGGACCGCTGAGCGATCGTACCACCGAAGCCACTTGCAGCCGGCGCATTTAATGCGCCAGCTGGAACCAACTACACTGCGGCGCCGCCCTGCAAAAAGCTGCCGGTGCATTTATTAAGGCGCGTGAAATGATGACGCCGCTCAGTGATAAACCAAAGCCACTCAGCGATAACGACCAAATTGCTCAGCAGTGGTACCCAAACCGCTGAGCGATGCTTCCAATTTTTGCCTATAAATAGAGGGAGGCCGAGGCATTCAAGGAGCCATCATCCAACCAGCCATCTCCTTCCATATCATTTCATCCATTACTTCCATATTTTCTTAAGTTACGTTTAGAAAGAAAGTTAGGATTTAGAAGCATTCCTTAAAGGAAGTGCTGCCGAAGTTACCAACGGTTGTAGATCATGGTGGACGTGTGGAAGCAACTCACCACTCCTCTCAACCTACCATTGCTCTAAACCCCTGTAAGCTTGTAATCTATCCATGACTATGGATAGCTAACTTCTTTATTGTTGGGATTTGATGCGTTGTATTGCTTAAATGTATCCATCTTGACTTATGCGTATGATTCTATGATGTTCTATGATTTTAATGATTGATCTTACACTTAATGCTAGCTTTCGTTTAGTGTTTTGATTCTTGATTTGAGACTTACTTGTACGAGTGGAAGCTATACTAATTAAGTTATAACCAAGTTAAGTTCAATCTTGCTATGCTAAAAGCTTGATTTAATGTTTAGATGTTGTGAATGTAAGTTACAATCATTTAATCTGACCTAGATCAATTCATCTGATTCTTAGTTACTGTAATTGGAATGAAGAATTAGTCGTTTTAACATCTGAATTAATGTCGGACTTACTTTGTTAAATTTGAATAAGAAATTAACAAATCTAATGAAGGAAACCGAGTGATCTTAACATGCTCAAACGAGATGATTAAGTTAAGAACTGGTGGTGATAAAATCAAAAGAACTCATAAATCATATTAACTAAGTTATCGGTTACATTGAGGTAATATTGCAATTCAAATCCCAACATCTTTCTTCACTTGCCTAAAGTTAAGTTCACTGACGTTTTATACTTTACTTTATCTGCAAATTGTTCATTGCTAATTTACTCAACAAAAACCAATCATTTCCTATAAGCTTAAAGTAACACAATTCAAAGACGATTGTTTTAAAAACAACAATCCCTGTGGAGACGATTATACCCGACTATACTGCAATCAGATCCCTTGAGGATCTGAAAGCTGTAAGAAGGATATATTAAATAAACGAGAGTGCAAACCATTGCAGAAAAAGCTTTCAACAGTCATTTAGTTGTCATTCGAATGATCAATGTTGTTCATTCGATTGACACTGAAACTTATCTCTCGGGTTGAAAAATTAATGATTCATTCGAATACCCAGCATAGTCATTCGAATGACATCAAAAGTTTTCTCTCTGTTGGTAAAATTGATGAGTCATTCGAATGACCGGGGCTTGGTCATTCGAATGACCTGACAAATTTGCCCACGGATGAGTGAAATTCAAGGTCATTCGAATGACTATTCTTGGTCATTCGAATGACCTTGCGTCAGACTCATTCACAGCGTAGTTTCTTGCTCGTTTCTCATATTTTCTCACTGAAAAATCACTTAGGGTCTCCCATATGTTCCAACAGTCACAATGATATATTTCTATCTTCAAAAACACAATCATTGATACACCATAATGACTATATTTTCCACATCATATTTACTACGTTATATTTTTCTATACTATGCACATAACTCGTAAAAATCACCGAGGAGGTGAGTAAGCTAGGGTTACCCACTTCCTAAGTGTGTTTGGAGATGATGAAAGTTGTGAGAAAAATTTCCCATGGCGTTAGTGCTATCCTGCTATTTTTCCTGAGTTCGACAGCATAACGACAGAGTGCACGAGCGGAACAAATATATATATATATATATATATATATATATATAGTAGATTCAAGTAGTGAATGCTTATGGCACCCCAAGGCCATATTTATAGCCACAGGTGAAACACCCTAGCTAGCTAGTCTACACTTAAGTCGCAAACCTGCCGACTAGGTTGTTATCTCTTTTTGTTGGGATATTACTTAGTCCCATTTATGAGTTGGAAAGTAATAACTACCTAGAAAATATGGACCAATTTTAAACTTTTCTTTATATGTATCACAACTGAACTTTATGAGCCGTTTTTACGATAGGGTGCGTATTATGAGCAGTACGCTTAACCAATATTAATTAGACATAAACAACATTCAAGTAACATAGAAACAAGTGGTCCATTTCATATATTCACAAACAGTTACACATGTAGTATCATAGTCATTACGTACAAGTACTTAACACAATAGTGCAAAACATGTAGCCTATTATCTAAGGGCTAATGTAACATTTCTGGCTTAGTACTGGCTATCCTGCTCCTTGTTCATTTCCTTCAATGCTGCTCCTCCTCGCACTGCTCCATTGGGGTTCCTGTTCCTTGTTCCATGTCCGACCCTTGAGTCACAAATGAGTGGGGTGAGAACATTGCGTTCTCAGTGGGAAACCTTGAGTTCTGGGCAACTTCTTATTTTCATTTATGATCTAGGCCGCTCAGGGATCTCTATGTGTCATAGTTATACTATATCCATACTAGTTATTAATATCCCTGCTAGTCCTGAGTAACTTTATCTACTTTACTAGGTGACTGAGGGAATCTAGTCTTTCCATTATCTAGGTCTTCTAATTCTCTGTCCTAACTCTTAGGGAAATTAGTTCTCATCATAACATACTTCAAGATCTTCTTATATCTTTCGTGTATATACATATCACATACATCACATGGATCACATATATTCAAGTCCACCTCCTTTGTAGTTGTGGCCATACAACTGCAACCTGCTTCTATTCCTATACCGTTGATGGCCAGGAAGCGCTTAACCTGAATGGTCTCTGAACCATGAGAGCTCAATGGCATAATCATCATCCAATGGCGGAATAACCATCCTTAACACAGAATGGCGAGGGGTCTGCCCTATCGACGCGTTCTAGGAGTTGGACTTGTTCCTCAGCTTGCCGTATCGACGTGAAGAGGAAATATACACCTGTCCCCCTGGCATGCCCTATCGATGCTACTAGGGGTCCGCTGGCATGCTCTGTTGACGCTACCAGGGGGTGTTTCCACTTACTGGCATGCCCTGTCGACGCTACCAGAAGTGTACTTATCATCATCATTATTTAGGGACTTAGTGACGTCACGCCCTAAGGTTCTTTTCTTTCTGACCTAATTATAAGTTCTCAGGCTTTCTAATCCTGACCGTAAGGGCCTTGTTTTAAGTGTCCAAATTACATGATTTTTAACCTATCAAAATGGCACTTAATCGCTTATGTTTTTTAAGAAATATCGAACTTAATCCCCTTATTTTGTAGGTTTCTAATATATTTTGAAGAATGGATGCAAGCATAATTACGAAGAATAATCCCATGAACAATAGAAGAAAAGGGCAGAATTGGAAGAGAACTTAAAAGAGAAGATTCTGGCGACAAGATCGCTCAGCGAATCACAACTTATCGCCCAGCGGTTAAGGGATAATCGCTCAGCGGATACAGCCTAATCGCTCAGCGATTTAGTGTCGGCAAGCAACTTGCACCGGCGCCATCATTGAGCCAGCTGGAGCCAGCCTGGCGCCGCGTGCCACGTCAGCGCCGCCCTGCAAAAGGCTGACAAGCATTTAATGAAGACGCGTGAAAGTACAACCGCTCAGCGGAAGTGCACCGACGCTCAGCGATAAGGCCAGAATCGCTCAGCGGAACCATCAAAATCGCTGAGCGAAGGTATCCAACTTTTGCCTATAAATAGAGGGAGGCCGAGGCATTCAAGCATCCATCCATCCCCCCACTTCATTCACTCCATTCCACTTCCATTTTACACTTTCCATACATTACTTAGGTTAGGTTTAGAAAGAAATTTAGGGTTTAGAAGCTTTCCTTAAGAGGAAGTGCTGCCGAATTGTCAACGGTTGCGAACCGTGGTGGAGGTGTGGAGACATTTCACCACTCTTCTCAACCAACCATTGCTCTAAAACCCTGTAAGTCTGTAAACTATCCATGATAATGGATAGCTAACTTTCTTTTATGTTGGGATTGATGTGCTTTATTTCTTAATGTATCCATTGTAACTTATGTTTATGATTCTATGAAGTCTTATGATTTTAATGAATGATCTTGTGCTTAATGCTTGCTGTTGTTAGTACTTTGATTCTTAACTTGAGACTTGCTTGCATGAACGAGAGTTATGCTAGTTAAGTTACAAACCAGGTTAAGAACAATAGTGCTTTGAATAAGCTTGATTTTATGCTTGAATATTGTGAACGAGAGTTACAACTATTTGAGCTTGACCTAGATCAATTCATTTAGTTCTTAACTGCCATAACTGGAGACCTAGAACTAATCGCATTAACACCCGCTTTAACTTCAAGGTACTTTGTTGAGTTTGTGCAAGACATTGACAACTTAATAAAGGAACTTGTGAACTTAACATGCTTGAGAAAGATGATTAAGTTAAGAACTGGTGGCGATAAAATCAATAAGACTCATAAGTCACATGGCTGCATTGAGAAATATTGTCACTAAGATCCCAACATCTTTCTTTACCTGCCTAAACTTTATTCCATTATTGTTTTCTTTATTTTATTTGCATTTATTTATCATTTATTTACTTAGCAAAATACCAATACACTTCCCATAGCTTAAAATAGTTCAACTCCAAGATATTGGTTTTAAACACAATCCCTGTGGATACGATTATACCCGTCTATATTGCAATCGGATTCCTCGTGAATCTGAAATCTTTAAGAAGGATATATTAAATTAACGAGAGTACAAACCCATTGCGGTAAAAAGCTTTCAACAATTTTGGCGCCGTTGCCGGGGATTGTGCCAATTTAAAACACTATCTTTGATTGGATATTTTAAGCTTTTGTAAATATTGTAAGTAGCATTTTTCTGTTATTGTTCTAACCCCTTTACAAAGACTTTGCTATATTGGTGTATGCGAAAGAAAATTTCTGCAGATCAACTTCTATTTGATCCAGAAATAGAAGCAACCGCCAGGAGGAATCGACGCAACACAAGAAGAGCTCAAGCTCTAGCAGAGGCGGTGGAAGAACAAGGAATTTTCTCATCTTCATCTTCATCATCTTCTTCAAATCATGACACGATGGCAGAAACTGGAGGAGGAACTGCTGGAACAGGACAAAGCCAAGGCTTTGTCAACTTCACCCCACAAAACATCATTCGCATGGGACTAACAACGGGGACATAACGAATGCCTCAACTGCAACCAGGTTTGGTCCAATTAATGCACGCTAATCCTTTTGCAGGCTTAGATCATGAAGACCCGTACGCTCATCTCACGAAATTTTATGAGTTGTGCGGAACGGCGGCTATGTCAGAAGCCGAAGAGGAAGCTATACTTTTGAGGCTATTCCCGTTAACCTTAATAGGAAAGGCGAAAGAATGGTTACTGGACCAACCCCAAACTGTCCTCTCAAACTGGGATCAGCTAGAAGAAAGATTTTGCTCGAGGTACTTTTCTCAATCAAAATTTATGGATGCTATCTCTACCTTTGTGCAGGCACCAAATGAAAGCCTGTGTGAGGCATGGGAGCGGTACAAATCAATGTTGAGAAGGTGCCCAAACCATGGATTTGATGCCCGAACACAAATCCACATTTTTAGAAATGGCTTGCAACAACAGCATAAGCTTATACTGGATGCAGCTGGTGGAGGACAGATAATGTCCAAAACTCCATATGAAGCCATAACTATTATAGAATCCATGGCGTTAACAGATCAGCAAGGGCAATATAACAGAAACCCAACCAGGAGAGGAGGCATGATAGAACTGGGCACAAACGATGCCATCCTAGCCCAAAATAGGCAACTTCAACAACAACTAGATGAAATGAAGTAAACGCTAAATGAGTTGCCAAAGCAGTTGAAGGAGAGCCAGTCATCAAGAAGACACCAGGTAATGCAATGTGAATTTTGTTTTGGTGATCACCCAACTGGCTATTGTGAGTGCAAGGAAGAGGAAGCTCAGTTCATCAACAATCAGCAAAGGCCGTACCAGCAATTTCCAAGGAGTTAACCTTGGAGGCAGGAAGCAGGCCCGTCCAATAGAGCGCCACTTCCCTATCAAACCCAGCAATTTCAATCCCCACACCAAATTCCAACTCATCAAAATCAACCACCCAATTCCACACTGGAGGACACCTTGACATAGTTCATGCAGATGTCCATGGCGACCCAGAAAAATACCGATGCTTCGATTAAGAACTTGGAGATTTAGGTAGGCCAGCTCGCAAAGGAAATGGCTGAAATCAGAAGGGGAGCCTTCTCTGCCAACACAGAGCCCAACCCGAAAGAGTCATGCAAGACAGTCTTGACACGTAGTGGCAAACTGCCGAGATCTAACGTTGTTAAGGAAAATGTTGGTAAAAAGGGTGAAGTTGAAAAAAATGAGAGAGTTGGAAAAGAAAAAGAAGAAGTAGAGGAAGAGGAAGAGGAAGAAAAAAAGAATAAAAATAAAGGAAATGAAAAAGAGAAAAAGAAAGATAAAAAGAAAGAGGAGGAGGAAGCAGAAAAAGAAAAGATGTCGATCAAAGAAAAATCACTTCCCTATCCAAAAACTCCCTCAAAACTTGACAAAGAGAGGCAGTTTGCTAGGTTTATGGAGATTTTCAAAAGATTACAAATCAATATTCCATTTGCCGAAGCACTGGAGCAAATGCCCTCCTATGCCAAGTTTATGAAGGAGTTGTTGACAAAAAAAAGGAGATATCAAGAGGAGGAAACAGTGCAGTTAGGTGCAAACTGTAGTGCCATCATCCAGAATTATATTCCCCATAAATTGACAGATCCTGGAAGTGTCACTATTCCCGTCACCATTGGGAATGTGTCAGTGGGGAAAGCTTTAATTGATCTTGGGGCTAGTGTTAGCCTGATGCCCCTGTCTGTGCTTAAAAGAATAAGTGATTTAGAACTAAAGCCAACCAGGATGTCTCTGTAGCTAGCTGGCAGATCGATCAAATATCCACTCGGCGTAGCGAAAGATGTTCTGGTAAAGGTTGATAAATTTTTAATCCCCGCTGACTTTGTTGTGATTGACATTTCAGAGGATACCGAGGTTCCCCTAATTCTTGGGAGACCTTTCATGAGGACTGCAAGAATGGGAATAGACATGGACAAAGGAAAATTGACGATCAGAGTCCATGGGGATGAGGTGCAGTTAGATATGTTTGAGGCAATGAAACATCCAGAGGATGAGGGACAATGTTTCAGCCTTGATGTACTTGATGAGGTTGTTATGCAAGTACAACGACGACCTCAAGTAGTGGACCCGTTGGAAATGGCATTAACCGATAACCCAGCACCAATCACTGCAGATGAAGAAAAGGAGATAAAGCTATTCTTGCAAAACCTTGAATCCACACCCACCATTCTTCCTGAAAAAGTAGAAATAGAGGACCTCAACAAGAAAGCTAGACCAAAGGAAGAAAAGAAATTAGAGCTACCACCTCTACCTTCTCAATTCAGGTATGAATTTGTGCAGGATAAAGGAGCGGATGAAATAAGTAGCTCCTCACTTCTGAAGGAATGATGGAATTTTCAAAGACTTTTCGAGGTAGCCAAAGTGGTCAGCGATATGCTGGATAAAGAATTTGGCTAACCTTTGCTAAAGACAGGCATCAAGCTAATGACGTTAAACGAGCGCTTCCTGGGAGGCAACCCAGAGTTCTATGAGTTTTATTATTCTAGTAGTTAAGTATTAATAATAAGGTGTTAAAATAAACTTTTTGTGAAAATGGTGAAAGTGGTTGCAATTGGAAGAAAAGGATTGAAAATGAAATGATTGCTAACCAATCCTTGAAAAAGGAGTTCTCTAATTGTTTTGCAGGATTTAAAAGCATGAAGGAAGACGAGGATACATCAAGAGAACACAGTCACCATAACAGGGAGCAAGTTCAAACTTTTTAGCACCTTAATTACTTTTCTTAGTTAGGATACCTTTTTGTTCTTAAGACTTGTTTGTTTAAAAACAAAGTAGTAGTTTATTTTACTGGGATTTGATGCATGAACACATATATCATAAAACTGAATTGTTTCAGCAAGCCATAAGAGACTTTTG
>QANU01113210.1:0-137813 GCA_003254905.1 Nissolia schottii
AGTTTGATAAATTATTATTTGATTGCGCACTGAAATTAACGACGTTTTAGTGTGTGTCACGCGGCGAGGCGAGGCGAGGCGAGGCGCGGCGAGGGAGGCGAGGCGCGGGGAGGGAGGCGCGGCGAGGCGTGGGTTTAGGGTCTGAACTCTGAAGTGAACTATTGAGCCTGAAGTTTCAGAAATGAAAATTGAGAAAAGTGAGATGAGGGGCGAGGGCTACTGGGCGAGGGGCGAGAGGCGAGTGGCCACTGGCCAGTGAGATGAGGGCAAGCCCAAGCCACTGAAGGAAGACATTTGGGGTGCTTAATAAAATGGGCTGAGAAAAATGTAATTGGGCTGAAAGACATGGAAAAAAAAATAGGAAATTGGTAGGCAGAACCTGTGAAGTGTGAAATAAATGGTAATTATGAAGGGAAAAAAATAAAAAATATATAATAATATACTGTCCGGGCCGCCGGGCCGGGCCGGGTGGCCCGAGGCAAGGCCCGGACCCGATATGTATTAGGACCGGGTCTTTTTCTTTTTAGCTTTTTTAAAAATCGGGCCCGATTTGGCCCGAACCCTTCGGGCCTGTCCGGGCCGGCGGGCCGGTTCGGGTTTTGAACACCCCTAGTACAAGGTGTACCAGGGTCAACATAGACTATTGCTGACTTACATTTTTATCCTAGATATCCTCCCATAAAACAATTTTAAATACACAACATGATAACTTAATCCTTTAACTAATACTGATAACATAACATGATTTAATATCTTTAAGTGTTTTATCTTGAAAAAACAAAGGTAGACTAAAATCTCATGTTTAGGGAGGTTACCAGGTAAGAGAGGTGCGTCACAGTGGACATCTTAAGTACCAAGTCTTGTCCTTAGCTAGAACATTTCCTTAACATAAATCTTCTCCTACTACAATCTTTCCTTAACCATGATCTTTTATTGAGGGTTTGACTAAACAATATGAATATCTATATCGCTTAATACTAATCATACATATACAACATAAATATATTTAATGCAATAAAACATGTGGTCCCATGTAGTTCTAAAAATAGTTTCATGATTTTCTAAAAATAGCTTCGTAAATATCTATTTCATAAATAAAGATTTTCTAAATAAATAATCATGAGAAAATATCTAATTAAATAAAAGAATAACTAACTTCATAAATACATAAATAAAACAATGAATTTCACGTCCTAGGATTTTATAAAACATGCATAAATAAAATAATTCTAAACTAAATAAATAAATAAATAACTTTAAAATAAATACATGGTCTAAAATAGATCATGAAGAAAGCAACTCACTTGAAAATGGCTGACCGCTATGGAGCACTAAGCTAGGAGCTCTTGACTCCATACATGGAGGTACAGCTTCCCTACGAACGAAAGACGAGAGGAAGAAAGAAATAAAAAAATATAATTGGTGCGAAAAGTCTCACAAGAGTATGACCTCTCAAGCCCTGAAGTGAATTATCAAGTCTAAACACTCACAGGAAGCCTCTATATATAAGGGGAGGAGACCCCTTTCTATAGCTACAAACGATGTGAGACTAATTCTCGCACTCGTCATTTTGAGCGAGATGAGCTCCAAAAACCACTTTTGCTCTCCTGCGACATCATCTCGCGCGAGATTCTGTATGTCTCGGCTAGACGTGCTATGTGACTAGTAACTTGCGCGAGATGCTCCCTGCGTCTCGCGCGAGATGCTCCCTGCGTCTCGCGCGAGACGCTCCTCTTTTTTTTTTCTTCTTTTCTAAGAGTCGTCACAACGTGGTCAAATGTGTTTAGTGCTCAGTTTGTTTCTTGAATTGCATTTGGTTTTTCTTTTTGGGGTTTGTATATGTTTGTTTGATTTGTGTTGTAGTGTTTGTTCAAGTATTTGTATAAGTTTATTCGTGATAATGACAAAGGTTTGTTCATAGTGTTTTAACCCCCAATTGTTTAGTTCCTTGAGGTTGGAGTGTTTTGAGGGGAATGGGACTTCAGGGAGGGAATATCATACACAGAGATTATTTTTGTTTTGTTTTGCAAAGTATTGCCGCCAACGAGTTTGTTAGTTTATCTTTTTTTATATATATGTTTGACTTGTGATAAGCTGTTAGCTTTGTCATAAGTTGTTTGTTCTTCTTATTAAGATTTTTGGTTTGTTTGATTAGGGGAAATCTTATTTGTGGATTATTCTCATAATACATTAGATAATTGGTTCTGTCCATTTGTTTAACAATATTTTATTTTGACACGTTCAAGTTTGTTTTTAATTTTGTACTGTTTGTTCATAACCGTTTTACTAGTTGTTCATTTATCTGAAAAAGTTTGTTCATTGGATTCACAATGTTTGTTTGTTTGTTTTTTTGTTGAATAGACGACACCAAAGAAGAAAATTATAGCATCAACTAGACAATCCCCATGACAAAAGGCCTCGGCTCAATTAGGAAATCGCCAAGAAAAAGACAACCAGCTACACAGGCTCCACCGACACCACAAGCTCCCCATTCTTCAAAATTGCCTGCCAAGAAAGCTTCGCGGTCAGGTGCAAAAAGGGCTCCGACCATTGCTGTTAGTACAAATACAAAACATGCAGATAAGAAGTCTATACCAAAGCTAAAGGTCGTAGTGATGGATCTCCAAAAACAGAAAAAAAATAGGTAGCTTGATATCATTTATTTATTCTTATTCTCGTGATTTTTTAATAAAGAATTCTTTGTCTCTAGTTCTACATTGTTGGATACTATTTGACACCAATATTAACAAACATATGTAGACTATTGTGGACACACCCGATGCTCGCCCTCAAAACTAGCAAGGACGTGCAATGAGCTTACCTTTGAGAAGAGGTGAGTTTTTGAGGTGACGAGTTTCAGTGCATTGCTGCATGTAATCGCATGTCAAGTCAACCATATGCTGACGGTTGCTCTTGCGAAGGCATATGACCTAAAAACACATCGCCTCGATGTTATGACTAGAGACATCCACGTGAACACCACTTATGTGGGGGCAACACTTGGCCTCCCATCAACATGTATACTTTATATGCTTAATTAACATAATTTTCTGTGTTTGTTTATGAACACTTATGGGTTTGCTTAACATAATGATATTTTCCATCATCATAAAAGCAAAAAAGAGAGATATTGTCAATACTCATATAGTGCTTCAATTTGTATTATCTACTCTTGAGAGAGTTTCTTATCAAACACAAAATTTCCATACACTTGTAAAGAAGGTAAGGTATCCCTCTAGATTGATTAGGGTGTGGTATCCCTTAGGTGGATTACTTGAGGCTCAAGGACAAGGTGTGAATAGTGCTCTTAGATGTAAAGGTTTGTCAAACACCTAAGTTAGAAGCTTGATGATAGTGGAAAAATCTTGAGCAAGGCGCTTGGGGATTAGACATAAATCACAAGGGTGGTCGAACCATGATAAATCTATGTTTGCAATTTCTCTAACTCTATCTCTTTATTTATTGCAAACTTACATTATTTTCTTGCATATTTGAGAATTGCAATATTATACATTTGTTGATAATTGTTTATAAGTTGTTCTATTGATCTTATTGTTCAATCAACATAAAGCAAGCTTATTCTTAACTCATATAATTTCTTAAATACCCAATTCACCCCTTCTTGGATATTGGTTACCAAGACTAACATTGTTGACTTGGTTTATTTTGATTGGGACATTAAACACTAAGGATAGATTGGATATATTTAATGTTATCCAAGTACAAGATCTAAACTGTGTTTTGTGTGAGAATGAGATTGAAATCATTGATCATTTGTTCTTCAAATGTGAGTTCTCCCAACGACTATGGGATAAGTGGAAGTAAAAATGAAAAAAATTTGGGCTAATTCGAGTACTGCAAGAACTGAATTTGAAACTTGGATTGAGACTTTTGTGTCAAGAGGAGTTACAAAGGAATGGTGGACAACTTTCTTCTCTACTATATGGGCTATATGGATTGCCAAAAATTGCTATATCTTTGATGGGAAAAAAGTATGCTTAGAGGTCGCAATGCAAATGGCGGAATTTTTGCTATATGAATGGAGAAAAATATGTCAAGCACATGGGCAATATGTTACATCTCTGGGGATAGTTGAAAGCTAATGCATATTCTTACAAGGATATGATGGGATTGACACTAGGTATTCTGTGATCCTTTATCAGTTTCAGGTGCGCTTGTCTTGGAGACCATTGAATCTTTTAAGAGTGTCTAAAATATGCAAATGGGTGATCTCTGTTGCAAAGTTTGGGCTTTGAGTATATGTTTTCTTTTGGGTATTTTGTTTATTTTCTTCTAAATCTTCTTCTGGGTCCCTTAATTAGTTTTATGTGGAGTACTATTTTTCCTTCATTAAAAAATAAGGGGCCCGGATCTCTTGAGGAGGTTTTTAATGAGGTTTTGCGTGAGCTTGCTGAGCATTGTTGAGTTTCGGTGGAGTGAGATGGGATTTCTTTGCTATACTTCGCTCACCCGCTTTAGTGTATTTTGTCAAAATGTAGCAGTACTTACTGAAAAAATTAATAATAAGTTGATGGTATAACACAAATTAATAGATACTTCATGGAATTCTAACAAAATTATGTAAGTCAATGATTTTATTTTCTTTGTAGTTTTAATTTTGGGTTCCATAAGTTTTTAATTTTTAATAAATTGCAAATTTTGTTGTAGCCCTTAATAATTTTTTTTTTTTGGGTTTCAATCCCTAATAAACTTTTTTTTATCCCTGTTATTAGCTTGGTGTTGGTCCATTAACTGTTAACGTGACAGATAGGAGTCACAGGCAATCCTACTTATGTGACACCTCACTTATCCACGTGGCACAAAAAATTTCTTAAATAAGTTTTTAGTCCTTAATAAATCATAAATTTTGGTTTTAGCCCTTAATAAATAAATAAAAATTGGTTTTAGCTCATAATAAAAAAAAAATTGGTTTCAGTCATGCATTTTAATTTTTATTCGTCGCCTATATCATTAGCTTGATCAATTAAGCCTAAAGAAATCGATCACTCCTTTCTCTCCCATCTCCCTTTATCTTACTCTCTCCCTTCTTTGTCTCATGCCCTCTACTTATCACCTCTCACCTACTACCATGGTTCTATCCTTCAATCATCACACCACCAACTACAACTCCTGCCAAAAAACCACGTTGTCGATACAAAAACTAAAAATGAAGCGTCATCCTCAATGACATCTCTAGCAATACAAGGCGAGGGATAACAAGATCTATAGTGACACTTCCATCACTTCCTGACTTCTAAGACCACCGTTGTTCATCCCTCATGAAACTATCGTCAATTCTCAGATCTGTGAGTAACCACAACGTCATTGTCGTAGTTAAGATCACGACACCAACCCCATGAGTCACTTCCTTAACTGTGATTCATGCAATCCCATCCTTAACATCGACCAAACCACTACTGAGAATGGTGGTAGTGACACAATAATTTTGTTCTTTGCTTTCCAAGTTTTGTTATGGCTTGTGACGAGTTTTATTTTGGTTGTTATTTTGTTATTTTGTTTACAATGTGAAGGTTTTGGCTATAGGGTTTAAGAATTTCAATGGTTGGAAGGAATGAAGGTGGAGGTTCAATGGTGGGGGTTGCGGATGAGTGTGAGTTGGGTGGAGGCAATGAGTTGGTTTTAGGGACGATGAAGGGGAAAGGGAAGAGGAGAGAGCAATGGTGCAGTGATGTTGAGCGTGTTGAGTCTAGTGGTAGTGGCACTACAAGAAAATTGGTTATTACTGTCAGAATTTCCGTCGGTAAATAATCGGTTTACCGTCGAATTTGAGAGTTTCTGACGGATTTACCGTCGACAATCGGGCTGCCGGTAAAGTAGTCGATGGAAACTAATTTAGCGTCGGTGACATATCAGCGACGATAATTTCCGTCGGATACAACATACGGTAACGGTTCACCGCATAGCATTTCTGAACCACATTACTGTCGGAAATAACAACCGGTAATAGTAATAATATTTTATTCTAGTATTACTGTCGGCAATCGGCGAAACTGTTTACATGTCGTTACCGTCAGATACTGCCAACGGTAAATATAATAGTATTTTATTCATTAGTTTACGTCGGAGGGGACTAACGGTAAAGGCAGAAAATATTACCGATGGAAAAGTTTCATTTACCGACAGAAAAGTTTAGAATACCTTATTAATATTTTTAATATATTACTGTCGCCTGCAAATCGCCGATACAATTGTGTCGGTTACCGTTTGTTATGACCGACGGTAATGAATAAATATTTAAAAAAATTAAAATTTTTTAAAATAAATTTATTAAATAATAATTATTTATTAAATAAAATTATTGTTTATTAAATAATATTATGAAATTTATTAAAAAATTTATTATTAAATAATATTATGAAATAGTTATTATTTATTAAATAAATTAATAATTTTCAAATTATTATTAAATGATTAATAGTTACATAAATATATTTATTAAAATAACTATTATTTATTAAAGAAAATTATTATTTATTAAATAAAATTATTATTTATTAAATAAACTTATTATTTATTAAATAAAATTTATTTTTGAATTATTATTAAATAATTATATTTGTGTATATTTATTTTAATTGGAATCTTAATTAATAATAGAGATAAATATTAACTAATTTTAATTAATACTAAATATTTGTAAATTAATTTAAAATTTATTTATTTATTTCATTAAAATTTAGATATTGAATTAAATTTTATAATTAAAGTTTTATAATTAATTTAAAATTTCTTTGGAAAATTAAATATTAAACAATTAATATTCAATAATTTTAATTAAGTACATAATCTTAAAAACAAATAATGTATGAGTAAATTTTTAAATTACACTGTATATGAAATTTATAATTAATAACTAAACAGATATTTATTTAGTTAATAATAACGTATTAAATAATGAAAATTGAACGCAGTTATAATAGGAAATTTTACACACGGAAAAGTGGTGAAATAAAGTGACAATTAAACTGCTTATATTATGTATATATATATTCATGGAAGTTAAACTTAACAAATAATTGACAAAGTAGTTGAACGAAGTGGTTCCTATATATACATCATTGCATGTTTAGATCCATTAAAAGAAATTTAAATTAGCAATTGTTCAAATAATTACAAATATTAGTTAGTCTAACGATGAAAGATAAACATCATCGTCAGTCTCATTAGAATTTAGGTCCTCGTCAAATTCTTCTTCTTCTTGTTCTTCTTCTTCTTCTACTTCTTCTTCCTCTTCTTCGTCCTCATCATTACCGGCATCACCAGTTGATTGTTGATAGAGGTTAGAAAGTTGGAATATTTCTGGTTCGTCGTCTGTTGCTAACAATGTGCTCGTATCTGTTGTTTGAACAACAATTGTTGCGGGAATTGGATTTGGCACTTGATACGGTTGATCATTCGTTGATTGCTCAGTTGATTCCAATCCATCCATCTCAATGCGGTCACTCGGTTTGCTTAGATGGACCATTGTGTTTATATTCTAATACAAGTATCTTTTGTAGCACTCCGTAGAAATCAACGCTTGGTCCATCAGTATTAGAATATTCACCCTTGACACAAACACCACTGTTGTCTGTCTTTTGATTAGTTGACCATTTATGTATGTGAAACTTGTATCCATTAACATAGTAAATGGGCCAGCTAATCGCTTTGTTCATTGGTCCCCATGTCAAGCTCATCAAGGCACTGTCGTTTCTAGAATTATTTTGCGCCTAATGAAATCCAGGTTATAAAGTTTTAGTTAAACTTAATCGATGATGATGTAAAGTATTTCATTTGGGTAAAGTAGATAGTCTAAAACCTATAACGACATATATAGTTTGCAAACCATGACAGGAACATTTGATTGTTGTACTGATCACCAAATTTGCATTGAAACATCCTAAAATCATGCATCAGTTGGTAACAAAACAAAGGTTAAAGTGTATGTTAATCAAATATAATTTATGAAAATATATGGTTGAACGAACTTACTCATAGTAGGGAAGTACTTCTTCACAGTTGAGCAAAACAACTAAGTGAGCTGCTTCCCTTTCTTTCCCACTCAACCAATAGTCCTTTCCCTTTCCTGACGGATGACCGGTTTGATTGAATATAGAAAGGGTCGACAGACTAGGCACTCCTCCACCATTGTCGTTACGTCCCACCGTGGTTCTACTACAGTCAACATTAGCAGCAAAGTAGTACGAACAGAAGAATGGAGTTTCTTCTGTTAATAATGCCTCACATATCGACCCCTCAATGTGAGCTCTGTTCTTAACGGTCCTCTTGAACACTCCCATGCATCTCTTAAATGGATACATCTACCTATACTGAACCGGACCACACATTCGAGCCTCGTAAGGCAAGTGTACAGGCAAATGTTCCATAACATCAAAAAAACTGTGAGGGAACAATCTTTCAAGCTGGCAGAAGATGATCGGAATGTTGTGTTCCAAGAGTACGAGGTTTTCAACATTAACTGCGGACGAGCACAATGTCCTGAAGAAGTGAGTTAATTCTGTTAGAGGCTTTGACACGTTCTTGGGTAACTCTTTAAACGCAATTGGCAGCAAACATTGCATAAACACGTGACAAAGTTGTTAGCTTCGGTGTTAGGTTCTTGCAACAAACTAAAAAGTTGTTAGCCTCGATGTTAGGTTCTTCGTCAAGCATGGCACTGTCGAAGGCATCGTTAACCATTTCAGAAAATCTATCGTTAGGATTAAATTTAAACCCTCCTATTTCTTCGTCTTGTTTAGCGCGTGCGTGGCTTGTACTTCCCCCTGAACAGTGGCTCCTGCTAAACTCATTCACACCAATGCCATCAACTTCTCTGTGGTCAGTCCATATCCAGTAGTGCCACTCAAATCCATTCTTATACAGGTGCAGTTTAACCATTTCAACATCCAAAATTTTATAGCGTTTGCACAAAGAACACCGACATCTAATGTTTCGCTTAGCTAGTCTAGTTGCAGATTTCATACAAAAGTAGTCGACTCCCGCAAAAAATTCTGGCTTTATCACACCTCGGTTCTCATATAATCGATCGTACATCCAAAATCCATTCGCGGGAATCATGACTTTTAGGGGGATCCTACATGCATGTTACAAAAATTATTTTGATAACTTAATTTTTTTTAATTTCACACATCATTTCCTAAACAGTTCTAAAGCATAGCCCGTCCAATCTCCGCAAACAACATATAATCACCATTGCCAGCACATCAATTCAAACAATGTCGGAAAGAAATGCTAAGCGTTCCTTCCCCCAGTCCAGCCATACAACTCCAATCCTACAAATCTATCCTAAGAAAATAAGTCTCTACATATCCTAGTTAAGTTTGAGTTAAGGAGACATACCTAATTGTCGTTCTCCTTTCTTTTGAGCAAGTTGCTTGTTCAATCTCCTTTGATCTTCAAAGCTACAAGTTGATGGCAACAAATTCGCAATTAGCCAAAACATAAACATAGACATATACATAGTAACAGACATATACATTGTAACATCATTTAGAAAATGATTCATATTAAAAAATAACACAAATGAACCAAAGCAAACTCAATGTCACAAATTCATAGCCCGTGAAGCATGAAGAAAAACCAATGGCATAAAACATATATTCAAGAAAGAAGAATAACTAAAAATAAACAAGGAACCTGAGAGAGTCGTAGGTCGAGAAGTGAAAGCGGACTGAGGAGGAGGAGCTCTAGAGACTGGGAGAATGGGGAGCTCTAGAGAAAACCGGAATTGGGAGTTAGGGAGAGTAATAGAGGAGGAGGAGAAGAATGTGAGTTAGGAATGGGGAAAAGAGAAAGGACAATCTGTTATGTATTCGAGTTTATCACTTACCGTCGGATCGAACCGACGGTAACACGAACGCAATAGACGGTTGCAATCGCAGACAAAATGCACCGTTCCATTTAATCCATTACCGTCAGTCCTAACCGAAGGTAACGGGTGTACATAAACGCCATGTTTGGTCCAGGGTGTTTGCCGCCGGTAACAAAAATTGGCCGACGGAAAAAAATCTGGTGACGCCAACAATTGGCGCCATGTTGATTTCGTTAGCATCGGTACTTGTCGACGGCAATTGAAAATATGATTTCCGTTGGGTAATGAAAATTGGCCAACGGAAGCAATTTCAGGTGGCGCCAGTTCTTCGCACCTCTTTTGTGTCTTTATCGTCAGTCATAACCGTCGGTGTGGATGGTAAGCTTTCACCGTCGGAGATAAATAATGAACTGACGGTAATTAAATGATAAACAAAATGTAATGTACATCTACCAAACAATATACCGTCAAGGAAAACCGACGGTTATACCCTAATTGTCGTACCAAAGATTTACCGTCAGTATAAACTGACGGTAATTTGATAATTTCCAAACCCTTGCACCGGCGTAGTTTGCGTCGAGAATATCCGACGGTAAACTTTGTGCAATTTTTTTTTGTAAACATGTTAACTGGTTATTACCACTCATTCTTCGATTGTTATTTATCCAAAAAAATAAATAATTAAAAACTAAATTAGCTGGATTTAATTTATTAGTAATGGACTATAAACATATATAATATTAAAATGTTTTGGGTTTATTAATTACAAAAACTAAAAAATAATTAAAAATAATAATAAGTACGTGCAATAATTAATAAGTTAACTGGAATTGAACAAAAACTAAAAATATATTAAAAAAGATCCTAAGAAGCTGGTGGCTGCTGGTCGTCCTCATCGTCCTCGGCATCATCGGACTTAGATTCAGAATCAGATTCGAAGCTAGGAATCTGGAATGACGGCTCATTCTGCGTGCTGCTCCCTGGAGCTGCTGCACCGAAAATGCGCATAAAGCCCTTCATTGTTGCAGCAAGCTGCTTCATCTTGTCCTTTTGCTTCTGCTGCTTCTTCTTCGTCTTCTCTTATGCCGCCTCCCACTTCACCGCCTGCTGCTGCAGCTCCTAGTTCAACTTCAACACAGTTTCTCAGAGCTAGTCATTCTCTGCTGATGTGCTCGCAGTTGACCCAGAATCAGAGATACCGAGGGGGTTCCCCTTGATGGTAACAGTGAGCTGCGTGGCTCGACCATAAACCCGATTACGGTTTCGGCCGCTAGCCACGCGGGTCCATATCTCCTCCTCGTCGACCGGCGGAGGCGCATTGCTACCCTCCGGTGTACTTTGAGTCCGCTGAGACTGAGCCTCCATTAACGCTGCTTCAAATGCAGCCTACATAGAAAAATGGACGGTCATTAATTAACTATACTATAGTTAAGTTAAAAAACCAATAACTAAGAAAATGGAAAATTTAAATAAATTAATATGCTTACAGTTGTCATTAATATGCATAAATTAATATGCATCGACCCACTTCGTCTTGTCGCTCCTATAGGTGTGGGTCTTGTGGAATAATTCTGCCTCGGTCGGCGGCCTCCCGAGGGTTTTTTTCCTGCACATCAAACGCCAACCATTATTTTAATTAGCTAATTTATTAAATCGGGGAACAAAGCACAACCCACTCTGAACGTGCATCATAATTACCAGTCGAGCCCGCGTGTCCTGCAAGCTGGCAGAGTCCCCTGTGTGGACGTTGCCACCACGACCCATAGTCCACGCATGCTTCGAGTTGGCAGACCGGGCCTTGTACTCCTCGGTGGCCCAATAGCGCTTCAACTCCGCTAGCTGCTTGCCCGTGATCCATTCGGAGGCCGGGGTCTTCCCTTTCTTAATGTCCGAATAAAGTTGTTGTAGGTGTCGTCCAGCTCGGTAGTTGAACGCCTTCTTTGCAGCCTCAACCTCTTTCAAATCAATGGTAAAATTTTCCTACAAACAAATATAACAATTAGATAAAACAATTTATTAATTTGTTATTACATAATATCAAGACAATAATGAACTGTAACATATATATTACCAACCTTGAGAGCGTTGTACATCCGGTCTTTCTCCTCAGGACGTAAATCCTGCCATTTTCCAACGAACCGAACATAACACTTCTTTACCGTATCCGTCACAGCTCGCTTTGCCAACTGGTGCAGAATGAACCTACAAAAGACATAAGTAATAATAACATGTTAAATAATTAATTAATTAATAATATCAAAACTTAATTAATAAATTAATTTACGATAAATTACATACCCGCTGGCTTTATCATCAACTCGCAAAATGGGCCGATCCTCGGTTGAGGACGAGTCGGTGCGCGGGTCACCACCAGCACGACCACTCGACCCAGACTGCTGCCGCGTCTCGGGTTGGCTCTCGTTAGGGGAAAAGGCTCGGGAAGGGACGTCCGGATAGTCCTCGAACAGTCTTTTGCCTTCCCCTGCCGCCGGCGACTGCATGAAACTGAGTGGAAGATGGTCGCCTGACGCTGATAGCCCTGGTGTGGGCATAAAACCAGCCCCTGTCGGTGACCTGGACGAATGGGGCAACGTCTTGCCTCCCCTCCCTCGAGCAGGGCGTCGTGAGGGAAAGTAATCATTCACTTGCATTTTTCCCCTGTCGCCGGCCATTTCTTAACTACACAGATTAAAAAATAATTAATTTACGATATCTACTACTACTACAACTACTAATAATAATATAATAATAATAAATAATAATAATAAGTAATAATAATAAATTATAATAATAATAATAATAAGTAATAATAATAATAATTATAACAGTAATAATATTAATAATAAGTAATAATAATAATAAACATAATAATAACAACACAACTAATAATAATAATAATAATCATAGCACCTAATAATAAGTAATAAGTCATAATAATAAGTAATAACCATATATAAGTAATATATAACATAATAATATAATATAATATATAATATAATATAACATATATGTATATAATATAACATATATGTACATACATACAACACAACGGGGGCGGGAATGGCGGCGTCGGAGTCGGCACGAGGCAGGACGCGGTGACAGTGGCAGTGGTGGCGGTGTCGGCGTCGGCGTCGGCATGAGGCAGGAGGAAGCTCGGCTAGTGACGGTGGCGGTGGTGCCGGCGGAGGCAGAGGCGCGGTTTCGGTGAGATGAGAGGGATGGCGAGAGAGATAGCCAGAGGGATAGGAGAGAGGTCGTCGGAAGGATGAGAGATTCTGGTGACCCGCCGTATAAGTATCAATTTTATCATCGGAAATATCCGACGATAAATGACTTTAATGACAACCGTTGGGAAAGAGACGTCGGTTGAATAACCGAGACACTTACCGTCGGTCCAGACCGACGTTAAAATAGATCCGTTAGTATTACTGTTGGCCTAAACCGANAACCGGAACGTTGGTTAATTACCGTCGGAAGTATTCTGACAGTAGCACCACAGTATTTTCCGTCAGTCCTAACCGACGGTGAATCTGGGTTGGGTTTAGGGTTTTCCCGTCAGCATAGTCCGACGGTAATGCACACTTAATTTTTGCTAAGCCCTGGCGACACTTTAATCAAGTGATTGATAAAGGCCAAGACCAATATGGTTGTAATCAAATTGGGAAAACAATAATATGATAATCCCCAACACCTGATTACAACCACCTTGGCCTTGGCTTTTATCACTCTCCCAATTAACGTGGCGCTAGTAAGCTCAGCAAAAATTAATTAATAATTAAATAATCTGCCAGTTAATAAATGACAAAGTCCAAGATGGTGGTGGTCATCACTATTCCCCCAACGGGATAGCTGATAATTACCATCATCTTGGACTTCGCATCCATCAGATGACTCAGTTTACGCAATGTCAGACCGATAACCATGCAAATTAAACTAATATCACGTCCACGACGACAAAAGCATTGCACGACGGATGATAAAGGGGAGAATCGATGAGAGAATAGAAGAGAATAGAAAACATGGTGCAGGCTTAGGAGGAAGGGGGAGGGGTTTTTATACTATTCGGCCACAGAATTACCGTCGGACATATCTGACGGTTTTGTTCTCGGAACTAGCGCGGCGATTAATGGGAATGTTGAACGTTTTGAAAACGGCCGAGTGTTGAGAAGAGGCGTTGGTTGAATAACCGAGGCACTTACCGTCGGTTGATACCGCCGCTATAACATGAAACATTTACCGTCAGATATGCCGCCGGTAACGATTACACCATTAAATTATTGAATACACGTGGCTGTTTGCTATTCATTCCTATTTTCCGTCGGTTATGGCCGACATAAATGTTGTTCCCGCCATACGGCGCTAAAAAATTACTGTCGGTATTTCCGTCGGCAACACTTTCCGATGGTAATAGCACGCCTTTTTCACCGGTCCATTTCCTTCGACCGGTCACCGTCGGTTACTTTGTTTTTTTCGAAGCGTCCGACGGTAATGTCTCGACAGTAATAGTCATTTTTGTTGCAGTGTGGTGACAATTGATGGTGGTGGAGGAGATGAGGAAGATAAGATGAAACATGGTAAAATGGGTCTTTGGTTTAATGAAATGGGTTGAAATGGTATTCGGGCAAGCATGTGTTATGTTTATGGGTTTCTTGTGGGTTTGGGTTATGTGATACATGCAATTCACATGAGACTAGGCACATAACAGTTAGCAGTCTAAGCTAACNTAATATAATATAACATATATGTATATAATATAACATATATGTACATACATACAACACAACGGGGGCGGGAATGGCGGCGTCGGAGTCGGCACGAGGCAGGACGCGGTGACAGTGGCAGTGGTGGCGGTGTCGGCGTCGGCGTCGGCATGAGGCAGGAGGAAGCTCGGCTAGTGACGGTGGCGGTGGTGCCGGCGGAGGCAGAGGCGCGGTTTCGGTGAGATGAGAGGGATGGCGAGAGAGATAGCCAGAGGGATAGGAGAGAGGTCGTCGGAAGGATGAGAGATTCTGGTGACCCGCCGTATAAGTATCAATTTTATCATCGGAAATATCCGACGATAAATGACTTTAATGACAACCGTTGGGAAAGAGACGTCGGTTGAATAACCGAGACACTTACCGTCGGTCCAGACCGACGTTAAAATAGATCCGTTAGTATTACTGTTGGCCTAAACCGACGTTAACATATTCATTAATAGAACATGCATCAGTTAATGAACCGATGTCAATACCGGCGTCGTTGACTGACAATAAACCGTCGCTAAAACGACGATTTGAATTATGAGGACTTTACCGTTGGCCTAAATCGACGGTAATGTATTCACTAATGAATGGTAGGGAACATGCATCGGTTAATAAACCGGAACGTTGGTTAATTACCGTCGGAAGTATTCTGACAGTAGCACCACAGTATTTTCCGTCAGTCCTAACCGACGGTGAATCTGGGTTGGGTTTAGGGTTTTCCCGTCAGCATAGTCCGACGGTAATGCACACTTAATTTTTGCTAAGCCCTGGCGACACTTTAATCAAGTGATTGATAAAGGCCAAGACCAATATGGTTGTAATCAAATTGGGAAAACAATAATATGATAATCCCCAACACCTGATTACAACCACCTTGGCCTTGGCTTTTATCACTCTCCCAATTAACGTGGCGCTAGTAAGCTCAGCAAAAATTAATTAATAATTAAATAATCTGCCAGTTAATAAATGACAAAGTCCAAGATGGTGGTGGTCATCACTATTCCCCCAACGGGATAGCTGATAATTACCATCATCTTGGACTTCGCATCCATCAGATGACTCAGTTTACGCAATGTCAGACCGATAACCATGCAAATTAAACTAATATCACGTCCACGACGACAAAAGCATTGCACGACGGATGATAAAGGGGAGAATCGATGAGAGAATAGAAGAGAATAGAAAACATGGTGCAGGCTTAGGAGGAAGGGGGAGGGGTTTTTATACTATTCGGCCACAGAATTACCGTCGGACATATCTGACGGTTTTGTTCTCGGAACTAGCGCGGCGATTAATGGGAATGTTGAACGTTTTGAAAACGGCCGAGTGTTGAGAAGAGGCGTTGGTTGAATAACCGAGGCACTTACCGTCGGTTGATACCGCCGCTATAACATGAAACATTTACCGTCAGATATGCCGCCGGTAACGATTACACCATTAAATTATTGAATACACGTGGCTGTTTGCTATTCATTCCTATTTTCCGTCGGTTATGGCCGACATAAATGTTGTTCCCGCCATACGGCGCTAAAAAATTACTGTCGGTATTTCCGTCGGCAACACTTTCCGATGGTAATAGCACGCCTTTTTCACCGGTCCATTTCCTTCGACCGGTCACCGTCGGTTACTTTGTTTTTTTCGAAGCGTCCGACGGTAATGTCTCGACAGTAATAGTCATTTTTGTTGCAGTGTGGTGACAATTGATGGTGGTGGAGGAGATGAGGAAGATAAGATGAAACATGGTAAAATGGGTCTTTGGTTTAATGAAATGGGTTGAAATGGTATTCGGGCAAGCATGTGTTATGTTTATGGGTTTCTTGTGGGTTTGGGTTATGTGATACATGCAATTCACATGAGACTAGGCACATAACAGTTAGCAGTCTAAGCTAACGATAGGCAAAATACAAACAAAAAATTATTAGGAGCTAAAACCAAAATTTTTAATTTATTAAGAACTAAAACTGACATTTTCTCTCTCACATATTCTCTTTCATAACTCTCACGCACTCAAAGTTTTTTTTTTCCCTCACGGTTCTCTATGCTCTTACGAGAAAGAATTTTTAACCACTAAATTATGTTTGAATGATCAAGATTAAATCCTTAAAAAGAAATATATCATACAAGAGAGAGAATGAATTAATGGGTTACAATTAATTCATATATTTTTTCTTTTAAAGATTTAATCTTGACCATTCAAATGCATTCTAATGATTGAAAATTTACCCTCACGCTCTTACATAAAAAACTCACTCTCACTTAATATATATATATATATATATATATATATATATAAAATCTAAAACTTAAAAAAAAAAGTCTCACAAATAGAACCAGACACGTGTGAGCCTTATAGAGAAAATTTTCACGCCAAAATGAGTAGTGTTGAGAATCTTTACATTATAAAAATAAACAAACCAAGGTCAGTGTTTTTTCATATCATACACGGTTTAAGACTTTAAGTTCACAATTCTTGATATGCTATCCAACATTCATATACATTTAAATCTTCATTATTATACATTACTTGCTTTAAAGTTGATTATTTATTATCCTAATACATTACTTGTTTTAATTTTACTTGCAAAAGGTATAAGAAAGAAGGAACTTTTGTCAAGAGTCATTAAAAAGATAAGAGAGAAAATTTTATTCCAATCACCTTTATAACTCATCTCTTTCTTGCACACACACTAACATGGAAATATCTGCAACAGCAAGGGTGAATGATAAGTCTCACACCGCATTATAGATTTTCCTTTTATTAATTTTCTATATAATTGAGGTGGTCTGTACTCAAAAATTTATTTATTTTAATAATTTTTAAAATTAAATTCATTGAATTTTATCATTATTCAATAATTTAATGCAGTGTAATGATGTCTTATAGAGAAAATTCTCACGCCAAAATGAGTAGTGTTGAGAATTTTTTGCATTATAAAATTAAAAAAATTAAAAAATAGGTTTAATAAAAAAAATAAACAAACCAAGGTCAGTGTTTTTTTTTTCATATCATACACGGTTTAAGACTTTAAGTTCACAATTCTTGATATGCTATCCAACATTCATATACATTTAAATCTTCATTATTATACATTACTTGCTTTAAAGTTGATTATTTATTATCCTAATACATTACTTGTTTTAATTTTACTTGCAAAAGGTATAAGAAAGAAGGAACTTTTGTCAAGAGTCATTAAAAAGATACGAGAAAAAATTTTATTCCAATCACCTTTATAACTCTTGTCTCTTTCTTGCACACACTAACATGTAAATATCTGCAACAGCAAGAGTGAATCATGAGTCTCACACCGCATTATAGATTTTCTTTTTATTAATTTACTATATAATTAAGGTGGTCTGTACTCAAAAATTTATTTATTTTAATAATTTTTAAAATTAAATTCATTGATTTTTATCGTTATTCAATAATTTAATGCAGTGTAATGATCTCTTATAGAGAAAATTCTCACGCCAAAATGAGTAGTGTTGAGAATTTTTGCATTATAAAATTAAAAAAATTAAAAAATAGGTTTAATAAAAAAAACTAAACAAACCAAGGTCAGTATTTTTTTCATATCATACACGGTTTAAGACTTTAAGTTCACAATTCTTGATATGCTATCCAACATTCATATACATTTAAATCTTCATTGTTATACATTACTTGCTTTAAAGTTGATTATTTATTATCCTAATACATTACTTGCTTTAATTTTACTTGCAAAAGGTATAAGAAAGAAGGAACTTTTGTCAAGAGTCATTAAAAAGATAAGAGAGAAAATTTTATTCCAATCACCTTTATAACTCTTGTCCCTTTCTTGCACACACACTAACATGGAAATATCTGCAACAGCAAGGGTGAATGATGAGTCTCACACCGCATTATAGATTTTCTTTTTATTAATTTACTATATAATTAAGGTGGTCTGTACTCAAAAATTTATTTATTTTAATAATTTTTAAAATTAAATTCATTCAATTTTATCATTATTCAATAATTTAATGCAGTGTAATGATGTGTCATATAATTCAATGTGTCAAATTAATATTTTATAATATATATTTGCAAAAATTGTATTATAAACTTAAATATCTTTGAATTTTTAAATATTTTATAAATTAGATATTTCAGTGATTTGATTAATAAAAAAAATTGTTAAAATCCTATCAAACATGAAACGATAATAAAATTTGACGGATTTAGTTTTAAAATTTGATAAAAATAAAAAAGTTTACTGGGAATGATAATTATTGTTAATGTAAATTAATCATGGTATGATGTGCATCACATTCCAGTAGGACCTAATTTTCGCTAAAGTAAAAAACACCAACTGTCACGCGTAATTTACTGGTCATGTAACTAGGGCTATATATGCTCGAAACAAACTAGCAAGAGAAGAGAAAAACATTTGCAGCCAACCAATTATAGTCATGGACTATCTTCCACTTCTTCTGCTAGTTTCCTTTGTATGGGCAGCCATTCATGTTCTCATGTCCAATTTAGGCATCAAATTAACACAAAAATCCCCCAAACTCCCACCAGGGCCTAGACCTTTTCCTATCATAGGAAACATCTTAGAACTTGGCACCCAACCTCACAAGGCACTTGCAAAGCTTTCTCAAACTTATGGACCCATAATGAATCTCAAGCTTGGTGCCACAACAACCATAGTCATTTCCTCTGCACAACTAGCCAAAGAGATACTCCAAAAAAATGACCAAAATTTTTCTCATAGGGCAATCCCAGATGCTGCTAAAGTACTTGACCACCACATACTTTCAATGGGATGGATGTCACCTTCAACTCAGTGGAGCACCCTTAGGAGAGTTTGTGCCACCAACGTGTTCTCTTCCCAAAAGCTTGATTCTACAAAAGCTCTTCGCCAAAGGAAGGTGCAAGAATTGATGGATTATGTGGATGAAAAGTGCAAGAAAGGTGAAGCTGTGGATATTGGTGAGGCTACTTTTACAACGGTGCTTAATTCTATATCAAGTACTTTCTTTTCTATGAATTTGGCTCACTACAATTCTTCAAAGTCTCAAGAATTCAAGAACATCATTTGGGGTGTCATGGAAGAATTTGGAAGGCCTAATGTTGTGGATTTTTTCCCAATTTTTTGCTGGTTCGATCCACAAGGCGTACGCACGAAATTAAACAATTATTTTGGAAAGTTAATTAAATTCTTTGATGGTCTTTTAGAGGAAAGATTATGCTCAAGAGCTTCTACAAAAATGGAATCCAAACCGTGCCAAGATTTTTTGGATTCTATGTCAGAACTCATTTCAAAAGGCAATCCACAACTCTGCCGCTCTCACGTATTACATTTATTTGTGGTTAGTATCTTAATTGATTACATTATTTATCATTTTCTTTACATCTAAATAAATTTTGTCACATAAATATAGATATGGAACTCTATTCCTTATTACTTTTTTTATTTATTTATATAAAAGTTCTAATCTTATTAAGCAGACAAATTAGCATTGAGGACGAGGACAAAAAAAACTGTAAGTTCATCAGAACCACAAATAATAGTTGACTTGCAATGTCACCAACAATAACGTTACATTTAACATTTAATAAAGCGAAAATCTAATGAAATGGTTGAAGTTATTTTGGGGAACCGTGAAGAATGGCATACATATTGTTTAACAATTATATTTATATTTACATTATTTCATGATTTTAAATCAATTTTCATTTAGCTATAATTAGATTCTTCATTTTTTTTTTTATAGATCAACATTCTTTTCTTAGTGTGTGTGTATGTATATATATCAAAATCCTTTTATTTTCAAAATGAAAAGAGAGAATTATATTTACATTCTTTTGCCAAATGACTAGTTTTACAACATGTTATTTGTCTTTTCCTTAGAAGCACAAACTTTTCTTACTTCTGCTTGTCAATAAATCTTATATATGTCATCATTTGAGATGTCACTATTTAATTTTATCAGGATTTATTTTTGGCTGGAATAGACACATCATCAAGCACAATAGAATGGGCGATGGCAGAACTGCTACATAATCCAAAGACACTAAAAAAAGTTAGAGAAGAGCTTCGGCAAGTTCTTGACAAAGGTGAACAAAAAATTGAAGAATCACTTGTCTCAAAGCTTCCTTTCCTAAGAGCAGTGGTGAAGGAAACTTTGCGCTTGCACCCAGCCGCCCCATTTTTTCCACGCAAGTCAGAAATTAATGTTGAACTATATGGTTATGTGGTGCCTAAAAATGCACAAGTTTTGGTTAATGTATGGGCTATGGGGAGAGATTCAAATATTTGGACAAATCCAAATGAATTTATACCTGAGAGATTCTTGGAGAGTGAGATTGATTTTAAGGGTCAGAATTTTGAGCTAATACCCTTTGGATCTGGAAGAAGGATTTGCCCTGGATTGCCATTGGCTGATAGGACTGTGCATATTGTGTTGGCTTCTCTTTTATATGGCTATGATTGGAAGCTCTCAAATGGGCTAAAGGCAGAGAGCATGGATATGTCTGAGAAATATGGTTTTACCTTGCACAAGGCCCAACCTTTCCATGTTATTCCCATTCAAGCATAAGGCATAGGGCTATGTATTGTTTGTTAGTTTTAATAATCTTAGACAAAATTTATGTTTTATGTGGTTATGTTATATCAGACTTTATGGAGGTGGGAGATCTTTACCTATTATAAAGGGGTTTACAGTAAAGTCAAATTGTGTTAGTCGGGTTCATGTTGATATGATTTGGTAATATAGTCCTTTCTGCGTCAAGCCTTAAAAGCTTTTGTTAATTTTTAGCTGCCACATTATTTTGAAACAGCTGCCAAATGTAATTTGCCAACTAACCATCAATGAAATGAAGACTAAATATGAAGCACTTACGCTCATCAATGGAATATTACGGGATTTAATTGAAATAAACGGTAGTGTAAATAAATTTTACATTATTATAAAATTATATATTAGAATATTAGTACATTTAGTTGATTATTATACCTATTATTTGCATGATCATTTAAATAAAATAAATTGATTAGATGATTGTGTAAAGATCTTTATATACATCCATAATAAACTCATATTAAGGTGCAAAAGTCAATTATTTATTTTATTTTAGAGTTAAATATGTTTTTAGTCCCGCATAAATACGAATTTTGTGTTTTACTTCTCATAAATTCTTTTTGCTAAAAATCATCTCTCATAAAAAAATTTTGTAAGATTTTAATTTCTATTGTCATGTTAACCCATTAACTGCTGACACGACAATTAATTTAATTAGTCACATGACAAAGGTGAGAGAGGGGGAGGAGAGGGGGCAACAACTCACAAAACTGTAGCGGGGAAGAAGAAGAAGACAGTAAGCGTACGCTGAGAGCAGTGCAAGGGTAAGCAGAGGAAGTAATGATTGAGTTAATTGTGTCATGTGGTAAAGTTAATTGTGATTTCACCAATTATCGGTTTAATATGATTGTAGGAGTACTAAAACCTTACAATTTTTTTTATAAGGGACAATTTTTAGCAAAAATATTTATAAGAAATAAAATATAAAATTTATAATCGGCTAAAAATATATTTAACCATACTTTAAAACCAAATAAAGTCAAGAGCATGTTTTAACATTAATGATTATTTAATGCATCAATGACCCTTTATGGGATCGAAAGAATATATTTACATGTTATTTGTCTTTTATCTTGTAGAACAAAATTTTCTTTGTTCAATTTGTCAATAAATCTTATATGCCATCATTTGGGAAATCACTATTTAATTTTATCAAGATTTATTTTTGACTGGAATAGACACAACATCAAGTACGATAGAATGGGCAATGACAAAACTGCAACATAACCCAAAGAAACTAGAAAAAGTTAGTAAAGAGCTTGAACAAGTCTTTGACAAAAGTGAACAACAAATTGAAAAATCACATATTTCAAAGCTTCCTTTCCAGCCGTGGTGAAGGAAACTTTACGCTTGCACCCACCTGGCCCATTTTTAGTGCCACACAAGTCAGAAATTGATATTGAACTATGTGGTTACATGGTGCCTAAAAATGCACAAATTCTAGTTAATTCCCTTCGGAGCTGGAAGAAGGATTTGTCCTAGACTGCCATTGGCATATAGGACAGTGCATATTGTCTTGGCTTCTATTCTTCGTCGCTATGATTGGAAGCTCTTAGATGGGCAAAAGGCAAAGGACATGGACATGTCTGAGAAATATGGTTCTACCTTACACAAGGCCTAACCCTTCCATGTCATTCCCATTCAAGCATAAGGCACTGTGTGTCTTTGTATATATTTGATAGTTGAATTATCTGATGTTGTATTAAAGATTAAGAATATTAATATTTAGACTAATATATATGAAATATGATAGTTAATATTCATTCATTTTTAAAATTATATTATACATTAAAGTAAAATGGAAGAACGAAATATCAAATAATTTTTAAGTTGTATAAAATTTTATGAGCTCGTTTTACTTTATAAGAATTTTTAATTCAACTTTTAGATTGATTAGATTCATTCTCTATAAAAAGTTATTGAGCGGAGTAACTATTCCATAACTTTTTCTTAGAGTCAATGGATCTCCAAAATATATATATATATATATATATATATATATATATTATTTGTTAATTAGTTATAATCTTAGTCAAAATATGTTTTTTATAAAGTTAAGCTATATTAGACTTTATGTAGGTGAGAAATCTTTACTCTTTATAAGAGGGTTTACGGTCGGTTGAATTGAGTTGGTCGAATTCATGATAATAGGACTATATGTTGGTGGTTTAATTGAGACAAATAAAAAAAGACTTCAAGTTGTACTTGGCTTTCCTTTTGATTTAATCAATGAAATTACGTTGATAAAATAATAATAATAATAATAGTAAGTTGATGGAGTTAAAAGGTTAATGGAGTTATTCCCTAGACTCAATTCAATATCAGTACTCAAGAAGTGCAAAATAGCAGAGTTTGGATTCTGGGATGGTCTGAATTGGGTTGGGAGCTTCCAATGGAGGATAAATTTATTTCAATTGGAACAAACAATTCTTGAATGATTTGAGGAACATGTTGAATGAAACAAAGCTCTATATTAGTAAAGCAAATTCTGTTATATCGAAATCTTGATAATAAGGAGGTTTTCTCCATCAAATCTTTCATGATCAACTATGAGAAGTTGCACGCCAAACACAACATTTATGCTATTTTAATTATTCTACTATTGTGTGGAAATGCTTGGTCCCCCTAGAGTTGAATTGTTTGTGGAACTAGGTTTCCCTAGTTGTTTCAATTGTTTAATATAATATGTTTTGATGATGACAAATACAATATGTTATAACTGTCTATGTTTATTGTACAAGCTTATATTTGTAGAACTAGATTAAGTGTTATAATGCATGCATCTTAGGCAAAGATTATTATTTGATTAATATAATGATTTGATCCTTGCCTAATTGTATATACATGATGCATTGATTGATCTAAAGATGCATATTAAGATAGTGAAACACATTGGACTAACTATACTTTCTAGTGAATGATCTTATGTATAAGAAAGTCCAAAGCATCAAGAACAAGATGGAACAAGAAGGAACATATTCATATGATGCCCAAAGTCAAAAGGCGGAGCATTAAATGCTTATTCCATGAAGAACATGGTTATGCCAAAGATAGGATTCATGAAGAATACCAAGTCCAAGCAAGCAGTCAAAATGATATAGTTTCTTAGGACTTAAGGTATTCTTGTCAAAAGAAAATTTATATATATATATATATATATATATATATATATATCTCTAAACTCTTGGAATGATGCTCTTAAATGATATTTTGATTCTAAGAACTAAAAATGAACTAGATATACAAAGGAATCAAAATGATTAAAAAAATGATAATATAGGCTAAAACTTGCATAGGTCAATCGAATGACTATTGCAAGTCATTCAAATGACTCATGAGCAAGTCATCAGAATGACATATGAACAAGACATTTGAATGAGTCATCAGAATGACTCATGAACAAATCATTCGAATGAGTCATCAGAATGAGTCATTCGAATGACTAACGGAAAGAACATATAACGGCTAAATTACATAGGTCATTAGAATGACCAGTGGGAGTCATTCGAATGACTCTGTCATAGAAGACAGGAACGACTAGTTTTCAATAGAAAAATATTAGAGAATTAATGGGTAACGACTAGTACACTTACAAACTCTATAAATACCCATTAAACTAACATTTCAAGCTAAGCTGAAACCTATCATCCTCATACCTCACACTATTAATGGATTAATATTTTCCATCATCATACGACTAAAAAGAGAGATATTGTCAATACTCCTATAGTGCTTCAATTTCTATTATCTACTCTTGAAAGAGTCTCTTATCAAACACAAAATTTTCATACACTTGTAAAGAGGGTGAGGTATCCTTCTAGATTGATTAGGGTGTGGTATCCCTAAGTGGATTACTTGAGGCTCAAGCACAAGGTGTAAAGAGTGCTATTAGATGTAAAGGTTTGTCAAGCACCTAAGTTAGAAGCTTGATGATACTGAAAAAATCTTGAGCAAAGTGCTTGGGAACTGAACGTAGATCACAAGGGTGGTCAAACCAGGATAAATGTATGTTAGCAATCTCTCTAACTCTACCTCTTTATTTATTGTAAACTTATATTATTGTCTTGCATATTATTTAAGAATTTCAATGGTTGGAAGGGATGAAGGTGGAGGTTCGGTGGTGGGGGTTGCGTATGAGTGTGAGTTGGGTGGAGGCAATGTGTTGGTTTTAGGGACGATGGAGGGGAAAGGGAAAAGGAGAGAGCAATGGTGCAGTGATGTTGAGCGTGTTGAGTCTAGTGGTAGTGGTGACAATTGGTGGTGGTGGAGGAGATGAGGAAGATAAGATGAAACATGGTAAAATGGGTCTTTGGTTTAATGAATGGATTGAAATGGTATTCGGGCGAGCATGTGTTATGTTTATGGGTTTCTTGTGGGTTTGGGTTATGTGCTACATACAATTCACATGAGATTAGCCACATAACAGCTAGCAGTCTAAGTTAACGATAGGCAAAATACAAATAAAAAATTATTATGAGCTAAAATCAAAATTTTTAATTTACTAAGAACTAAAACTCACATTTTCTCTCTCACATATTCTCTTTCATAACTCTCACGCACTCAGTTTTTTTCCCTCACGGTTCTCTATGCTCTTACGAGAAAGAATGTTTAGCCACTAAATTATATTTGAATGATCAAAATTAAATCCTTAAAAAGAAATATATCATACAAGAGAGAGAATGAATTAATGGGCTACAATTAATTCATATGTTTTTCCTTTTAAAGATTTAATCTTGACCATTCAAATGCATTCTAATGATGGAAAATTCACTCTCACGTTCTTACATAAAAAACTCACTCCCACTTGAAAATATATATATAATCTAAAACATAAAAAAAAAAAAAAAGAAAGTCTCACCAATAGAACTAGACACTTGTGAGCCTTATAGAGAAAATTTTCACGCCAAAATGACTAGTGTTGAGAATCTTTACATAACAAAATTAAAAAAAAAAAAAAGGTTTCATAAAAATAATAGACAAACCAAGGTCAGTGTTTTTTCATATCATACACGGTTTAAGACTTTAAGTTCACAATTCTTGATATGCTATCCAACATTCATATACATTTAAATCTTCATTATTATACATTACTTGCTTTAAAGTTGATTATTTATTATCCTAATATATTAATTTTACTTCATTGTTGTTATTGTAATTCATCCAATTCCAGATGCAATGTATGCGCGAGTCTATATTCTAGTGTGTGTCTATATATGTGTGTGTGTATGTATGTATCAAATTGCATTGCACTTCCGCCATCGAGTTTGAACGAAAAATGTTAGCAAGGGTTTTTCCTTATCTCCCCGAGTCGTTTACTTGATTGAACGAATTCCTTCAATCATGCAAAAGGGATAAGAAATTAAAGAAGGAGCTTTTGTCAAGAGTCATTAAAAAGATAAGAGAGAAAATTGTATTCCAATCACCTTAATAACTCGTCTCTTTCTTGCACACACACCACACTATAAGATGGAAATATCTGCAAGTGTGACTGATTAGTCTCCAATGTTAATCGTCAACGCGCGTTTGATGAAACTTTATCAATGCTGATATTTTCACACAGCATTATAGATTTTCCTTTTTATTAATTTACTATATAATTAAGGTGGTCTGTACTCAAAAACTTATATATTTTAATAATTTTTAAAATTAAATTCATTAAATTTTATCATTATTTAATCATTTAATGCAGTGTAACGATGTGTCATATAATTTAATTTGTCAAATTAATATTTTATAATATAATATTTACAAAAATTGTATTATAAACTTAAATATCTTTGAATTTTTAAATATTTTATAAATTAGAAATTTCGGTGATTTGATTAATAAAAAAAATTGTCAAAATTGTATCAAACACAAAATGATAATAAAGTTTGACAGATTTAGTTTTAAAGTTTGATAAAAATAAAAAAGTTTAGTGGGAACGATAAATATTGTTAATGTAAATTAATCATGGTATGATATGTATCACATTCTAGTGGGACCTAACTTTCGCTAAAGTAAACACACCAACTATCACACGTAATTTGCTGGCAAAAATGCTACACGTACACCCAATTTTATACATTCATACACACATCATTAATAATGCACAAACTTTATTCTCGCGAATGCACAAACATTACAAACTTGTATATAATACTCTCAACTATACTTAATTAAGTGCACAAACATTACATGAGTTAAAACACAAACTTAATGTATATAAGTACGAGGTGTATGTATGGTGTATATTTTTGCTGTACGTGTAGCAGAGCTCATTTGCTGGTCATGTAACTAGGGCTATATATGCTCAAAACAAACTAACTAGAAAAGAGAAAAACATTTGCAACCAACCAATTATAGTCATGGACTATCTTCCACTTCTTCTGCTAGTTTCCTTTGTATGGGCAGCCATTCATGTTCTCATGTCCAATTTAGGAATCAAATTAACACAAAAATCCCCCAAACTCCCACCGGGGCCTAGACCGTTTCCTATCATAGGAAACATCTTAGAACTTGGCACCCAACCTCACAAGGCACTTGCAAAGCTTTCTCAAACTTATGGACCCATAATGAGTCTCAAGCTTGGTGCCATACCAACCATAGTCATTTCCTCTCCACAACTAGCCAAAGAGATACTCCAAAAAAATGACCAAATTTTTTCTCATAGGGCAATCCCAGGTGCTCTCAGAGCACTTGACCACCACATACTTTCAATGGGATGGATGTCACCTTCAACTCAGTGGAGGACCCTTAGGAGAGTTTGTGCCACCAAAGCATTCTCTTCCCAAAAGCTTGATTCTACAAAAGCTCTTCGCCAAAGGAAGGTGCAAGAATTGATGGATTATGTGGATGAAAAGTGCAAGAAAGGTGAAGCTATGGATATTGGTGAGGCTGCTTTTACAACGATGCTTAATTCCATATCAAGTACTTTCTTTTCTATGAATTTGGCTCACTACAATTCTTCAAAGTCTCAAGAATTCAAGAACATCATTTCGGGTGTCATGGAAGAAATTGGAAGGCCTAATGTTGTGGATTTTTTCCCAATTTTTTGCTGGTTCGATCCACAAGGCGCACGCACAAAATTAAACAATTATTTTGGAAAGTTAATTACATTCTTTGATGGTCTTTTAGAGGAAAGATTATGCTCAAGAGCTTCTACAAAAATGGAATCCAAACTGTGCCAAGATGTTTTAGATTCTGTGTTAGAACTCACTTTAGAAGACAATCCACAAGTCAGTCGCTCTCACGTATTACATACATTTGTGGTTAGTATCTTAATTGATTGGATTATTCACCATCTTTTTGCATATAAATAAATTTTGTCACATAAATAAAAATATGGGACTCTATTCCTTGTTACTTTTTTTTTTATTTATATAAAATTTCTAATCTTATTAAGCAGACAAATTAGCATTGAGGACGAGGACAAAAAAACTGTAAGTTCATCAGAACCACAAATAATAGTTGACTTGCAATGTCACCGAAACAACATTACATTGAACATTTACTAAAGCGAAAATCTAATGAAATGGTTGAAGTTGATTTTGGGAAACCGTGAAGAACGGCATACATATTGTTTAACAATTATATTAATATTTACATTAGAGTTCTACTATACTTACAGCAAAAAATATACACCATACATACACCCTACACTTATATACATAAAATTTATGTTTTAATATCTATAATGTTTGTACCCTTAATTAAGTATAATTGAGAATATCATCTATAAGTTTGTAATGTTTGTGCATTCATGAGAATAAAGTTTATGCATTATTAATAGTATATCTATGGGTGTATAAAATTGGGTGGGCATGTAGCATTTTTGTTACATTATTTCATGATTTTAAATCAATTTTCATTTAGCTATAATTAGATTCTTCATTGTTTTTTATAGATCAAGATTCTTTTCTTAGGATAGATATATAAAAAAAATCAAAATCTTTTTATTTTCAAAATGAAAAGAGAGAATTATATTTACATTCTTTTGCCAAATGACTACATTTACAACATGTTATTTGTCTTTTTCCTTTCCTTAGAAGAACAAACTTTATCAGGATTTAATTTGAGATGTCACTATTTAATTTTATCAGGATTTATTTTTGGGTGGAATAGACACAACATCAAGCACCATAGAATGGGCGATGGCAGAACTGCTACATAATCCAAAGAAACTAAAAAAAGTTAGAGAAGAGCTTCGGCAAGTTCTTGACAAAGGTGAACAACAAATTGAAGAATCACTTGTCTCAAAGCTTCCTTTCCTAAGAGCAGTGGTGAAGGAAACTTTGCGCTTGCACCCAGCCGCCCCATTTATTCCACGCAAGTCAGAAATTAATGTTGAACTATGTGGTTATGTGGTGCCTAAAAATGCACAAGTTTGGGTTAATGTATGGGCTATGGGGAGAGATTCAAGAATTTGGACAAATCCAAATGAATTTATACCTGAAAGATTCTTGGAGAGTGAGATTGATTTTAAAGGTCAGGATTTTGAGCTAATACCCTTTGGATCTGGAAGAAGAATTTGCCCTGGATTGCCATTGGCTGATAGGACTGTGCATATTGTGTTGGCTTCTCTTTTATATGGCTATGATTGGAAGCTCTCAAATGGGCTAAAGGCAGAGAGCATCGATATGTCTGAGAAATTTGGTTTAACCTTGCACAAGGCCCAACCTTTCCATGTTATTCCATTCAAGCATAAGGCATAGGGCTATGTGTTGTTTGTTAGTTTTAATAATCTCAGACAAAATTTATGTTTTATGTGGTTATGTTATATCAGGCTTTGTGGAGGTGGGAGATCTTTACCTATTATAAGAGGGTTTACAGTAAAATCAAATTGTGTTAGTCGGGTCCGTGTTGATATGATTTGGTAATATAGTCCTTCCTGCGTCAAGCCTTAAAAACTTTTGTTAATTTTTAGCTGAAACAGCTGCCAAATGTAATTTGCCAACTAACCATCAATGAAATGAAGACTAAATATGAAGCACTTGCGCTCGTCAATGGACTATTACGGGATTTAATTGAAATACACGGTAGTGTAAATAAGTTTTACATTATCATAAAGTTATATATTAGAATATTATTAAATATAGTTGATTATTATACCTATTATTTGAATGATCATTTAAATAAAATAAATTGATTAGACGATTGTGTAAAGATCTTTATATACATACATAATAAACTCATATTAAGGTGCAAAAGTCAATTATTTATTTTATTTTAGAGTTAAATATGTTTTTAGTCCTGCACAAGTATCGAATTTTGTGTTTTAATTCTCATAAATATTTTTGCTAAAAATCATCTCTCATAAAAAATTTTGTAAGATTTTAATTTCTATCGTCATGTTAAGCCATTAACTGCTGACAAGATAATTAACTTAATTAGTCACGTGACAAAGGTGAGAGATGGGAAGGAGAGGGGGCAACAACTCACAAAACTGTAGCGGGGAAGAAGAAGAAGAGGACAGTAAGCGTATGCTGAGACCAGCGCAAGAGTAAGCAGATGAAGTAATGATTGAGTTAATTATGTCATGTGGCAAAGCTAATTGTGATTTTGCCAATTATTGGTTTAATATGATGGTAGGAGTACTAAAACCTTACAATTGTTTTCATAAGGGGAGATTTTTAGCAAAATATTTATAAGAAATAAAATTTAAAATTTAAAATTTAAAATAGATGAAAAATATATTTAACCATATTTTAAAACAAAATAAAGTCAATAGCATGTTTTAATATTAATGATTATTTAATGCATCAATGACCCTTTACCTAACAAAGGTATTAGCATAGTAATAGAGACACATTATAACTCTATTAAAAGAATCTCAATTCAATTCCAAAAAAAATTACTTGAAAGGACAAACCTACCTAAAAATAATTAATCTTCCTCCCCTGTAAATAGGGTGAGAAAACATAAGTTTTGATTCTTTTTATTAGAGAAAGTATTTGTTTGTGAATATATAGTCAATATGACTTTTGTTATCACGATGTTAAATGATATAAAAAAGAAATTACATAAAAATAAATTTGAACTATCAATATTTTCAAATTTGAAGCTTTATTATTATTATTATTATTATTATTATTATTATTATTATTATTATTATTATTACATAGTAATTTTCCTTTCCTTTTAAATTTGTTAATGAGTATCTCTAATTTCTTGAACGTTGATTTATTGAATTGATCAGATAGAACCTTTAATAAAAAAAAATTCTCATATTTTTAATAAGGACATACTTGTTTACAATATTTTAAAATATTTATATGAAAGATTTTATAAGGATTTTCTTAAAGCATCGATTAGTAAAACTTGATTTTAATAGCATTTAATGTTTTCTAAACTTAAAACTTATTATTTTAACTTCTTTAACCAATGTCTTAAACGCATGTGATTCTAATTTTAATTAATATTTTATATTTATTCATGTTTTTTAAAACTTTATATGCAGGAGCCTATATTCTAGTGTGTGTGTATATATATATAAAAAATGCATTGCACTTCCGCCACCGAGTTTGACCGAAAAATGTTAGCAAGGGTTTTTCCTTATCTCCCCGAGCCGTTTACTTGATTGAACGAAATCCTTCATGATCAATCATACAAAAGGGACAAGAAAGAAGGAACTTTTGTCAATAGTCATGAAAAGGATAAGAGAGAAATTTGTATTCCAAGCACCTTGATAACTCTTGCCTCTTTCTTGAACACACACCACACGATAACATGGAAATATCTGCAAGTGTGACTGATGAGTCTCCAATGTTAATCGTCACCGCGCCGTTTCATGAGACTTTATCAATGCTGATATTTTCACACCGCATTATAGATTTTCTTTTTATTAGTTTACTATATAGTTAAGGTGGTCTGTACTCAACAGGGTATTTAGCTCTTTATTAAATTTTTTTATTTTAATAATTTTTAAAATTAAATTGTGTCTGTCAAATTAATATTTTATTATATAATATTTACAAAAATTGTATTATAAACATAAATATTCTTTGAATTTTTAAATATTTTATAAATTGAATATTTCGGTGATTTGATTAATAAAAAAATTTGTTAAAATCATATCAAACACGAAATGATAATAAAGTTTGACGGATTTAGTTTTAAAATTTGATAAAAATAAAAAAGTTTAGTGGAAAGTTAATGTAAATTAATCATGGTATGATATGCACCACATTCTAGTAGGACCTAACTTTCGCTAAAGTAAACACACCAACAATCACACGTAATTTGCTGGTCATGTAACTAGGGCTATATATGCTCAAAACGAAATAACTAGAGAAGATAAAAACATCTGCAACCAACCAATTATAGTCATGGACTATCTTCCACTTCTTCTGCTAGTTTCCTTTGTATGGGCAGCCATTCATGTTCTCATGTCCAATTTAGGAATCAAATTAACACAAAAATCGCCCAAACTCCCACCGGGGCCTAGACCTTTTCCTATCATAGGAAACATCTTAGAACTTGGCACCCAACCTCACAAGGCACTTGCAAAGCTTTCTCAAACTTATGGACCCATAATGAGTCTCAAGCTTGGTGCCATAACAACCATAGTCATTTCCTCTCCACAACTAGCCAAAGAGATACTCCAAAAAAATGACCAAATTTTTTCTCATAGGGCAATCCCAGATGCTGCTAGAGCACTTGACCACCACATACTTTCAATGGGATGGATGTCACCTTCAACTCAGTGGAGGACCCTTAGGAGAGTTTGTGCCACCAAAGTGTTCTCTTCCCAAAAGCTTGATTCTACAAAAGCTCTTCGCCAAAGGAAGGTGCAAGAATTGATGGATTATGTGGATGAAAAGTGCAAGAAAGGTGAAGCTATGGATATTGGTGAGGCTACTTTTACAACGGTGCTTAATTCCATATCAAGTACTTTCTTTTCTATGAATTTGGCTAACTACAATTCTTCAAAGTCTCAAGAATTCAAGAACATCATTTGGGGTGTCATGGAAGAATTTGGAAGGCCTAATGTTGTGGATTTTTTCCCAATTTTTTGCTGGTTCGATCCACAAGGCGCACGCACAAAATTAAACAACTATTTTGGAAAGTTAATTACATTCTTTGATGGTCTTTTAGAGGAAAGATTATGCTCAAGGGCTTCTACAAAAATAGAATCCAAACTGTACCAAGATGTTTTGGATTCTGTGTTAGAACTCATTTTAGAAGACAGTTCACAACTCAGCCGCTCTCACGTATTACATTTATTTGTGGTTAGTATCTTAATTGATTACATTATTCACCATCTTTTTGCATATAAATAAATTTTGTCTGACTCTATTCCTTATTACTTTTTATTTAATAAAAGTTCTAATCTTATTAAGCAGACAAATTAGCGTTGAGGACGAGGACCAAAAAAAAAAACACTAAGTTCCTTACCCATATATCAAAAGCACAAATAATAGTTGACTTGCAATGTCACCAACAACAACCTTACATTGAACATTTAATAAAGCGAAAATGAAGTTGATTTTGGGAAACCGTGAAGAATAGCGTACATATTGTTTAACACTTATATTTATATTTACATTATTTCATGATTTTAAAGTAATCTTCATTTAGCTATAATTAGATTCATCATTTTTTTTATAGATCAAGATTCTTTTCGTAGGATAGATATATGTAAAAAAAATAATCAAAATCCTCTAGGATAGATATATATATATAAAAAAAAAATCAAAATCCTGTTATTTTCGTAAATTATATTTACATTCTTTTGCCAAATGACTACATTTACATGTCATTTGTCCTTTTCCTTTCCTTAGAAGAACAAACTTTTCTTACTTCTGCTTGTCAATATATCTTATATATGTCATCATTTGAGATGTCACTATTTAATTTTATCAGGATTTATTTGTGGCTGGAATAGACACAACATCAAGCACAATAGAATGGGCAATGGCAGAACTGCAACATAATCCAAAGAAACTAAAAAAAGTTAGAGAAGAGCTTCGGGAAGTTCTTGACAAAGGTGAAGGACAAATTGAAGAATCACTTTTCTCAAAGCTTCCTTTCCTGAGAGCCGTGGTGAAGGAAACTTTGCGCTTGCACCCACCGGCCCCACTTTTATTGCCACACAAGTCAGAAATTAATGTTGAACTATGTGGTTATGTGGTGCCTAAAAATGCACAAGTTTTGGTTAATGTATGGGCTATGGGGAGAGATTCAAGTATTTGGACAAATCCAAATGAATTTATACCTGAAAGATTCTTGGAGAATGAGATTGATTTTAAAGGTCAAGATTTTGAGCTAATACCCTTTGGGGCCGGAAGAAGAATTTGCCCTGGATTGCCATTGGCTGATAGGACAGTGCATATTGTGTTGGCTTCTCTTTTATATGGCTATGATTGGAAGCTCTCAAATGGGCTAAAGGCAGAGGGAATGGATATGTCTGAGAAATATGGTTTTACCTTGCACAAGGCCCAACCTTTCCAAGTTATTCCCATTCAAGCATAAGGCATAGGGCTATATATTGTTTTATGTGGTTATTTTATATCAAACTCTATGTAGGTGGGTGATCTTGACCTATTATAAGAGGGCCTACAGGGAAGTCGGATTGTGTAAGTCAGGTTTATGTTGATATGATTTGGTAATATGGTCCTTCTTGCATCAAGCCTTTAAAAACTTTTGTTAATTTTAGTTGCCACATTATTATGTAACAGCTGTCAAATGCAATTTGCCAACTAACCATCAATGAGATGAGGACTAAATATGAAGCACTTACGCTCACCAATGGAATATTACGGGGATTTAATTGAAATACTCTATATTGTAAATAAGTTTTACATTATCATAAAATTATATACTAATTAACATGTTAGTAAATATAGTTGACTATTATACCTATTATTTGAATGGTCATCTAAATAAAATAAATTGATTGGATTCATGTGTAAAGATCTTTATATACATCCATAATAAACTCATGTTAAGGTGCAAAAGTCAATTATTTATTTTATTTTAGAGTTAAATATGTTTTTAATCTTGCATAAATCTTGAATTTTGTGTTTTACACCCATTATAAACTTTTTTTTGCTAAAAATAGTCCCTCGTAAATTTTTATTTTGTCAGATTTTAGTCTTTGTCGTCGTGTTAAGTCATTACTGTTGATATAACAATTAACTTAATTAGTCACGTGACAAAGGTGAGAGAGGGGGCAATGACTCACAAAACTATTGTGAAGAATAAGAAGAACACAGTAAGCATACGTTGAGAGCAGCGCAAGGGTAAGCTGAGGAAGTAATAAATGGGTTAATTGTGCCATGTGGCTAAGTTAATTGTCATTTGGTTTAACATGATGGCAGGAGTACTAAAACCTTACAAATTTTTTTTTTATAAGGAATGAGTTTTAGTAAAAATATTTATGAAAAGTAAAACACATAATTCAAAATGAACTAAAAATATATTTAACCATATTTTAAAACAAAATAAAGTCAAGAGCGTGTTTTAATATTAATAATTATTTAATACATCAATAACCCTTTCGCTAACAAGGGTGTTAGCGTAATGATAAAGACACATTATAACTTATTAAAAGAATTTCTATTCGATTGCTAAAAATAATTATTTGAAAGGACAAACCTACCTAAAAATAATTACCAGTAAATAGGTTGAGAAAACATAAGTTTTGATTCTTTTTATTAGGGAAAGTATTTGTTTATGAATATATAGTCAATATGACTTTTGTTATCACGATGTTAAATGATATAAAAAAGAAATTACATAAATTTAAACTATCAAAGTTTTTTTTACATGAAATTTAAACTATCAATATTTTCAAATTTGAAGCGTTATTTTTATTATTATTATTATTATTATTATTATTATTATTATTATTATTATTATTATTATTACATACTAGTTTTCCTTTCCTTTTAAATTTGTTAATGAGTATCTCTAATTTCTTGAACGTTGATTTATTGAATTGATAAGATAGGACCTCTAATAAGAAAAATTATCATATTTTTAATAAGTACATACTTGTTTACAATATCTTAAAATATTTATATGAATGACTTTATGAGGAATTTCTTAAAGCATTGATTAGTAAAACTTGATTTTAATAACATTTAATGTTTTCTAAACTTAAAACCTATTATTTTAAGTGTGTGCTAAAGAAAAAATATTTAAGAAAATATCTCTATATTTTTACATCATATATTATCCCGCCATACATAGTCACATGAATAAAAATCGTCTCTTCCAAAATTGAATGAGCAATTAATAACCGACCAAAACAAAGAGGCAGCACACCAACTAAACGAAAACATTAAACATTGTAAAATATAAACATAAGTAAACAAATATTATTATCAAATATTTATATATATATATATATATATGTGTGTGTGTTTAATATTTATTTATGTGTCTAATAATAATTATTTTTATATTTTATGTGTGTATAAATATGCACATTCTCCTGTTTGTTTTTCGATATACACGTATGTTAATTTTTGGGACATACCAATGTGGGAAGTGTTAACTAAATGACATGACTATTCAAGGATTGAAGTTGCAACCACTGCAGCCACATTATTATTACCGCCTTCTTTCCCCAGATTCAGTATTCGATCCATGGATTTTCTTTCAATTCCTTATGTCTATGCAGCTCTCTCTGCGAGTTTAATCCTTTTGTTGTTTCAAGTTCTGTTAAAGAAAATGAACAGCAAGAGGCACAAAAGGAAAAGGTACCACCCTGTTGCTGGCACAGTGTTCAATCAGTTGCTGAACTTCAAGAGGCTGCACCATTACATGACTGATCTTGCAGGGAGGTACAGGACTTACAGGCTGCTCAGCCCCCTCAGGAATGAGGTTTACACTGCTGATCCTGCCAATGTTGAGTACATCCTCAAGACCCATTTTGAGAATTATGGAAAGGTGCATACTTTTATTTGCCCTTCTTGACTGAGTTTGAATGTAAAACTGCTGTGAGTTGCAACAGAGACAGAGTTTTTAAAAGATAAACTATTTCTCTCCCTCTCTCGCTCTCTCTCTCTTCCTTGAGTTGATAACTTTTTAAGGGTGCGTTTGTTTTAGTTATAAAAAAATTGGTTTTTGTTATAGAATTGAAAAAATTAAAAGTAGATCTGCTTAAAAGCTGAAAAACAGTTTTTTTTTTTGTGTTGGAATTCAGGTTTTTTTTTTATTCAATAAGTTCAGGACAATTTTATTACCCCGAAAAAGGGGCGATGATCACCATTAGAGTGATTCCGAAGCCACCTAAAAGAGATTTGGCATGGTAGGGAAAGGGGGTGTTTGTAGAGCTTCTAGCTGTGATATCCTAAAAGTTGTAAAAATATTATTATGAGGGCTATGAATTTCCTGATGCCCATATATGAACAACTTGAGCAGCCAAATAGAACCATTGATGAATTTTCTGATTTTCAAAGTGATTGAAATGAGTCTAATATGGAAAATTTGGAAAATGCGGAGTCCACAATCATGTTTGTTTTGGTTGCTCATTTTAATTATAAGGTTGATTTATTTTACTAAGAGAAAGGAAGTTCCTGCTACCCTCTTTATGTTTGAGATCATTTAGCAATGATATGTTTCAAATTGAGTTGTTCTCCAAAAAAAGAAAGTATCCTGTCATGTTGGTTTTGAACCTGACCTTGTCATGTTAAGAGAGAGATAGATACAAATAGGTGTAGTCCTCTTAATATTTTGTAGGGCCAAATTTGAGTGTTTATGTCATCTCTCCCGACATGGTATAGTCACGCCCAAAGCCAACTCCTAATCCTTGTTCTCCTTCAAAATCTGAACATGGTAATTTTATTTCCCTTTCCTTCTGGAGCAGATTCTTTATATGCTATGGTTGTCACATCAGGATTATTTTTTCATACGTTAACATTTGGAGAATACTGAAAAAGAGCTTAAACAGAGAATTATGGAAATAGGGAGTAAAATAAAACAGGTTGACAAGAGCGGAAAACCATAATAGGTACATGTAGATGGTTTTATGTGATGGAACTAATTTGAATTATCAACATTAAGAGAGTCTGTTCAATTCTTCAAAGGAGGAAATTAGGCTTAATGATTTCCATTTTCTTATTCCTCAAAATTTTCGCGCAGGGATTGCACAACTACCAAAATTTGAAGGATTTACTAGGTGATGGAATTTTCACCGTTGATGGCGAGAAATGGCGTGAACAAAGGAAGACATCAAGTCATGTATTCTCCACAAAGATGTTAAGGGACTTCAGCACCTTCATATTCAGAAAGAATGCAGCAAAACTTGCAAACATAGTTTCTGAAGCTGCAACTTCTAATGAGACTTTGGAAATTCAAGTGAGTGCATATATTTTCTCAAAGATACTACTTGTCGGGAATAGATCCTCTCGATTGGATTTTTTTTTCAATTGACAAGGTAAAATGCAATCTCTCAACATTAACTGCAGAGGTGGGACCCATACATGACATATGAAACAAAGAAACTAATGGTGAGAAATCACACTTTATATTGTCAATTGAAAAATCGAATTGAGAGGGTCCATTTCCCTGATGACGCTCCTTTCATCTCCTCTGTTTGACATGTTTACTTTCTCCAATTACTTATGTTAGGATCTTTTGATGAAATCAACTCTGGATTCAATATTCCAAGTTGCATTTGGGACTGAACTTGACAGCATGTGTGGATCAAATGAAGAAGGGAAGAAATTCGCTGATGCTTTTGATACTTCAAGTGAACTTAGCCTTTACCGTTATGTCGATTTCTTCTGGAAGATAAAGAAATTTCTGAATATCGGATCAGAGGCCACATTAAGAAAGTCTACCAAACTTTTAAATGAATTTGTCTTTAAGCTAATTAACACAAGAATTCAGCAGATGAAGATTTCAAAGGATGATTCTGCTGTAAGTCTACTAGTTACTTTTTTTTTTCCCTCGATGGTTTTCATTAAGAACAGCTTAAACCCCAATAAGGGCAAGCAAATTTAGTTACAAGGATACAATCCCATCGAGACAACACACTCGACTTGTATAGGTTAAGCCTCATTAAAAACTCCCAAGGGAAAATCCAATGGGACAAAACTCAAGGGAGGAAAAAGAGTACTTAAGCTATGTTACAAGTTTTGTTTGATTTCAGAGAATATATATTATGCATTTTTCATGTTGCATGGACTATGCAGAGAAAACAAGGAGACATTCTCTCAAGGTTTCTGCAAGACAAGGAATATGATACAACATACTTGAGAGATATAATTCTGAACTTTGTAATTGCTGGCAAAGACACTACAGCTGCGACACTAGCATGGTTCATTTACATGCTATGCCAGCATCCTGAAGTACAAGAAAAAGCCGCAGAAGAAGTGAAAGAAGCAACAAACACAAAAACAGTTAGCAACTGTACTGAGTTTGTGTCTTCTGTAACAGAGGAAGCTCTCGAAAAGATGAATTATCTCCATGCAGCAATTACTGAAACTCTCAGACTTTATCCTGCAGTTCCTGTGGTAAGGATAATTTTGAAATTTATCTCAACATCACTGTCATTGTAGGAGGAGCAAATCTTAACCATTAGTCCTGCTATCATAAACGGTCTGAATTAAGACACTGCATAAGTTGACATGTCAAGATGTTTTGAGCTTGATTCTAATGCAAGATAAAGCGGTCAATACACATCTTATGTCCCTGAATTACTTGGCTTGGAGTTTTGATGAACTTCTCTGGTATCTAAAATCCCAAGATTGACCTGTTATCACATAAATCATGATATAATGTAAAGAGATATAATATAAAACCACTAAAATGCCTTCTTCCATTAGCTTAAGCTTTTGGAAGAGATGGTTCTTAAAATGGTATCAGAGGCACTATGACTAAATAGGTCAAGTGTTCAATACTTTATGACTCCCATTTCAAAAAAATCATCCATGCTGCAAGCCAATAGAGTTCTTGCGTGAGGGAGCGTGCAAAGAAATATAATATAAAACCATTAAAATGTCTTCTCCCATCAACTTAAGCTTTTAGGAGAGATGATTCTTAAGATATAAACATGACAAAGGCAAAACCAAAAGAAAAAAGATGCACAGAATCTACAAGTGGCATCAATTTTCCTGTTAATGGAGGATTGTACATTTGGCATGCTAGTAGATAAAATATGAACGAAGTCTCGTACTTCTTTTGCGCAGGATGCAAAGATTTGCTTTGCTGATGATACATTACCAGATGGGTATAGTGTAAATAAAGGAGATATGGTATCTTACCAACCTTATGCAATGGGCAGGATGAAATTCATATGGGGTGATGATGCAGAAGTATTTAGACCAGAAAGATGGCTTGATGAGAATGGCATTTTTCAGCAAGAGAGCCCTTTCAAGTTTACAGCTTTCCAGGTAAGTATAGTTTTGCTGAGGAGAATTGACATATGCACTGTATTTACTTGCAAAGTTTTATTCTGATGCTGCAAGCGATGTGCTCCAGTGCTTTTCCAGGGTTCTCAAATGAATTTTTCGTTCATCTGCAGGCGGGTCCTCGGATTTGTCTAGGAAAGGAGTTTGCTTATAGACAGATGAAGATATTCTCTGCAGTTTTGTTAGGCTGCTTCCGCTTCAAATTGAACGATGAAAAGAAAATCGTCACTTACAAGACGATGATAAATCTTCATATCGATGGAGGTCTTGAAGTCAAAGCCTTCCACAGGTACAGCGATTAGCAGACGATTTCTAGAACAATCCAAACTCTACAGAGACGCTCAAAGTAAAGTCTTGAGTTCAAATCCGAAGGATATAAGATTCAATACTCAATTGAATAAACAAATGAAGGAGACTTTTGATTTCTTTGTGGAAGCTTAATCTTGAGCTTGATTGTAATCACTAATTGGTTGGGATCCTCACGATGTGTCATGTGTATGCTGTCTACTTGAGATAACAGGATATGGACTTTAGTTTTTTGCCATCCAAAGAAGCATCATATTTGACTTTGATGGTCCAAGCGACATGTTAATGGCAATGCAGTGTAAGAAAACAATCACGTGAACATTTTGGTATGGTGCGAGTTTTAGTAACAGGATTCTAGTTCCAGACATCTCATGGGCGCTGTGACTTGTTTTTTGTGTCAAGAATTGCTCACGCAGTATCAAACTGGAAGTGGTTAAATATAAGTTTGTTACCATCCACTCCATTACGACCAATCAGTTTCGAATGGATGTTGCGACCTGTTTCTTTTTTCCTTTTCGGTAGTTGAGAGTGCTTTAATCATATTCATACCAGTTCTATATTTTCATACTTCAGCCTTCATATGATAATTCCACCTGGTTACAAACTTATTTTTTGGTAGAAAAAGAATTTTATTGAAACAAAGAGAATAGTTACGAACTTATTAGGATGTTATGGGAAGATAGCTCCTTATAAATATATGATGATTAAGCTGATTTTACTTAAAAATAGATAGATAATTAAAGCAAAGAAACGGCGCAACGTACCCATTTTCTACGAGAAAGAAAGAGGGGGGGGTGTTAAACAGACCATTGAAAGATTTATATTGACGTCAATTGAACCTCAATGTCTGAAAAAAAAAAAACAGAAGCATTTACAAGAAATAATAGCTATTATATTTCCTTTCACTATATTAAAAAAATAAATAAAATTGAAGAACAAAAAAATTAATGGCTCAAACCTCAGCTAGAAGCCTGTCAAAATATCAGTACTTCAGTGCAACAGGGAGAGCAGAGAGAGAACCCTGAGCTATAAATCTAACCCTAATACTGTGGTGATAAGAGTTGGCTGTCACATATGTTACAGGACGTCTCTGAACAAAAGGGATGAAACAAATGCTTATAAACAAGAGTGTGCTATAAACCCATCCTAATTTTCCTAATTGTTATTATGTATATTTAAGATCTATCATCCACTTCTGTATACCCTATAAACTATGATTTCATGAAGTGCTTAAGCCCATCACCTTCCCAACCAAGCTTGAGCATTTGATCAACCACCTTCAAGCTCAACTGCAAGCAATAAATAGAAGAGTTACCAACCATGGTACATAACATATGCTGTTGGTCTAGTTTGTTTGTTTTTTCTATCATTATAATGGTTGGTTGGAAGAATAATATTTTTGATAATGCCTGTCGTGCATAGCTAAAATCATACTTGATTTTTGCACCAAACAAAAAACGTACTTATTTAATTTTAAGAATAATGAAAGTCGCACTCTAGGTATAGTCACACCACACTGACTAGTGCAATGTAACACAGAGATAGCAACATCTAACACTGCACGGTGGTATGTCAGACTCCAAACAGTGATGACTCCTTTAAGAAACTAGATTGCAAGTGAAATGCTGGAAGTTTATCCAATTAGACAATTTACAAGAGTTAGAAAAACTCGTTCCTGGAATGACACACTACAGGTAATTTAAAGATGTTATCCACTCGATCACAAGCAATGATTGATATTTGACAAGGATTCTTATCAAGAATCATTTAACTTACAGCTGGATCAGTGAAGATAATCAATTGTTTATCCAAAGTTGAAACCAAGAGATTCGAGTTATCCTTGTTTAGAGCAAGAGCTGTGATATCCTGTCCTTCTGCGAGCTTCAATACATGAAATACCTACAAAAAATAGTATGGGTAGAGTTGTAAATAGCATGGTAGAGTTGTCATCATGGAAGAATAGTCTGCAGGAGATGCATAGTAGAATGACCCCCGTTCCCCCCAAAACCACATGCAGTCACCCACAAACACAAAAAATGCTGGACCATGATGGAGAATATTTACTTTGTTTTTTTTAGATCTCACAACTGAGTCATTTCATTCCAAAACTCAATTATGTTAATGTCGTCTATGATAATTCAGCCAGAAAACAGCAAATAAAGAACAAAATTAAATAAGATGCTACACATGCAAGTATAGAGACAAAAACACCAAACATAATTTGATTGTTGGTTCTTCCTGAAAGAATGATTTCTTATGAAGTGTGAAATATGTACAGAAAAATTTCTAGAGTAGGCTTTAAGATAAAACCAAGTTTGCAACTAGAACAAATGATAGTTTAATGTGAGATAAACGGTGTGATTTATTTTTGGCATCTTAATTTTAATATCTTAATGTTGTACCTCCAGAGTGTGCAAATCCAGGAAGCAAATTGATGGTGGTGGAGCATTTATTCTGTTGCTTTCATTAGTTTCTTCTGATTCTGAACCAATATCAGTAGCACCAGACTTACTCGACTGTAAATTCCAACTGTTATGATAAGCTTTATTTTCTAGAGAATTAATTCCAATCAACGCACTCCTCCCATCAACGGAAATTTCCATGCAACTAATGCGGCTAGAAAAAGATATTTCTGTTCTAGCAATCAGAACACCATTAAGAGTAAAGGTACTGAGAGTATGTTGTGATTCATTCCAGGTCATGACAACCCCTTCAGAGGAAATGCAGACAGAATGAGCCTCCACACCATCCAACCGTCTGACTAAACGTCCCCTTCTTATAGAGTGCAAGAGAACATCTGATAATTGGGAGCATGAAACAACTATTCCAAGATCTGAGTTGACACAACAGCTGAGTATTTCCCTGTGGTGCCCCCGAAGTACATGTATAGGACCCTCAATACGGCGTCTCTGATTCTTTTCTAACAACAAATATGAAGAAGAATTACTGCTGGTTGAAGGATGTGAGCCAATGGACGAATCTGACATGACACTCGAGCGAGACACAAATGCCCTGTGTATTCTCCAGAGTAATACTGTCGTGTCATGGGATCCTGTTACCAGGTAGTTACTATCAGGTGAAAGACCAAGGCAAGTTACAGGTGCACAGTGCGCATAGGCCGTCTCCAAGGCTTTAGCTCCATCCGAAGATATTAGCCTAATACTATTATCAGCATGCCCACCTAATCAGAAGTCAGATTTTTAAATTAGATGTTAAATATCCGCAATAAAAGAGCATCAACAGAGAATGTATGCAAGTTTCTAAAATGCTTTGTAAGAGCTAAGAGGATGAATAAAGTACAATTCAAAAACTGTTTCCAAGGAAAACTGTCCTGCTCTATGGTTTTACAGTTGAAGGCAGTTCCATTCACAAATGACCAATCAGACTTGCCAAAACACTTGCATAATTGAAGTGTTTATTTAAAGATCTGGCTGCAGTTATTTCTCTGTTGTATTTTGCTGCTAATATGATTAGCAGGCATTTTCCTGTAAATAGAGGATGGAAAATCCTCCTTATTCTTGTACCCAAATCTTTTTCTTAACAAGTTTCCTTTTCTAACATAAAAAATGGGTACATGCGCATAGCTGCACTGCCACGTACAATTTTGTTATCCTGTTCTAAGAAAGACTGTAGCTAACAAAAGAAATACCATGTGCTGTGCAAGTAAAAACTGTAAACATCCAAAAAAACAAGGGGAAGAAAAACCCACCCATTCAAACCCTCAAGAAAATTTCCTTAAAATAGACAAATGGTATTATCTAAGTTTTTCTAAATTTTTCCATGCATGAGTACAAATCAACTCTAATGGTTATTACTTTTATGCAAACCACTCATCTAATATAAGATACTGCTTCACAAAAGAAATAATGCAGACAGCATATCTAAACAATCTTAGCTTGTCTAGATTTACCAGTAATGATTTCTTTGTCACATGTTATAGAGACGATGGCTTGGCTTCGAATTCCAGAAACAGCAAAAGCCAAGGCCTGGGGAAATAGCCACTCTTCACCAGTACCAGCAGGCCCTTTGAACATGCGTATAATTGCCCCACCAGCAGAGCCTGATGCAGCTTTCCCATGATGAAAGAGGAATGGAGTACCCTGGCCATCAGGTGTATTGGGCTGCCACTTGTGTAGTGCAACATGAGCTGCTGGTGCATTCATATCAACAACCACAACCGTATCTGAAGATGCGTGAATGGCAGCCGCAGGTAGATTGCAGTATTGAGGGAATGGAACAACATATGGTTTGACTTCTTTCGGATTTCGGAATATTGTCTGATTTGCAATGATATACATTTATTATCATTATAATCAAAAGCACTTGCCATCAATAGTTGAAGAAACATCAAGCAATATAAGGGCATATGAAAGAAAAAAAACAAGTGAAAATGGATTAATAAAACCACAGCTGTCATTTTTGGCTGAGAAATAGACGGGCATGTTTCTGATTTTTTTCAGATACCCATATTTATTTATTTTTTAAAATCGTTAGACTGTTTTAGTTCAAATGAAATGTTATTTTATGAGTTATCTGGAAAACAAATTAAAAATCAGTCAAATTGAACTAAATTTTTGGATTGATACTATCTGTATAGTTCAGGTACTTAATAGCTACTTTTATTAGTTCAAGGAAAATAAATGCAATTTACCCAAACTTGGAGGGGTGTTTGAGCATTTTACCTTTATGATTATCTCTATTACAGTCAATTTTTTACCCTAATATTATCAAACTAAAATTAAACTAATCAGCAAGTAGCCCATTGACCATGCTTGACTAATCATGATCACCAATTAGCCTGACAAAATCTGTATATAAATTTATAGATATTATGGAAAGCCAAATAAAACATAAGCATAAGAAACAAGGAAAGCGTACTGAAGCATGCATAGATGCTCACTCAGAAAGATATAGCTACGACAAAAAGGTGTCAACCGATAGAATTAGTCGTTACCTGTAAATGTAGAACTTCAGCTAATGGCTTCTTTTTCAAGTGAGGAACAGTCAGAAGTTGGGACGGTGTCTGTCCAAAATATGCAATCTGATCTTGCATGGCATGCTGTTGTACCTTTACTTGTTATGCACAGAAGGAAGTAATAAGTTACGGAAACATGAATAAATTATGATTTTGTTGAGGTCAGATGCAATTAGTGAGGTTTATAGTAAATGTTTTGCGAAAATGTACTCCACAGAAAAATTCATGATGCATAAATTTGTACTCTTTTCTGATGACATAAAAATTTTCTAATTCATTCTCTTAAAGTCAATAATAGCAAATAAATTCATATACTAGTAAATCCAAAAATAAACTGATATGAATATGCTTAAGTATTAAGAAAAGAAAGGTTTAAATATTTTTTTCAATCTTGAGAATATAGTACGCACTGGTTTTGACCCCTAAACTCATTTTTGCATCTTGTAGTCATTTATTTACTAAAAGCGAGAACAATTGACCCTAGAAAAGGGATCTAAGAGTGTTGAAATCAGTTATGCTCACTTTTAAAAAATGAGAGACTCTGATACGATGAATTTTTTTGAGGGTTCAAACCAATAAAATGCTATAAAACATATTTAAACCAAAAACAAATGTTTCATCTAGCCTTCCTCTATTTTGAATATATCGAGATATAAAGTCATCCATTTGCCTCTACCCAACAAGTTTTTGGAAAAGACAATTCTTAACATGGTACCAAAGCATCTATGGCCAAGTGGTCTAGAGTTTGATCCCAATCACCCCATTCTTCTAAATGAGGTAAGTTGAATTTCAACACGATATGTGAGCTTGTGCATTGTCCATACTTCAAGCCTCTTGCATGAGGGGGCATGTTAAGATATAAAGCCGTTTATTTGTCTCTAACCAATAGCTTAAGCTTATGGCGGAGTTGTGGTTCTTGATAGAATGAAATGGACAATTAATACTTCTTTTTGCCTTAACTATTAAAAACAAGAAAAATATTAAATTCCTTACTTTTGGCCCTCAAGAAAATTGGAACAAGACAAACATTGAGATCAAAAGAAAATTTTAAGTTTGTTAGTTGGAAGAGAATTACTAGTTCAAGGCGCAGTATTTGACAAGAAAATAAACACAAAAATGGAGCTCTGATGGTGAAATTTATGATCAATCAGGATGACTAGACATGGGCATGGATTGCTGATAGTTAACAATATGAGATTATATTTGACATAGAATTGGTTATCTGAACTAGCTCCGGATTCAAGAACGGAGCATCAAAGGAAACAGTTGCAGCTAAAGGACCACTGACTTTACACAATAGAGTCAGCGTGTGAGAGATACGAATAATTATCACAACCCAGAAAACATCCAAGAAAAGCATCCAAAGTCTAGGTACAGGTTATAACATTTTAAAATTTTAAAAAATGGTTATAAAAGATAGATTTTTACGTAGGGGTGTATAAAAGGATTTTTCTTCTATTCACTAAGAAAAGACATATATAGGACATCTTTACAAAATAGTATCATTTAACATGTACTTCAGGCAATGAAGGTAATTCTCATATCTCAAGAAGCGTGCACACATTTTGATGATGCTTTCTCTTTTCTTTTGATTGGGGTTGCATTTTACTCAAACATCTAATTGAATTGAAAATATGAAGCAAAAGAAACATACTGGATCGGCTATTTTATCAATATCCACTGTCCCTTCATAAGTAATATAAAAGAAAACATTATTTGCTGCAATTGCTTCTTTGCCTCGTTGCTTATACCTGCACAGTCCAATTCATTAATGTAACCAGATATGTTAACTGTCAATAAAATATGAAAATAATGGAAACTTAGAAATGTTATAGATATCTATACTGAAAAGGAAAACTTGCGAGAAAATGAAAATCATGAGAGAACAATAGGAAATCTAAAGCAGGTACTCACACCAAAAGGAAAGAAGGGGTGAAACTGAAAAATTGAAAAGAAAAGAAAAACGCACCCAAATATGAGGTCAATCCACTCATGCAAATGAGCAGATACGTGCTCACTCTCCAGAGCCATCCTATGCTTATGCACAAAATCAACTGGATTCTCAGCCCAAGCAGGAAGTCTTACAGTGTCTGGTATGGCATAAGAAAATCACAGAGCTATTAACTACAATATGCATTTGAATATAACACGATGTCTTCCAGAGAAACAAATGCATAAATCATAGAGAGTTTACCAAGCATTCCTCCCAATTGTGTTATGCCAAAATCAACTGAATTTTCATTTGTGAGGACTTCAGGGAGGTAAAATAGCTCAGGAACCTAATAAGTTAAGAAAAGAAAGAAAAACAAGAAGCTTAAGAGACAAAATAATCTATGCATAAGCACACAAGTATATCGACCAATCACTTAGTATTAACAGATTTACCAATTCCTTCACATCACTCATGTCCTCAAGAACTCCATTCCAAGTAGCAGAAATATCTGAAAACATACGATCTGCATGATCAAATTTTCCACCTTGAAGTTTGATTGCAAGGGTTGTGAATGGTTCAACCCTAACAAGATAATACAAAACCTGTAAAGAAGATAATAATCATTAACAAATGGAAAATAAGCAACAAAGGTGCAACCATATTTGATGACTTCATTTACAGACTGGGCAATTGCTTCAAATTCTATTTTAGTAGAAAAGGTGAAACATCACACATCATCATAGTGATTTACTCTATGCTATCAGCAAAACAAAATTGAAAACTAAATGCAGTACCCGAAAAAAACAGCAGTGCCACAGCAAGATATCATATCACAATTGTTTTGAATTATTAGCTTTAGAGGGGTGTTAACCTTTTTAGTCAGCTTCCCTATTAGGATTTGGGTGGCATTGCTAAATATTAACCAGTCTAATTTTGATATCTAAGAAGTCATAATTGGATTAGTATTACTATGAAGCCAAAAGAAGTCATCTAGTTTCATCTAAACATGAGTAACATTCTGAACTGGCTGGATGGTTCTATGTTTGGTGCTTCCAACATACCAATATAATGCGCCAAAACTTATTAAAAATTATCAACGTATTGACTAATTCGAGATAGGTAGGATGTAGTAGGAGAAGGCATGAAAAATAACCGAAATTGGGAGCACATGCCATGGATTCAAATTTCACATTAGCACCAAGTTAATAGCTTAAGAAAAGCTAACTATGGATCAAATTCACTAAAAAAATAATCAGAAGACCCAACATCAAGTGAAGCAATGAAGGTACAAAAAGAGCATGTCTGCTAGAATTCTAACAAACTAAATCAAGCATGTTCCAAGAGTTTTTTTTCTTAAAAAAAAAGAAAGAAAAAAGAAGAAGAGGGGAAACCCACTGTTCCTGCACTCGAGTAGTGTGATCCATAATGAAATTTGGGGATGACCAGATCATCAAAGCTTGCATATCTCTCTTGAAATTTGTTCAGACGATCTGGGTTCAGTGCACCAACAGGCTGCATCGTATATAGAGCATTCATTCTTATCAGAATAAAAAAAAAAGAGGAACATATAAACATTTTCCATTGAACTGATCAAATCAACATTCACTTTATAATACCTTTGAAAGATCTCGGAAAGAAGAAGGATTAGAAAGATCCAAGCTCTCAGAACTGTAATCAGAAAGAATCCAGGGGAAAACTGGGTACTGCAAAAATAAATAACAATGATGAATTAATAAGTTAATAACTACACGAGATAGGATAGAGTTTAATGATAAAAAGTAATAAACTACGAAAAAATCACCTGGGTAATATCATTATAACTACGCCCCGCCAGTGTATTTAGTTGCATTAGATATTCAAAATTACTAATCTGCACAAGGTATTTCAAAATGGAAGAACATAAGCGATGCATGCAAATTGTATTAGAAACTAATATCTTTTGATCAGTTTAGGCTCACTTCTTACCTCCCACCTAGACCAACGCTCCATAAGCTGAGTTCTTTTCAAAAGTTGTTCAGGCCTCTGCAAAAAGAAGCTAAATTCTTAGGTTCTTGGGCAACGCCATATATCAATACAACCGTGGAAGTAACGAAGGAGGGATGGGAATACACTAAAAGAAGAAAGAATCACACAAATGCAAATGCAATGTATAAGAAAAATTCGCGATAGAAAGTTGTAAAGTTTATAAGAATTATTGTTAACCTAAGTCAGTAAAGCCCAGATGGGTAGAGATTTGCAAAATAATAATAATAATAATAATAATAATCAGATAAAAGACATTACTTGAGTAGCTAAATATATATTGTTTAAATGAGGAGGTCGCGCTTGAACAATTGCTCGATATGCATTTCTTCGCCCCTCACTACTCTGAAGAGGAAATTTTGTTAGGAGAATTAGGGTTATAAGTGTACAACATTGATGATATTACAAATTCAAGAAGATTATATTCCTCAAAAATACCCCAAAGTCAAAGAAGAAGTTTGAACGGTCCACCATAAAAAGCTCCAGCGCACTTCTTCTAAGGAGATATCTGTAAATGGAATACATACTGATAAACAGCTGAAAACATTATCTTTTTAACTAATATGCAAATGAACTAAATGGCTTCACAAGGAAAGCAAAATGCAAACGAACTAATTAATAGGGAAACAGTTTTGAAATCTATTTTCATGTCCATCTAAGAAATTCTTATAAAGTAGAAACAAACCACGAACAAGCCCCAAATGGAAGCCAAAAAGACTTTCTAGTTCAATACCAAGTCCAAGGACTAAGCCTTGCCCCTAAAATTCATCTCTAGGCCAATGAAGCTTAAGGAAAGCAGAGAAGTTTCTACAAATTTCGAGGTGAAATTAACCAATAACTATTGCTAACAGACAAATTTTACCTATGTCAATGTACAATCAACAAACAAATCATAATTGAAATGACAACACATACATATAATTGAATTAATAGATTATAAATGGTCAACCAAATGAAATCACCTCCGGCTATAAATTTGATGAAGAGATGACATTAACCAGCTACGATCCTTTTCTTGGTACCTTGCCTCATAACTGAAATTCAAACCATCCACCGTGGTGCTGCCCTCACTGTTATCAACTATAAAATTTATCCTCCTACTGGTTACCTACAACAAGACAATGGCAATTCACACTAGTGCAAGTACAATACTTATGCCAAGAAAACAATTTCAAATCCTTCATGCATTTTTCCCACAATAAAAATACAACTGCAGATCTTCAACACTAGACTTTATGGACCCCAAACAAAAATTTCCATGTATTTTGATTCTAGGAAACAAACCAAAGCTACATAAGTCAGGGAAAAACAAAGATAGATCAACAAAAACTCTCAAGTATCATGTCCTAAGCAAAATTTCTAATTGAGATTGAATTATCCATGCTTATGTGCATTTTATTAATAAAATGTTTCAGGCTGCTTATAGCTCTTTCACCTGACATTTGTGTTATTTATGGTGCATGCTTAAACTTAGTTCTACATCTGTTCTCGCGCTGATGTGCTGCTACTAACTCTATGGGATTCCTTATGGCATTCTGGTAATGTTGGCAGTGTTCTAGCTTAGGTCCGTGAACCTGTTTGCAATGGTTTAGCTTTCATGCTTTAGCAGAAGTAAAGAAGCAAAATTTTTGTGCCAATGTAAAACCTATGCTAAACTTTGCTCTACATTTGGTTCAGGTGTAATCCTGGTATATTTTAGAAGGTTTCCATGACACAACACTTGATCTCAGGCATAGAGAGGGATAAGGAAGAGGGAGAGGGGATTAAAGAAATTACAAAGTGTTGATAAGATTTTTGGCAATTTCTTCACACAATAAAACCTGAATTGAAGACACCACCACTGGAAACCTACAATGTAAGCGTGTCTACACCATTGTTAGTGAATCTTCTTCCAGAGTTCACTTTGGTTCTTAAAGCTCGCATCACAGCTTGTTCTGTGTTCACATAAGGCTGATTAAGTGCAATTTTTATATTTAGAGCTATTGATGCTTTGACATCGAAAGCAACAAGACTGAGCATGAGATCATGCCATCCATACTAGTGAGAATAGGGATATTACGAAACCAGATTAGAAAATGGAGCAAATTGAGGTTTCATAAAGTGACTTCAGGATTTTCCACATTTGTAAGGTTCGATCAAACTGGGGCTTTAAGGGTTTAGTAGTGCAGGATTCAAAATGTGGGAATGAAATCTTATTTGATGAAGATGTCAGCATGTCTAACAAAATGCCAAGTAAGCATTTTAGCATTTATGGTACACATTATCAGATAATGTGGTACATCAGACACAAGGTACCTTCAATGACCTTAATATTTACACTAACACAAATAAAAATCAATATTTCAATGACCAAATTGATGCTTTTGATGATCAATTTGGGGTTTTACTTTAAAAACAACCAAACCTACACCAATATTATTTATCTTCTTACTGATATTTTTTTAACTTTCTTTTGCTCTTTTTTCTCTACCAGCATGCTTCTTAAAATTCCATTTAATCAACCTCAAAGTGGCTACAGACACAGTTCTCAAAAAATCTATGTTTACATATCAGCAAAATCATCAGGATAGTTACAATATCAGCAAAGGAATTCGAATGCATGAATAAATAAGTCATTGTCAAGACTCAAGAGTGATAAAATACTTTTAAATTACACAAAATTAGACCAAATAAACTGAGGGTGTGTTTGGGAAAGCTTAAAAATTAAACTTATTTCAATAATTGCTTATTTTAACAATCATTTTTTGATATAATTGATTATGTGAGAATCAATTTATGTTTGGATACTTCAGCTGAAAAGTAATTTTAAGATAATCTGTTTTGTTTGGATCGTATGAAAAAAGTTGCTTTTGTATGATAAAATTACTAAAATGGGTATGAAATATTTATTTAAACTATATAATATATTAAAGCTAGGGTTAATTTTGTAAAAAACAAAAAATTGCATGTACTATGCAAACAGCTTTTCACTCAAAATGTCCAAAATTTTAGATGGAGATTATTTTGCAAAAACAGTTTTTTTTGGAGGGGAAAAGCTGTTGATTATAGATTGTATTTTACCCAAACATAATGGATGTTATGCAGACAGCTTTTGTTGGGGAAAAAAAAAGGCTGTTTCCAATGGTTGCCAAATATACACTTACTTGGAATGTTCCCTGTAAAACCCTTAGTGGCTGGACCATTGATGACGGTAGCTCAAGAACAATTCTTTCATCAAGTTCACTTGGAAAATACCCAGGTGCAATGCCCGAAGAACTCTGAACAATACCTTCAACACTTGCAAGTTCAGCAGCACAGGATTCTAAAGATGTATCTACAGTTTGCTCAACTACTTCGGAAAATGAAGACTGATTTACTCCTTTATCTTCAATATCATCAATCCTAGCATCCAAATTCTCAAGTTCCACCTGTTCTTCGTCTTCATTTACATCTTCTACTGAGATTGCTTCAGCTGACAAAATTGGAGTGATCTGATCATTATTCTTCCCTGAATAATCATCATAATTGGCTGCAGCACCTAAATGATCAGACCCTCGGTAATTCCTCTTCAAACATCTTCTCATCCGGGAAGATGTTTCCATGAAATCTAGCTTCCAGAAAACCTAGAAAATTATAAAATAATCAGCATGGTGAAATAAAACATTTTTATTTTCTAAGGTTTTAATGGAAGAGTATGAGTTGCCCAGATAAGAAATCCGCTAAGAACAATCCAAAATGGAAAGGGAAAAAATAAATAGAAAAATCGGAGCATCAGGTCAAAAGAACGTTCCACTTCTGCAAAACCAAAAGCCCTCCACATAAATGCCAGAACACAAGTACAAAAAGGCTAAACTTACTGTTTTAATTCAATGATTTTGTTCCCGGCATATAAAATAAACCAAGTCAAGAAATGCACATCTCCCTGGCTACTCGTTAAAAGAGAATTTAAAGCCATATCGAGATGAAAAGCTATAAAGAATGCAAGTTTGGTGATAACAATGTAGAGAAGTTATTACAACATACACGAGGCGGGCTGTATAAATGATCTGCAAAAGGCCCAAAAAGACTTCTCATCTCAATTAACTGCCGAATAAGTTTGCGCCATGCACGAATACCAGTATTGTTTCGATGCCTAGCTATTATCTCAAAGTTAGCACGCCTGTCAATCTGGCAGCCAAGAAATATTCAACATGCATTATCTCATCTCAATATAATCTGAAAACCATAGTAAAAAAAATAGTAAACAAACCTCAGATCGTTGCATATTCCTTGCTAGGGCAAAACTAGCAACAAGAACGGCAATGAATTTATATGACAAAGCATTAAAATCTTTTCCATAATACACTGACTTTGTATCAACTGGTTGCAAACATTCCATCCAGGCAACTGCCATTGCTTCTGTAATATTCCACCTCTTAACTCGCTCCATATCACTAGCATTCCTTCGCTGAGCAGATGTAGCCATCGCAACAGCACTAAGACCTCTTCCAGAACCAATCTTTTGAAATCGTTGAAGATCACGAGCAGCTGCTAAAGCAGCAGCTTTTGCGGCAGCTTTGTCCTTGGGTAAGGGAGGTGCTTTATTAGGGACTTCTAAAGGTTTCTGAAAGCTTGAAAATGTATGAAGCCTAGCCTGTTTGCGTTCCAGCAATGACGTATCTCGCCTAAGATGCGTATTTCTTGCGGGAGCATGGCTTTCACCACCCGAAGTACCAGCTGCGATCATAGCCAATGCCATTGCAGCAGGTGGAGATGCAAAAGCAGCAGCCCAAGTTGGAGATATCATAGCAAGAGCAGCCTGAAATAAATTTCAGAAGCATAACTAAATTCTTGCAGTAAAATCATATAGATGAATAGAAGGTAAGCGTCATTAAGAATCTCATTTTTTGCAGATCTTAAACTTTCTTTCCATCCATTATCTCAGTGACGGGGCAAAGAAGCAGAGACACAAAACTAAATGACTGAGACAAAAGAACATACAAACCCAAGTGTCTGCCTTTCACAATTAGCGCACAGATTATGGCATGCGTGCCCTTTCAGATTTAGCAAATTAGTTGAGCGCCAGTCTCCTCAAACTTAGGGTATGCATACCCTCACAGATATCCGAGTTGCGTGTGTACTGGAACCACCCGGATTTATCCTGGTGAAGTGGGGTCGAGTTGCAGCTCCCTCGAATTGTGCTCCTCCGCCAAGGACATGGGCAGACGTACAATTTTACTTTTCAGTTATTAGCGCAATTTTTTTCCAGTTATCTAGTACATTCAGTTTTATCAGTTATTCCTGTATTTAGCATATACAGTTATATCAGTTCGTTTTATATATCGGTTATGTTTTATTTATTAGTTTGTTTCTTTAGTATATGTGTATGTGTATCTATATGCCATTATCTACAGTATGTACTATTTAAGTGGTACCAAGGTACCTACCACTAAGTTGACAACTCACCCCTATGTCAAAACATTTTCAAATTTGGCTGAGGTTAATGAGAACGATCCCCTCATCCAGTAAGCGAGGATTCCAAATTTTAGCGGTAAGCTCCGCTTTGAGTGGGGACTACCGAGTAGTTACAGTCATGCTCCAGACACCTAGGGCAGGTCCATAATAGCTTTTTCTATTTCAGTTCAGACATTAGTACTATGTAACCTATTTATATTTCAGTTCAGTATATGTAAACAATTTTCAGTTATTAATTAACGAATAAGCCAATATTTATTTATCATTGCAATTATTACAAGTTTTATTATGTCACGTCAGTGCTTCCGTAGGGCAGTAGCCCTACGTGCAGTCACTTCCTAAGTTGGGGCGTGACAACAATAAATGCACACACACACAGGTACATTTGTGTTAGTCCACATACTTAAATGTGTATGTATAATGTATGCACGTACATTATAAGCTGAAAGATTGGAAAACTTTACTTCATTGAGGCGGTTTTCTTCTGTTAGTTTTTTGCTTTTCGTAAAGAGGATCTCTTATCCATTTATATCTTTGTATACTTCCTCTCTTCATCTTAATAAAATTCTTTTATCAGAAAATGTGAATGCACATGCATCTATTTCAATGTGTGTTTGTGCACATATGCACATTAAATTACCTCGATTGGCAGGGCATCAGCAGCTAGTGCACGATCATCGACATTAAGAGGATTCAAACCATCAGCAGATGCAAGTTCATGAATTCCGGCCAAAAGGGGTCGCCACCTCCTTAAGACAGCAACAAATGGCGGTAAAATAGCCTCAAGGTACTGTTTACGAAGAGGCTTTTGGTCTATGCTAACAGCATGGTACACCTGACCAGATGTTGTACTATGGTAACTACAATGGTTGCGCACAAAAGAAAGACAAATGACACATACTTTGGTAACAGTCTAATGCAGTAAGCAAGAACGAAGACGTTAAAAGATGAAAGTACTAACCTCAGAATAAAGCACACAAGATGCTACGAGAACTCTCTGTCTCTTAGAATCAGAAATTGGCATGTTGAGAACAGGCGAGAGGACACTGCAAATACAAGAATAAATAAATAAGACAAGATGAACCCATTTATCATACCACTAGTTTTGTTTCAAAATTATAAATATATCAATTTATCAACAACTGTCAAAATAGTGCATAAGAAAAGAAAATTGCTAAGACAATTTTCTATAACCTCATCTTATTGCCAACCTACAACAGAAGATAACAACTAAATATTTCATTAAGGAAATATGATTAAGAATAAAAATGTTATTACACTCATTCAAAACCCAAAATATTCAACACACACAAAATACAAAAACACTTGAGGGGAAGCAAGCCAAGGAAGTTGATAGAAATAAAGTAGTGGAGATTTAAATTTTTCACAAGACTACTTTGATTTTGTGTCCTACGCTTTGGATTAAGCTGAGTTATGTCATACTTGCATTGTGCCATTTGAACTAATTGTAGTCCAACTCATTTTGCTTTAGTATACTGCATTCTCTGCTAGTAAAGAAAAAAAAAAAGTATGAAATTCAATTTCTAGTACCTCTATTGAATAGGAAAAAATTGAAGTTTAAAACAGTAGTGAAAAAAGTACATCTTAAGCACTGGATGACCATAGAGAGGGGAAATGAGGGAGGGAAAATGAGCTTTGTATTGTACTTCTAAAACTAATTGTAGTCCAACTCATTTGTTTTAGTTTACTGAATACTGCCTGCTATTAGAATGAATAGTTATGAAATTAAATTTGTATGCCTACATTAAAAAGAGGGAGGGGGGTGAGTGTTAAAAGTGGCATGACAAAAAGTAGTGCATCTTAACTACTTGCTGACCATAGAGAGAGAGAATAATGTAGGAAAACAAATAAAAGTCAACATGGTCTTCAGGGGAACTTTTCTTAGAAATGATCACATTAATTTAAGTTAAGTTCATCACTCATGCATTAAAAAACGGCCTGGAAGTGTGCCTGATCACAAAGGTTGCTTTACCTCCACAAAAGTGCTGAGCGTGGTTTTCTTCCATCAGACATTCCATCCTCAATAATTGAAGTCTTCATCAGCATACATTCTTCCCCATCATCATCTTCCCTCATTGATAGGAGAACCATCCTAAGCATACACAAGAATGGTTGGTCACTGTCTAATAGCTGGTATAATGCAGCCATTGCTCCCATTCCAGTTCCTGACCCTCCACCAATACCAAGACCACCACCAAGCCCGGACTCATCTAGCAATAATGCTTGGAGCATTGCCACAGACTTTTTCACCAAAGGAAGTTCAAGCCAGTTGCCGTTGGCATCTTTCTCCAAAGCTGACTTCCAAAGATCCCATCCACCCCCACCACCACCAAATGAAGCTGCATTTGAAGGAAGTCCAACACCATACCACAAACGGCTCCTATATTTCCAGCCGTTAGCTAAATCCTTAGCACAGGACCCATATGATACGAAAGCACAAGAAACAGATTCATAAGGCTCAGCTGCTGCTGCAGCAGCAAGCCTTTCCATCACTGAAGTGGAGATCTGACCATTTGCATCAGCCATTGACGAAAGGACCTAAGAAAATTGGACGTGAGTCTCACCAATGTAGATATAAACATATGCAAGATTAAGGGGGGAGAGAGAGAGAGAGAGAGAGAGAGAAGGGAACTATACAAGGGACATGACCAAAAATTTGAGATAAGGAAATATAAAATGCTTTGTACAAAAAGCAAGCTACACTATATAAGCAGCTTATTAATTTTTTCCTTTTCTGGAAAAGAAGGCTTATATGAACAGTAGAATGGCATGCATTCGTTGCATGATTTTTAGAAGAATGACAAAAATTTGGGAACAAAACTAAAAGTACACCCATATCTATTTATGACATGTAAGATGAATGTCTACTTTTAAATTACTGTACACATACATCTAGAGAAACTCCCCCCGAGTCACTCGATGATGATGTCCGATCACCCATAACTTCTGTTGATTCTCTAGTTGTTGACAGTGATGTTGAGTTATTCTGGATTGGATAAAAAAGAGAAAGGGGAGATGGGGAGACATCTGTAGGACGTAAAGAGGACTGTTTGCACTGCAACCGAAAATGATCCTCAACAAGCATAAGTATCACAATGGCATTCTCCACTAAAGCCACAGACAGCTGAGCAGCATTCTCAGCCTCTGCCTTAGAATGATCTGGAGACAAACCCTCAGCTGCAACACCAGCAGCAGCAGCAGCAATAGTATGAGTCTGCAGTAAGGAAAATCTGAATGTAGAAATTATTGCTGTTTTCCTACCATTATTTTCATCAAAAAACAATAAATATAAATATTTGTGTCTGCAATTATTCTTGTACATAGATTTTAGTTTCAAAGTGTGCACAGGAATAAATGGACCAATTTATTTCTAGATGAGTGCAGACATTGAGAACCAAAATGAGGAAAATAGAATATCAAAAGACAAGAAGGAGCACCGTCGTGCCATGGCATAAATGAAACTGTTTATAAGGAAAATCAATAATGACAGAAAACAATGTGTACCTGAACCTGCAACTCTCGAGCAGCAAACTCCAGCAAGCCACCTAATAGTCTCCTCTTAAATATAGGTAAGGATTCTTCACGTCTTCAAGACATTAAAGAAGAATGATCATAAAAATCATGACTAAAAAGATTGTAATCTATCACTGAAAACTTTTTATCAAGACAAGGAAATACTTTGGTATTATAGAAAGAGTTTATAATAGTCTTTGCCAAAACTCATCATAATTTTTTCTACAAAGCAAAACTAGGATCATATATTATGAGATAAAAACAATTAAATAATAAAAGCACAAGAAAATAAAGTACACTACACCTGAATAGTTGTGTAAAATAGATTTATTCATAGAACTGCATATTCATTATTGTTAAACAGAAATCCATTCATTAACATTCTCTTAATTGCTTCAACTTTAAGGACAGTTGACCCATGATATGGTATCAAATCCTCATAGACAACCTTCACAACCATGAAATAGGGTAATATTCTTTCAAAAACCATTCTTCCCAAATAAGTTTATAGCAAGAGCAATTCTATTCGGTTCGACAAAATATCATGTTTGATGTGCAACACTGTGACTGTAGTGTTTTCCAATTTGATTAAGAGAGAGCTGTGAAAATAGGGTAGAAAAACAGAAATTAAGAGAGAGAAGAAGTGTTAAGGCCTTATTTAGTGAAGTCATGCAAGTTGCACAACAATCGGTGTCGAGCTAAATATATTTTTCCCTATAGCAATGTACTCACTTCTTGAGACTGTGATGTCTGTTTTCACAATAAGAAAGAGTATAATGCTTAGTTCAGAAACAATAACAAACTGCATCAAGTAACAAAAGGAACAGAAAACCATGATGGATGTATATTAGTACAAAAGGAGAAGAAAAAGGTATGAGGGCTCATAATGGATGCATAAGCTTACCTAAGTCTCTGTTCTCCTGTGCTAGATCCACCCACAATAGACAGCCATTCGGAACAATGAATTGTTGCTTCAATATCCTACAAAAAATTGAGCAACACCAAGCAGTATGAATGAACCTGATAATACCAGAAATCATACAAGCAAACAAGTACGGACATCTAAAAAGTAAGTTAAAATGACTAAACTGGCAAGCAAGTAATACTGGCGAAATTTCACCAGACAGATATTGCAAGATGACTAAGATACTCCACAGCATTTCAGCAGTCAAATGCTGCTCCAACTAGAAATTCCAAGACAAAATGCCACAATGTATGTGATATGTAAAGATATTTCAAATTATTTTTAAATTAATATTTTGTTACTTCATATATATTTATTCAGACCAAGGGTGAATTTAGTTAACATTCCAAAAATGCTTTCTTAATCACATGGTTACAAGGCAGCTTGCATTTTTCAACCTGTTTGGCTCAATTTTGTTTTGGTTTCTTTATGTATCCATTAGTATTTTTTTTCACTTTTCAATTGAATAAAATCTGCCTTAGTAAGTTTTCTTTTCTATCAAACCAGAAAAACAAGAAAAATGATCTTTCCAATATCTGCAATCCGAATGAAACTCAAAAACAAGAATCAAACCTTATCTCACAAGGTGAAAAGAATCCATAAAGCTCTACCAAACACTCAAAGAAACTCCATTCTGACAGTAAAATTATTTTCAAAATTCATTTCCTGTTCAAGTCTCGTGTATTATTTTCATTCTACAGTTACAACTCCAGCCAAAGAACCAAAGAATTAATGCATGAAAGACAGGAAAAAAGCAAACAACTCTTCCATGTGCAGCCTGTCAATAGAGACATCTCAAAGTGCATCATGGGCAAAAACCAGCAGTGAGATGAAGTAAGAAGTAAATGATTCAAATAATATCAACCTTCCATCCATCTTTTAGACGCATTGAATGTTCTAGCATGATAATAAGGAAGTTGTGTATAAGGTCCTCTATGTCTCCTAGGCTTGGAAGACTAGATGATTTGCTTGAACCCATCTGTTAAACCAAAGTATGTAAGTAGCAAGTTAAGGAATTTTGCACAAGATATACAACATAAAACTATAATTTTACACAAGAAGTTGGCATGTATATCACACACACACACACACACATTAAAAATAAAAATCATAATTATTTCCAGTTATTTGGAGCCAGTGATTTTCCCTTCTGCAACCACGTTATTGTGAGTCAGTAACAGTCTTTACACTTCTCATTCAAATGCCAAATCTTAGCATTGTGAAAAGGTATACACACAACACACACACACACACACATGCGCACACATATTTGTGTGTGTATATACACACACAAACATATTCCCCCATCATTTATTTCACTCAGAACAAATGCCTATCAGTAAGCTGCCATGTTGCCACCTATTCTAATGGGAAGCGGGAAAAGTGGTGTTTTTCTCCTTAATTCCTTTGCAAGGAAAACCAGCACTTCCTGCCAAATAAGCTGTATACCACCCTTGTTGTACCAATCTTACCCTCTCATGTGGTGCCAGAGCTCAGAACCTTGATCATATAAATCTTATTCAGTCACAACGATTCACCTCCAGAATTCAAACAATGAGGATTGCCGTGACAATGTTATCCTGATAGTTTGGGTTCTGAGACCCAAATGTTTTTGCTCAGGTACCAAACTAGATGTGGGATGACCCAACTTTGGCTATGCAATCTCAACTGTTAAGTTCGTTTTAGCAAACATGGAGCTCAAAAGTGACCAGGGTTTTTTTTGCAGCTTACATGGACGGAGAAACATGAAGGCCTTGTTAACAAAGAATTAAACCATCATTCATGTGGCTTACAATACAGCCTTATTGGTTAGAACTTAGGAAATAATTGACCCCATTAACTTTGTTGTTATAGGCAGCAGGGCCAAACAAGATTTTTTTCTCCTGGCAACTCATGGCTATCTGGTTCTGAAGCAGTAACCGAAATCTTCCTGTAAAATAATCGCTAACAGAAGGCCAGAAGCAGCACTACCATAGGAGAGGAAATAAGAGGGAGAAAGCCACACGGTGTATTTTAGTTATTGAGTTGAGACAGTTTAATCATAGCCACTGGACCCGAGTGAAATAACATTCAGGATTGGGAGTATATCTATTATTACCTCATGGTTTGATATCAGGACCTCCAGAATCCATTCTGGCCATTCCTCCATATTTGTCAGAGTGGTTCTATTTTCAGGATGACTGCAAGCCAAAAATAGAAGGTCCTGAAATCATACACAAACAGGCAGCTGAAAACTACATGGTATAAAACAAGTTCCCTCGTAGGAAACATATCCAAAACTGGGAATCTTACTCCATCTAACTAAATTCCATAAACAGACTTTCTATAAAACTGTGGCATATACATGCACTGCTTTCCTTAACACTGACAAAACAAGAAGTACTTAAGGCCAAAACTTGCAATAAACACATAAACAGAACTGCTCTCACAGAGCCAGAAAGAAATGGAAGAAAATAAAGAAAAGCATAATATACAGAAAATACACTAGAAAGAAGTGACAGGAAAAAAATGAAACAGAAAAACAAGATATTCTCCTGTCAGAAAGCCACAAAGGAAAGCATAATAAACAGAAAAAGACATCAAATCAAAAGATCCATCAAGTCCCTCTGCATGTCTGCTACTGTCACATGTACAGAATTCGTTTAATTACACAACTCATCTTGAAAACAGAAATAGTCTAGATGATAAGAAGTTGTCTTATGATTGTTTTAAGCTTTTTACCAGCAGCCTGCCTGTGAAGGAACTCTAGTAGACATAAGGAAATGATCTGTATGCTTAACCATAATCTTTGAGATATTAAAATAATGGAAAAATTATAGAAAATAATAATAATCCATGAAGAAATATAAAACACAAAGTTCAAATGCATCAATTAAGCAAGTACATCCATAGAGAGGCCAATTTTAAAGAAAATCAAATGCGTAAATCAAGCAAGTGCAAACACATGATACTGGAAAAACCTAAACAATCCTAAAACAAAATAAAATATAATGTAGAAATATTTGATGCATATTGTCAAAAAAGATAACAGCTAAGCTAGTACCTGCAGTGCTTTGCTCTGCAATGGCCTTGGCGCAAATGGAAGGGAATACAAAAGCACCAATAGAAGTTGTGAATGCTTAAAGCGATGGCCAGCATCGTAAAAGTTCAGCCCATCCTCTATTGAAGAAGCATTGATCTGAAACAGGAAGAAGGATATCCAAAAGAAACATGGAAAGAAAACATCAGCAAATACGGATAGACTTTCCTTTCTAGCAACTTGGTGCGCTAATGACATTTTTTCAAGGGGTTTTCTTAATAGGCATTGAAAGGGGCTTGAAGGCTATGTTTTATGATTCTAATATGGTGACAAGAGAAATTCTCATTTACATTAGAGTGTTTTATTCTGTTTTCGATTAATAATTTTCTCTTTTACTAAGAAAAACCAAAATTACTCCGTATATAGTACAAAATGGTCAAAAAAAATTGCATGACCACTATCAGAAAAGTGGCAGATGAAATGTGAAAGAAGAGGATGATAAATTTTGAATAGAGAACACATCAATAAAAATGTCATCCTGACAGAACATATATTCAAATAAATAGTAAATGAGCCATTTGGAATGTCAAAATCTGGAATGTCAAAATCACGCAAATGTTCAAAAAATGGACAGTCCAAGATGGTATGATGCTTTCAGTTACTTTGTGTCGGAATAGAAAACATGGGAATTTTCAACCCCAGGAGGTATTTGAAATCATGGCATTTCATGGAGGCGCATCATATATCAGTTTAAGAATGGCGGTATCCTAATGCCCTTAATATTAATAAAAATTAAAATGGACAATCATAAGCAATTATAGGGCAAAATTGCAACATTATACAAAAATCATGGCCATGTAAAGGTAAGACAGAAAATATCCATTAGAAATAAAATATTTAGTAATACCTCTATTATATCCTAGAATATCATATAATATCTAACACCATATCTTTGAATACTAAAGAGTATCTAAGATGATATCTTCAGATTTAAAATTATCTTTATCTTTTTCTTAACTATAGGTTTATCTTTAATTTTATTGGTATCTACTAAGTTATTCGTGTAACTGCTTTCTCCATATAAATAAACTGTGGCATGACACATAATGTGAGTTCAACCCACAACCTCGACAATATCTATAAATTTAGTCACATAAAATATGGACACACGTAGAACTAAAAGGACACTGGCCAAGATAGAAAAAGAGAATTTATCCAGTTCATGGTGAGTACAGATAATTAATAACTGCAAACACAAATAACATAAGTAGCACACAGTTTTATCAATATAAGTAAGAGCTATATTGTCTATCATGCAGTCAAAATTAAGGGGAAGAACTATAAGTATTGATAATATTACAAACAAAACCATGTTCATATCCTTAAATAATTACAAAGATACACTGCAATATCAACAACAAAAACCTATAAGCTTATAAAAGCCAAAAAAGAACAAGCTGAAAACAAATAAAGCATGGCAATGGCATGGCATATATCACTTTCATAAATTAATAAATATAAAAGATAAGTCAGTAGCCATTTTCACAACCATATTCCAATATTTTTCACTAATGTGTGTTTTTAAAGGTAAGGAGCACGGATAAGAGGGAGGGAGTTTGTCATATACCGAGGCAGCCAATAAGGCTGTGTAAACATTGTTGGTCATTAGCCTGTTGGGTGCAGCTTGAAAAGCCTTCTGTAAGGCATAAAGAAGGAGAGAAACCTTATCATCAAACATGGTACTTCCTCCATCATCTAGTCCAACACCCAAAAGGTTGCTTGATGTATCCGGACCACCCTGGGAATCAAACGTCAGATGCCCAGAAGCCACTAAAGCACCTAAGAGGCCTATGATCCCAACAACAATGCCATCACTTTTATCAATATTGTAAACATTATTTCTAGCACTGTCTGCACTAATGGATAAGCTTATGCCTCCTAAATTCCTGACAGAAGAACGTCCAGAGGCAAATGACATTCTTTCACTATTCACATCAGGAGAACCAGGATCAAGGTTACTGCCACTATCATAAGATTGAGAACCTTGGTCATTGTCTGGTAAGATGGATTCACTTTTCTCCTCAAATCCTTCATCATCCTGGCATCTTTCTCTGATTTCACTGCTACCATTTGTCGGAGTTTTTGAAAGTTCGGGATGCTTTGACATTGATTGCAGGACATCACTATCTCCAGCTTTAGTTTCCCTTTGGAGTAGAACAAGAAGAGTTTCTATCCCACCAGATGCTAGGAATGCTTGTGCAAATGTGTGAGATCTAGATGTATTTGGCTGCACAACCAACCTGTAAAAGAGATGCAACATCCGAGCAATCTGGAAAATGACGTAACTAATGAGTAAATTTTTTTAAATAACTGATTGACACTTTTGAAACAAAATTGAAACATAAGTTCGTGTTTTTAAATTTCAAAATAAGCCACTCCAGATGAGATTAGAGATGCCTATGAGCAAAAGATGTAGATTACTCTTGTTCAATCTAATACAATGCAAAGCAGGTTATAAATTATAAGTAAACCATAGTTTCTGGTATTTTAGTTAATCAACAGATAGGTACTTTCCTATTTTAATGGTCATATAATGAGGGCATGAGATGCTTTATTTAAAAGAGAGCAGTTTGTTATCAATTACAGAAGTGTTAAATACCACAACACAACTGCTGGGGTTTACCTTCCCATATAAAACATCAAGAGCTACACCATCTTTGTGGTAAAAGGAACTAATGGTAAACCATTTTTGTGCAACAACAACAATAAAATCCAAGCAATATCCCATTAGGTGGGGTGGGCTACATCAATAAAACGGCACCACTTAGCTCTATTCAAAACCAAATTATATATCAAGGTGTTTTTTAATTGTTTCTCCTAAAGGTTACTATGGACTTCATCTATCTCTTGTATCTATCTCTTGTACTCTTACGAGTGCCCATTTGATCATGTTTCTAGTTTAAGCCTCTGTTGGTCTTTCTCCTCATGTACCAAATCACCATCAGCAATTTTTTGCCATCCTCTCCTATGTAATTCAACTTTCATTTTTTCATGATGTTATCTTTTTTTCCTATGTCGTTCAAGGCCACATAAGCATGACAGATGTTCTATTAGAGGAAATTATGTTATTGTTTATGGTGCATTGGGTTAGAATCTTGCCTAAGATCTTTTTTGTTGTCCCCCCCCCCCCAAAAAAAAAAAAAANCATGAGCTCGTCAACCAAAGCATTGACTTCACCCACTGGTCTTGTTGCCCCAGTTAGAGAAAAAGTGTTTACTGAATCTTTTTCAGGAACAGTCCAATAGCATCTTCTGCAGCCATCAAGAAGCATCTGAATGGCATTGGCATCTCGCATCACTGTCGACTCAGTGAAAACCATGTCAGCAAGGGATGATAGAAGTTTCTTTTGTATTCCATAACTACATAAACTCCAAATTTTTAAATCTAACAACAGTGTATTGAAGAGCTGCACTTTAAGTTTGTGGTTGATCTTCTGAGCTTGACAAAGTGAGACAACGGCTGCAACAAGTTCCTCATCCCCTACACCGTCATGCTTTTCAACATCAAGTGAAGATATAGTTTGGAGAAGATAATTTAAAATTTTTGAAAGAACCTCAGGGCCTCTGCCACGAAACAACTCCTCATTGTTCTTTGGATTTTGAATAGCCACGGATATAATTCTGAATATTGGACCAGCAAGACATGTGGTGGCTACAGATACAGAAAAGTTCCCTTGCTTTGGTTCTAGAGTAACCTCGTGTAAATTGCTTATTGCCAAGGGAAGCAAAGACAACGGACCACCATAAGCCAATGCCCACAAAGCATCAACAGGTCGCATTCGAGTGGCAACATGGACTTGCCCAAGAACCTCAGCTGGACGTCGAAGCCTTCCTGAATCATGATAAAGGAACCATAACAAGAATAGACAATAATGCAACATATTTTTCACGGCTTACTGCATAAAAGAAACAGTATCATGTCGTAATAGTAAATATATGGAATATGTAATCACTTAATAAACTTAAGGCTCTAGTCTTCAAAAATTGATCACGCAAATATTTCAAAGGGGGTAATTAAACCAACCTCCTCAGAGGTTGACCAATATTACACTTACCCTGCTCTAGTTTGCAAGTGGTCCCTCACATCCCTTGTTTCTAAATAACTTTTTAAGTTTCAAAATTATCCTTAAAAAAGTTTTTTTAATCCCTTGTAGCACCTAAGGGTGTTCCAACACAAAAAGTTAAAAAAAAAAATATATATATATATATATAGATATATATTTTCCATCACTCGACACCCTTTATATATTTTTTCTATCACATAAATTTTCAAATAAACATTTGAAAGATTATTTATTGGGATCACGGACCTTTGTGAATGAAAAATCGACATGCACTTATGTAGTAGCACAAAAATTTATAAATTACCATAATATCAAAACATAGAAATTATCTGACCTGCAGCACCATAAGGTGAAGCATCTGGACAGAAACGTCCACTAAGCAAACGAGGATGATAGAGCAAGTGAATGAAACCTCCAATTTCTGCATCCAAGAGAACACTTTCCTCTGCCTTGCTCTGCACATGGGCATTTGTTGCAAGCCATGGAAGACCTGCGGCGTTACCAAAAGAAGGAACTATATCCCCTCCTCTAGAAGCCAAGCGTGCCATTCTTTCTTGGCCAATTGGTTCCTTGAAGATGTAAACAGGGCCCATCTCAGCAAACAAAGGGCATTGACGACGACGGCGTTGCAAACCAGCCATAGTAGGAGGAGGGTTAGTTCCTATGCAGCAAAATGCAAGGGGCTTGGAAATCCTAGGGAACTCAAAAGGACGACTTTCATATAAAGATCCATCAACGTATAACCTAACTTCACTTTCTGCATTCCCCATAATTCCATTCTTGCCTATATGTTCAAGGCCAATGAAGTACCAGCACTGTGGTTTGAATGCATAAGTAAAATGTAAAGCAGATCTCTTTCCCTTTCCAAGACCGATTTCAACAACCAAAAATTGAGCGTGAAAATAAGCCTCTATACCCTGATTATCAGCAGATAAAAAACTGAATAACCGCGGCATGTGTGCAGTACCTTCACCAGCAAGTGCACTAGCTGCGGCTGCAGCTGACATAGCTGATGATTTACCAGACTTGGCCGCTGCAGCTGCAGCAATTGCAGCAGCAACTGTTGCCGTGTTTAACGCATCAGCGAATGATTCGATGTAGATCCATGTTGCAAATGCATACCCATTGATAAATGGCCAGCGGCTCTCACCTGGACCAAGCAAACCAGAACTTTCACCATCGAACTCAAAAGTACAAGCTGGTCCCCTTGACTCCTTTTCACTCATTGCTTTCTCCATTGCATGCATTAAGCGTGGAGCCCAAATAGTGGTAAGGGTTCTTGTAATGACTTGAAACCATTTAAGAAGATCACTAACACTAAGAGAATGCCCAGCCAAGTATTGTATGCAGTGGCACAAAGGAGTTCCATCCCACCTTATTTGCCCATTTAAGCCAACATCAACAGTAAAAATTTTCTCTGCTGTTCTCAACAGTACTCCTAACAGACCAGCCATTGAGCACATTGCTCTGTTTCTAGTGCAAGCCCGCAATATGGCAAGTAGTCCCCTTACCATTCGCGTCCTAGGCGACATGACAACACCAGAATCACCTGCATAAGGAAGCCAAGGAATAAGTTCACCTGACACAATGGCAGCCCGGGAGTTCAGCATTACACTAGGAGGATTATCAACGCCATCCTCTTCAAAACTTTCAACACCACCCATTGTTGCCAGAAGTGAATCTACTATCAACAAAGCCACACTCTCCATTTCGTCACCATTCCCAAAATACTCTACACCGCTTGCAATGTTCTTCAGCTTCTCCATACTTTCGGGTTTCCCCATGATAGCAGAATCAACTAAATGCAGTAATTCTGCAGACACATTTGGTGCAGCAGTTTTTTGCATAAGCTTTTGGGGTGAGCTAACAGGAGAAAATCCAGGTGAAGCAAAACCAATTGATGAGGCAGACTCCCTGTCTGTATAACCGAAATGCCCCTCAGACCCAGGGCTATATGGAAGATTATCATGCTGCATGTCAGCAACTGGGGAAGAATTATACTCTGTAGAGTACATCCCGGGCGAATTTTGAAAATCCTCTGCATTTCCACCAACTGGTTGTTGTGCATTATCTGAAATTGAAGATCGATTTGAATCCACATGCGCATTATTCTTCTCTTGATCTTTCAAAGAAACTCGATCGAACTGGCTGTCATCCACATCTGCTGTTACAGAATCAACCCCATTTCCTTGCAAATCCACCCTTTCTTCTCCGTGTTCATCCCCAAAGCCACTGCCAGAAATTACATTTTCCTTCTGAGGACTCTCACCAAGTTTCTCCACATTGCTATCTACTACCTCACCACTATCTAATTCATTACCAGAATTTTTAATCTCTTTTGGTTCATCCTCTTCTTCCATTATACTATTTCCAGAGAAGCTAATAAATATTCATTCAAGTAACTGAAACCCCAGTCCACCACCTGCAAGTAATAAAATCAATAAATTCTCTTCAAAAACACGTAATAACCGACACGAAGGGACCATAATACAAATAATAAACCAACATCACTGAAATTTTTTGAAATTCTAAGATGAAAAATAACGCCACTTCGATTGATCACCAACTACATCAACTGTTAAAGCATAAAATTACAGATAATGAACCAACGTGACTTCAAATTTCGCTAAAAATCCCAACAAAGAAAATATAACACCACTTCGATTGAACACCGCAATCCATAAAAAGGATAAGTTTCACTAAACACACAAAAAATTCTTCAATCCAGCAACACAAATGCGGAAGCAGTGGCGAAGCAATCGAATGGAAAAAAAAAAAAAAGCTTTTGTCAGCTCACGAAATCCAGAAAGCAAATCGGCTTGAATCATCGTTCTCACATTGCGATAAACAGATCAACGAAACGGATAGTCTCAGCTCGGCATTTCACCCATTCATAACGTAACTTAACGTGAAGGTAACGTAACTAAACGAAATGTGACGAAATCAAATTGAAAAAACAGAGGGAAGAGAAAATAGCGATTGGAATAGGTTACCTTGCAGAAGAATCCAGCGTTGGGATTCGAATTCGATCGTAGAGAGGAAGAGAGAGAAAATCGATCGAAGCGCGAATGGAAATGGCGCAGAGAGAAAGAGAGGGAGAGAGAAGGAGAAGGCGAATTAGGCGCGAGAGTAAATGAGGCTATTGGCAATGGATGTTTTGGTTTTTGCTCAGTCAAATATATGAAACGTTTTTTTTTTTTTTCCTTTTCCACTTGATTTGAGAAACCAAATGCTTTCTCAATGTTCGTTTGGTGCATGCTTTTGTCCGTTTCACTTTTAATTCGTTACACCTTACTAGTGAATGTTCAAGTGTGTTTTGGTTTTTACGAAAAGGCAGCACCAAAGCATAATGATGATGTGACACCATATCATAGGAAAATAATGAAATTAGGTAGGTGTGAATATGAGTTAGATCCAACCCGCCGACCTGTCAATCCGACCTAACTCCACCCGCTTGGGTCGGGTTGAGTTAGGTCGGCGGGTCGAATCCAATGGATCGGTCATATTATATAGGTCGAGTCTCAGGTTCCTACTTCTCAACTTGACCTGACCTGTCTATATATATTACTTTTAATTTTAAATTTTTAATTATTAAAATATGATTGTTTTAAATTAAAAAAATAAATTTTTTAATTTAAAAAATAGGTGTCTATTTTTTAAAAAAATAATAGCTCTTTTTCTATTAAAAATGATTTTTTAAAAAAGAAATTAAATTTTTTAAAAGTTAGTTTTTTTTTAAAAAAAAAAATGGAGGGCGGGTCACCCCTTTAAAACCGCCAAGGCTAGGCACTTTAAAAGATTTCATAAACTTCAAAGCCTTCCACACCTTGTCCTTTGAAACCTATTTGAGAAGAGACAAACTCTCAAAGAATATCCCATGTTGCCATGGGAGGAAATAAATAAATTCTTAAACAACTTCAAAGCCTCACGATGAAAAATAAGATGATCAGTGCACCCTAAATCGTCATCCAAGAAAATGCCCTCAATCTTATACATTTTGCGGTGAATAATATCTGATGACCCATAGTTTCTAGGTTGAAAAAAAGGGAAAGCTTGTGCACTGTAGCGGCACGGTGAGACAGGCGCTGTAGCGATGCGAGATTTGGAGTCCTACATCAGAAGTTGTGCTACATTGGGGTCTCCAGCTCCCCCTATATGTAGAAATCTCCCATGAGTGTTTAGACTTACTAATTTATTCAAGGTTTTGAAAGGTTCCACCTTTTAGTTAGACTATTCACTCCAATTCTCTTTATTCTTTCTTCCTTGTTTTTCTGCTCGAGGGGAAGGAGTGCCTCCACGTAGGACAACAAGAGCTCTTAGCGTTAGTGCTCCTTAGCGATCAATCATTTTCAGATAAATGGTTTTCTTCACAGTCTATTTTTAAACTATGTAGTTATTTTAGAAATTATTTATTTTATACATGTTTTTATGAAATCTTAGGAGGCGAAACTTAATATTTTCTTTAATATTTATGAAGTCAGTTATTTCCTTAATTATGAAAATAATAATTTATTTTAGAAACTTCTTTATTTGTGAAAGTAGTTATTTATGAAACTATTTTTAGAAACTCATGGAAACTATTTTAGAACTATATGTGACCATTTGTTTTATTACATTAAGTAGGTCATGTTGTATGTGTATGATATTTATGAATAAAACCACGTTGAGCTATCAGTTATCATTTATGTTATCATGTTATGTTGTTTAAACTATTTTCATGGGAGTTATGTCTATGATAGAACTCTAAGTTAGCGCAACCTACATTGATCTTGGTATACTCTGTACGACCAAAACTTAGAATAAGATTTACATAAATTTAAGGCGAGACCGTGAAGCTTGGACATGATAGTCTGTGTTGCTCGATGTCATGTATCGTATAATGTATAATGTATAATGTATAATGTTTCATGTCATGTAGATTAGGGCAAGGCCGTAAAGTCCGAACATTTCAGGAACAACTAAACTGTAATGCTCAGACTATTTATTTAGAGAACTCCCTACTTGTTATGTTTTCAAATGCTTTTATGTACTATGTATTATTATATAAAATGTTTTCATGATTGTGATTATATTATGTATTGTATCTGCATGCGATGATTACGAACTGTCTCATATCGTCGTGGGGTCAGTCATTCACTAAGCGATGACTCACCCCTCATCAACCATTTTTAGATAACGTCAATGAAGATACATCGCTCATTTAGTAGTCTCTAACAAATTGGACTCTTAGTGAGCTTTACATTGCCGTGAAGTATTCTTTAATTTTATTTCAGTTATTAGGACATAGTATGTTATGTCAGTCAGTAAAGTGCTCTAGTGAACAACAAGCAGGTGTTTTTGTATCTTATGTAAATGATTTTATTTTATTTATGATGGTTAGTTTATTTTAAAAGGTTATTTTTATTTGTTTATAAAAAAATTGGAGTGTTTTCATGTTAGCTGGTTAGGAGCTTTTGTAATGAAACTAGTCCGTGGGGTCGCCACACAATAGTCTGGGCATGATAGAATGAATTATTCCTGGCACCCACTCTGAAACCAGAGAGCTTCCTCCTGACAAAGAATCTGTCAATACTCAAAGTGCAAAGAGCGTTCCAAACGACGAAGATTATAATTTTCCAAAATATCCAGCTCTCGCTGAACACCACATATTCGGGCTTCAATGTGCTGCTTGCGACGAAAAATATTACCAAAAATATTTCTGTTAAAAGAAAGCGAATCAACCTTAATCTACTAGAGATTTCCATGCACATCTCCTGAACCGCCCTCTCATACATGGGAAGAAAATTCCAAGCAGCTTGGAATCGAAACGGCTTGGGGCCCCCGCGAATAAGGGAGACCACCAGCACGGATGAGAATAGGATGATGATCAAAATAATGACGAGGTAAGACAGACGTCAGCAATTGCGTTAGGAAACAACAACCTCCAAGGGAGATCTGCAATTGATCTTCTAAACGCTTGGGAACCATGTGATGACCCTGAGTATTATATATGCTACCATGTGAATTTGTTTCCAAAAGCAGAGAGTCATCAAGGCAAGATTGAAATGAGTAAGCCCGCCGAGTCACAAAGCTCCATTAAATGCTTCATTAAAGGGCGTATTCACATTTTAATTTGAATTGGGTTGGCCGAAATGCCCTGCTAGCTGCGCCGCTGGCTGTTGCTCCATCACCGCCGGCTCTAGCAACGTCATCTGGGTGCACTCTCATGAAAGGTGCCCAAACACGTGACACTTTCCACAGATCAGGTGAAGGCTTTCAAAAATGACCTCATGAAAATGATCGTGGATCCAGACCTCTCTCTCAATCAGTTTTTACAAGCCAATTTTGACACAAGCTCTTGCTAACCTTCCTTTATCCCATGATTGGGTTGCAACATCCACCTTTACAGGACGACCCAAGGACGCTGCAATGGCCTTAATCGCACCGTCAACGAGTAAACCCAAACCACTGTCTGACCAAAATAATTATCACTTGGATTAAAAGCAAAGGACCAACGCTTCACTGCCAAGTAACGACCATTGATCATCCATGGTCTAATGGAGACGATTCTTTCATGATCCTCCAAGTTATCAAACTTGACCATGAAATAGCATTCCTCCTTCCAAACGCCAAATGGAACCAAGTCCCATTTTCATTGCCGTATAACGCAGATTTTTGCCTAGGCACTTGATCACCAAACCCTCCTGCCAAGGCTTCGGCAACTCTTCCACCGCAACATCATGGAACGTGACCCCCTGGGATCTTCCCTTTTCCATGCGCTTTTATTACAACCACCAGCTTTTGAGCCACCACCTCCTCTGCCATCAACTTATCCCTAACGGAAACAGTTTGGCTGCCTCCCGAGACCTGTTTAGGTTCCGTCGCCGAAGCCCATCACCATGTCCCCATTGCCACCCTCCTTTTCGCCGAATTCACACCCACCCCCACTCTCCCCCTGATCTCCCTCATTCTCTCTCTGTTTCGCCCTCTCTCCCTCCTCTCGTGCGTAACTCTTCAATTATACCCTTTTTATTTTTTAATTTTTTTGTGTTGAGCGTTAGTACCTTCTTATCGGCAGTTAATGACAAAAGAAAAACCTATAAAATACAAATAAAATCTGGCCCAACTTGTGGAATACCCAAACATGCAGAGGCCTTGATAGCAGGCCCAACCCAACATTGTTTATCCTAACCCAGAGAACCCCACCCAGCTTCTCACTCACTCGCCTCCGCCGCCACTATCGCAGCTCGCGCTTGCAGCCGCCGTTGCTGCCCCACCTCAGGTTCATCTGCACCGCACGCGCCGCAGCTAGCCACCACGAACAGCACTGCAGGTTCCAGCTGGTACATAAGCCCCGCTCTCGTCTCTTTTAAGTTTATCTAGTTTTGATGTTAGAACACATAATTCATCATATATTTCAATTTTTTTTATAATATTGATGTGCTGCACTCTTTGGCATATTAAGAATGTGTATCAAGAGTTGTGTATATATACTTTTTGTTCAATTGATTAATTCGGATTTGTTTTTCACCTAAATTCAAACCAACCCTACCTGATTATACCCCTACGCAGTGTGCCATCGCATTATACGGTTTGCACTTGCAAAATTGCAGTTTATTGAGTGAAATGAAGAGTAAAATTGCGTTGATCAAAATAATTTAGTGTATATAGTTGGTGAGGAAACTCTATTTTTACACAATAGAAATTTGATACAGTTATCCCCCTTTTTAGTTCTCTTTATTATTCTCACAGTTCACAATTGATCTCCACAGCTATCTATCAACTACAAATTCCCACAGCCAATTCTCCATATTGTCTCTTTCACGAATTCGAGATCTCTTCGAAATGAAGCAGCATGGCAAAAGCAGGATTCCGGATTCCCCTGAATCCCAATCCGAGGAGAGTGAGACCGACGAGTTTTATTCTTCTTATAGTTCCTCGGACAATGTGGGTAACTTCAAAACCATGAGGCTAATGATTTTTTATTTTTATGAAACAACGATAACAAAGTTGATCGTAAATGTGTTTGCTTTTGATTTTGATGATTAAAGGAAGAGGAGGAGGAGTTAAAGAAGGAGTTGGCTGATGCAACGTTCGAGGAGCTGCAGAAAGCACGCTCAAATGGGACACTTGCAGTTTTCCAGAAAGACAAAGAGGACAAAAAGCGGAAAAGGGCCAACAGGAATAGGTATTGCACTAAATTTTTAATTGAGGGTGCATTTGTTTAAGCTTATGAAATAAAAGTTACTTCATGATCTAGGTTTCTCTTAATTTTTTCTTCAGAAGGTTGGTCTTTAGTTTTTTTTTTTCAAGAAAAAAACTTATTGTACTACTATTTTATATGTCTTTTAATTAGAGAATTGTTTCTTTTTTAAATTGGGCAAAATTAAAGTTGACAGATTAGTCTCCCAAAAATGATGGCACATATAGTCATTGAAAAGGACTAATTTGACTGAAATTTTTTAACTCGCACGGACAATGTTGGGGTTGTCATTTATCCTGACAAGTTCCGATTTAATAATGTGATTAAATACTTAGGAGTAACTGTTTTTTGTGCTTGCGTAGGCCAGTGGAGGCTAGTAGCAAGAAGCCAGTTCCTAGATTTAGAGAGGTCGTCCAAGCTCCAAAGAAGGTTTGAGTTTTCTTATCAATTGTATGGAGTGTAATGTGCTCTACTTCTCTTTGTGATGTTTCTTTTTCACTAACGCTATGAAATCGAATAGGTGATCTTTCAGCATCTCGTGAGAATGATCTTTAACTTGCAAAGCAATTCAATATTTAAGACCGACCCTGTAACAACCATACATGAACAGGGAATAAGACCTTATGCAGCATGTTGCTTATTGTTTGCTTTCTCACGTGCACAGACATCCACATACTTGATTAAGCCTCTGAATTCATTATCATATGTGTAAATTTAGGGTATAAGCTGGGTTGTGTGGATTACATTAATGCCTTTTGCTACATACACACTTTGAAGTTTTCGAATTTCGGGGTTTGTGTACTATGAAATGGAAATTATGTTGAATTTGAGTATGGATATGGTCTTTCCATTTATATATCTGGATATTTTTGTTGAATTATTTCAGGTTGTACGTGATCCACGATTTGATTCTCTTTGTGGAAAACTTGACCCCGAGGGGTATGTTCATGTCAGGACACATTTACCCTTTTTCGGCAGTTTATCTTGTGTTAAGATATTATCTAACTTTTTGTAGCAATCATCATGGCAAGTTAAGCATTTGAGAGCATGTTTAGACAAGTGTCATTCCTTTAGTATTGTTTGAACCAAAAGCTCGTTACCATGTAAAGGAGACAACTTAGTAAGAACTTAGAATGGTTAAAGCAGTGGATAGAAGAACGCTAATTTCACATTAAAGTCTTGCTTTATTTGAAAAAAAATTTCCATGCTCCAATTTAAAATAATCCTTAAAACTGTTATTATGTCATCGATAATTCTTTGTTTTGATAAAATCCTTGGCTGCTGACTTAAAGAGTATTATGTCTCTACTATGCATTAGAAGCTGTCAGATAATGTTGAAGGCACCTTTTTGCTGATATGTACTCTCAGTGCATGAGAAACAGTTGCATTTGATTTGTAACTATTGATAGATCTCCAATCCATGGTCTTATTCAGATAAATCTATATTTGATTCATCACACATATTCATGCATGTTCAAGGAGCATGTTGTAAGATAGGGTGTTGATCTTACCATAAGGATGCAGTAGAAATGGGTATATTTCTGCTTTACATTATTGCTGAAGCATGTTTGTTTTGGAGTAGCATTTAGTTTGTTCTTTCCATGGGTGATGTTAGCTAGTTCTTGATTCCTGCAATGCCCTGTCCTTTTAGCAGGTAGCATTTTCTTGGGAATAACTATTTAATTACATAATTAATAGTTCTAGCCTAGTAGCATTTACTTTCCAGTATACTTTATTTAACTATTGCTGGATTATACATGTGATGTGAACTAATGCAAGTGTTTTTATGTCGCTATTTTATTTTAAGCAAATTTTTTATTTACTACATCTGGAAGATTATCTAGTTTCATGCAATGGGAACTAAGTGGCACTAGTGATATATATGGTACTTGGAATTGCAGGTTTAGGAAGAGATATAATTTTTTATATGAAAATGATCTTCCTGCTGAAAGAGAGGTAGCCTTCTTGATTCTAAAAAATTGTCTCGAGCTTATTCTATTACTTCCCTTTTATGACATCTTCTGTGCATGGCAGGCTCTAAAGAAGCAATTGAAAAAACACAAAGATCCTGAGAAAATCCATGAATTAGAAGAACACATGTCCTGGATTGTAAGTAATTCTCCTTGGAGTTTGTCTTCTACCTCGTGAAGCATGACATGTTGATTTACTTGATCACATATACATATGCATTTACAGGATAAACAGCTGAAGTCTGGTTCAGCAAAGAATATTGATGCAGAGATATTGGCTAAGCACAAGAAGAGAGAGAGAGAAGCAGCAAAGCAGGGAAAACGCCCATTTTATCTCAAGCAGTGTAATGCTTCTCTATCCTTCCCCGTTCTGTCCTCCCTCTCTCTCCCCCATATGTTTGAAATGTGATTTTTGCTAGTGTTAATTTTGTCTGATTCTTTATAAGAGGGATTAAGGTCCTTTCGAATCCCAAAATATAAGGTACGAGTTCTGAACATGGAGCCAATGCAGCTTGATTAGAGGGACTGCTATAACCCTGAAATAGTTTCAATATTAGAATAACCTTAGTTCCCTTTTCACTTGTAGCACATTTGTGATAGTAGTGATAATGTGTTTGACAGTGATAATGCTAGCAATCTGTGACAGCCATATCTATGTAGTATGATTTGAAAGCAATCTAGTTCGTTGCTGGCTCCAAATTGTCAGATCTAATGGCAGTGTTATAAATCTGAGGGTTAAGTGGTGCCAAATGAACTTGGAAACTCAGTTTTTCAAACAAGTAGTCAAATAGATAGGAAACTTAACATCAAGTAGATGTTGACTTTTTTTTCCCCCTTACAGCTGAAATCCGGAAGCAAAAACTTATTGAAAAGTATAAGCATCTCAAGGTATGCATGCGCCACAGATCATCATGTTCACCCGTCCCTATAAAGTCTTTCTAAGATTTATCCTAATTCTATATTTGCACACTGTTTTCAGTCATCTGGCAAACTTGAAGCATTTGTTGAGAAAAGGAGGAGGAGGAATGCCGCAAAGGAACGCAGATACATGCCATATCGTAGATCGGGTGACGATGTGGAATAAGGTTAACTATAAAGTTCTTCTATATGCTCTCTATAACCTAGCACCAAAATAGAAACTGGTGTACTTTGTCTTAATATATGGGGATTAACATTAATCCCTTGTTGAATTCCCCAAAAGATAATCCTTTCTTGATGACTATCGTTGTCTTTTTGGCGAGTGTATGGTATAGTCTATTCTGCAAGATTTACTAGCATTTTTTTTATAACAATGTGGGAGACCTCAATCTAGGTGAGTATAGGCTACAAGGCAATCTACTAACAACTACTCGTGTTATGTTGTGGGGGAATGTCTTTGCCATTATTATTTGGTCCCTTGTTTTTGTGAATGGTGCTTCTCTAATAGCATATTTCGCGGAGATGTTAGAATTTATAGCCAATTTTTTATTTTAAGAGTGGAGAGTTCCAGTGTCAATCAGAGTTTGGAGTGCTAGGCAGCATGTGATTACAGAGCATATTATTGATGTATGCGGGTTAAAGAGGAAAATCAATTCAGTAATTGTGCACACATGTTATTCCTATTTTGTGTTTCGAGTACATGAATGACTTTGGTTAGATTCTTATATTATTTACATTATTCCTCCATCGGTAATTTCTTTGACTCGGGAGAATTCAGTATAAAATATGAAGTTTGTCCTATCTTTTTTCTTGGCACCAAGTTTAGTCGCTATGCATGTCATTTTCATATCTAGCTCTTTTACTTGATGCCAATTTATATTTCCGCCAATTTTAGCATTAATGCCAAATGCTGATGCTGCCAAGTTGTTGACAGCCACTGCTCACTGTTTACTTCGAACGCAAAAAATCTCAGAAAGTAGACGCACGTCGCTCTCATTTTATCAAATTTCACCTCTAAATTTTTTTCCCAATAATTTCAATGTGGCTAAAAAAAATCTGATGATTTCAGTCTTTTCACTCTTTAAAACTTGCGTCATGCTTGTTCCACTTTATACATCATGATTAGGCATTATCCTGGTTGTTTATGTTTACAGTAATTCATCATTATCACCCGCAGATTCGTTCCCAAACTTTTGAAGTAGGCAAACTTGTTTCGGAAGCAATCAAATGTTTATCAAGTTTGTCCATGGTGTTAAGTGGTTGTTCAACCCAACAAACGGTTGATGATGTAGCACATTAAAGGTCATATAGTTGCGTGAAAGGCAGTTCCATAAACATTAAATTAGTCTCTAAACTTTTGAAACTCTTCAACTTAAATACTTAATCTTGACCCTAGCTTAAACTTACATCTCCCAATTTTAAACCTTAATCTCTCAAATTAACACCCGTTAACTAACCTAATTAAATCCTAACCACTTAATTAAATATCCTAATAACTAATTAACATAATTATAACAACTAATTAACAAATTAAAAATAAAATCATCACCCCAGGGACCATGTTTCGGTCCCTCCCCAAGCTCCTCAAGTTAACACTGTTAATACTAAGGTTAACAGGAGGCTAATAAAATTAGAGAGGGAAATTATGATGTTGAAAGGGTGGGTGTGGGTTCAAAGTGTATTAATTGTAATTTGTGTTATTTTGATTTTGAAACTATTTTTTAAGTACAAAGGTGTGAGGTTTTGGTTATGTAACATAGTGGTGGAATGATATGAATGAATGTCATGTTTGATCGATTTGTATTGATTTTTTCTCTTACTTCAATTGAAGAATGACCTGGCGCAAGAGGGACAGACCAAAATGTCCTAGGTACGGGGAAGGAACCAAAACGTTGTCCCTGGGTGATTATTTAATTTTTTTTATTTGTTAATTAGTAGTTATAATTATGTCAGTTATTAGGATTTTCAATTAAGTGGTTAGGGGTTAATTAGATTAGTTAGGTATTAATTTGGGGATTAGAGTTCTAAATGGTTCATTATGACCTAGAACTTGTTATGGTGTTGGTGGTTCATTATGACATAGAATTTCACCAAATGGATGTAAAGACCCACCTTCTTGAATGGAGACTTGGAAGAAGAAGTTTATATGAACCAACCAGAAAGATTTTCTTCCATAGAAAAAGAAAACTTACTGTGTAAATTAAAGAAGTCAATATATGAACTAAAACAAGCTTCCCGACAGTAGTATCTTAAGTTTAATGATACCATTACATCATATGATTTTGTAGAGATTATTGTTGATCAGTGTATCTACATGAAGGCTAGTGGGAGTAAGTTTACTATTTTAGTTTAATATGTTGACGACATTCTTATTGCTAATGATATTTGCTTGTTACAAGATGTAAAGAAATTTCTTTGTACTAAATTTGAAATAAACGATATAGGAGATGCTTCCTATGTGATTGGAATAGAAATATTCCAGTGATAGAACAAAAGGAACATTAGGATTATCTCAAAAAGGTTATATCAATAAAATTTTATAGAGATTTAGAATGGAAAAAATGCTCTTTAGGGATAGTTCCAATTCAGAAGGGAGACAATTTTAGTTAAATGCAATGTCCCAAGAATGATTTAGAACGAAAAGAAATAGAATATATTCCCCGTGCTTCAGTTGTTGGGAGTTTAATGTATTCCCAAACATGCACTCGACTAGATATAGGTTTTGTTGTTGGCATGTTAGGTCGTTATCAAAGTAATCTCGGGATAGACCATTGGAAAGCTGCAAAGAAAGTCCTTAAGTATTTACAAGGCACCAAGGATCACATGCTCACGTATAAGAGATCAAATTGCCTTGAAGTGATTGGCTACTTGGATTCAGACTATATCGGTTGTGTAGATTCGAGAAAATCTACATTTGGCTATATCTTCCTATTAGTTGGAGGAGCAAATTCATGGAAAAGTGGAAAGCAATATACCATTCCTACTTTTACTGTGGAGGCTAAATTTGTGGTATGTTTTGAGGCTACGGTTCATGCATTATGGTTGCAGAATTTTATCTTAGGGCTTGGTGTTGTCGGCAGTATAGCTAAGGCTAGAATTTATTGTGATAATTCTACAGCAGTTTTCTTCTCCAAGAATGAGAAATACTCAAAAGGTGCAAAACATATGGATTTGAAGTATTTTTCTGTTAAAGAAGAAGTGCGAAAACAAAAAGTATCAATTGAGCATATAAGTACTGATTTAATGATAGTGAATCTATTAACTAAAGGGTTGCGCCCCAAACCTTTTTTGGTCATGTTAGGCGGATGGACCTAATAGATAAGTCCTTGTTAACATGATAGTATGATATACATATATGTATGTATGGTTATCTTGCTCATTTCGTTGTGACACTGTTGAATTCAATTAAAGATATGTTTCTGCTTGTTTTACTTGGTGTCCACATTATGTTTTGTACATGTAGTATTTCGGTGTGATAACAAGTTATGTCTTAAAAGACATTATAGTTTGAGAAAGTTATTTAAGTTGAATTGATTTGTGATATAGGGAAGGAATCATGTGTTAAATGACTTGGGACCGCCATGATCGAATCATTTCAATTCAATTAAAGATCATGACTTGATAATTTTAATATATAGTGCACATTTATAGTTGTTGAATCGTCAAGTCATCACACGAGCCAAGTGGGAGATTGTTAAATTATTTTAATTTAATAATCAATTATTGTGGCCTATGTAACTTATAAACTAACTCTAATTAAAGTGAATTAATGTGATGATGGTTATCCCAAAAATATGAATAAAGTTAGTGTGAGTTATTTTCATTTAAAATAATCATTCCCTCTCCCTTTTAAAAGTTGTAGTTGTTGTTGGTTATGAAGAAGAAGTTTTTTTCTACAAAGAAAAAACCACCAAGTTTGAATGCATAGATTCTTCTTTAACCATCAAAAGGAAGAAAGAAAAGAGAAAGGAAGAGAAGGAAAAAAGGCAACCATTAAATGAAAGAAAGAGCATTGCAACAAAGAAAAGATACATTACAAAAATCAGAAGAGCATGGATCTGGGTAAGTTTCTATTCCTAATTATGTGAAAATCATAAAACATAAAGATTCTTAATAGTTGTAGTAATTTTTTAGAATATGAAAATTACATCTCACATCAATTTGTTTCAAACTTTGTCAAAAGTCAATCAAATCAATTATTTGACGTCGGTCAATTTTGGCCATCTGAGACTAATTTAATTGACTCTTAACAACCTTAACAAAAAATTTAATATTTTCCATAGTTTGAGGATCAACTTGAGAATCTAATGGTTTAATTAAATTATATTCAAGGAATGCAATCGTTACAACTTAAATGAAGAGGCCAAACTGAGAGACGTGTATCTTTTTAAGGGTCAATTTTTAAAAATAAATAATGATAAAAGATCTAATAAGATTCAGTTACAGAAAATGGCGAAAAGTCTTATTAATATTTTCAGTAATTTGAAACGAACCAAAAAAAAAAAAAAAAGAATGGTTGTCAACTTTTACACACATTCTCAACCACTGTCCTGAATCTGGAACGTTGGGTTGGGTCCCCATCTTGCCTAAAGAGGAGGGGCACCTTATCACGCTGAACCAATAATTCAGATTTAGAAACCGTATAGCCAACACGGACCACATAGGGCATTATATGGCTAACTATGGACCCCATGTCAAAAATATTCAAATATAAAATGATGCACCGCTTTAACCCTCTGAAGAAGTCTAGCATGTTCTCACTGAACAAAATTATGGACCATTCAGAAATGTGTACCTTGTGCTACCCGAGTGTTAGGCAAGTTAAGAGGGGGCTGGGGTACAGAAACATTTAAAGCACTAAATGTTAATTTGTAATGATGTTTTGTTCTGTGATGTCCCTTTTAAAGTTCTTTTACCTACTTTTCGGTTCGAAACTAAAAAAATAAATTATTTGTCGTCATAAAAAGCGTGTCAATAAACTAAAATAGTATAAATAATACGGTTCCTTCCTTTCTTATCTAATTAAGTGGACAACTTGTGAAAAGCAGTAGAAGCCATTGAGGCAAAAAAGAGAATGGATTACACGACACTTGTGCTACTCATCTTATCATCTTTTGCCTCAGCAATTCTCTTATCCATCATCTCCAAACAAACCTCGAAGCCTTCCAAGCTTCCACCAGGCCCTCGTCCTTACCCTATCATTGGAAACATCTTAGAGCTTCTTGGAGCCAATAAAAACCCTCTTGATGCATTCACTCAACTCTCCAAAACATATGGACCTATAACGACCATAAAGTTTGGGAAACTGACCTCCATAGTGATTTCATCTCCGGAAATAGCCAAAGAAGCACTCCACAGAAACGACATCGTTTTGTCTTCCAGGACAATCCCTGACGCTATATGGTCACTTGAGGACCATTGCAAGAATTCAGTCATATGGTTGCCAACAAATTCTAAGTGGAGAACCCTCAGAAGAGCTTGCGCCACAAAGATATTCTCCCCTCAACAACTTGACTCTACGCAATTCCACCGCAGAAGAAAGGTGCACGCACAAATACTTACATCCATCAAATATTCCTCCCTTACACTTTTATTCATGTAAAATTTAGGATCCGTTTAATTTACGTTTCTGTTTCTGTTTATTTTACCCTTTTTTTCTTTTTCTTGCTTTTAGGAAGAAAACAGTCCAAACAAAAGAAAATTGATTTCTTTTTTCATCTCTAGATTTTACTATTTTCCATGACAAAATTTTGGAAACAAAAAATAATATGAAAAGAGAAAATGAAAACAAATTGAACTAAAAGATAAAACTATTCATTCTAGCATATATTATCTAGGAATAATTTTTTTTATTTAGGATAAAATTTGGTCAGTCTTTTTAAATTGAATTTTAAGCCATTAAAGTTAGTTTAATGGTGAGATATTTCAGTAGTATGCAATACAATCTTAAGTTCAAGTCACAATAATTGCAACTGATATAATCTTTGTAATATAATTTTTTTTTTGAAAGATCGTGATTAAAATTATTTTGTAAGCATTTAATATTATATATGATTATTTAATGTATACTACCACATTCAAATTATACAAATTTATAAGGGTCGCGACATTTGCACCACAGTAGTTGCACACCCGTTGCGCACCTATGGTGCAATAAATGCGAAGTCAACAATCAAAGTATAATAATTACGTATTTTACGTAATCATTTAAATTGATTGTCTCAAATAACAAAATATTATGTCTGTTTTCACTAAAGGGTTTATATATATATATATATATATATATATATATATATATCTTTATTTATCTTATATTGCAATGAAGCTAGTTGTGTCTCAAATAGCAAAAAAGTTAGGTCTGAGTACACAAAAAAGGTTATGTCTGTTTACTTAAACTGGTTACATCTCAAACAACAAAAATGTTAGGTCTCTTTTCACCAAAGGGTTTATACACACACACACACACACACACACACACATATATATAAAGAGTTCACGAAAAGGCTATGTCTAAATACAATAAAAAGGTTGTGTCTTTTTACTTAAACATGTTGTGTCTCAAATAACAAAAAATGTAGGTCTAAATTCACGAAACAATTGTGTTTAAGTGCAATAAAAAGTTGTGTCTGTTACTTAAATTGACCTAACTTTCTTTATTTTTTTTGTTTTGTGAAACACCCTAGCTAGTTGGCCTATGCTTAAGTCATAGACTTCCTGGCTAGGTAGTGCTCTTCTGGTGCTGCGAACCGTTATGATTCTATATCCTGTTTTGAAATTAGAGTTTACAACATAAGGGCCAATTTAAAATTTCTTTTCATTGTACTATGAAAATATCGAGCCATACGCATCATACATCGCATAGGTGTATCGTAAAAGAAGATAAGGAAGGACGAGTACATACCTGGCATATGGCGAGTACCTGAAGAAAATACACATACGGCCCACAAATAGCACACACATAATTATACATTTTTATAATAACAAGCGTCCTTGTCCTACGGGGGACATACATAGTCTGCATCAGTGCATCCATATATATACAATACTCCCTACGTATATAACCTAAAATGAGCAAAATAACCCTACGTACACGGATGAGTACTACTCATTTCATGTACTACATACTCCTATGGTTGCATCTCGGGCGGCATCCTGATATCCTACTCGTCAGAATCCTCCTCCATCTCTGCGGGATCCACCTCGTCCTCGCTCGAGATCCCGGCCACGGTGGTGAACTCTCGAGTCGTAACTATGCATGGTCGTACTGGTAGCACACTCTTGCGGGCGGTTGTGCGTATACCTCTCCCTCGTACCGGCGGTGTAGCTGGCTCTGGGTCGGCCTCTGGCTCAGGCCTCTGTGGGGGCTCTGGTCTCTGGGTGGAGTGGCATCATCGTCATCCACGTGAATCGGGTCGCGAGGGCTGCTACCCGGACGCTCGTCGATCCAGATAGGACGCATAGGTGATGACCCTGGCCCGCGGAGTCTACGGCGCACCTGCTCGGGGCTCTCTCCTGGAAAGTTCGCAGGGGCGAACGTGTTGGTCTCCAACAAGGTATAGGTCCGATAGTTGCGCTGTCGAGAGCGCGTAAACAGCCAGACATCCTTGGGCGGCGGTGACGACATGCTGATCAGCTGGAGCCATACACGAGTGGGGATAAGAACGACTGCGTTCTTAGTGGAAACTTTACGTGGCTACTATAGTTCAATTACTCGGGCATTCTCCAGCCACTCAAGAAAGACCTCTAAGTTTCATGCAATACTACATCCTACCAGTTATTATCTTGTACCTACACCCTGAGCAGCTTTATCTATTTTACCAGGTGACTGGGTGTCTAGTCTTGTCATTACTTAGGCTTCGCGCTTGTTAACTGTACGTGGTTTCTAGAGACATACTATTCGTCTTGGGACGTTCCCTTGACGATACATAATGCATGAGCAGTAAAACATAATGCTTAAACAGGTATACATACATATTTATCATCCAATCATCATTCATCCAATCATACATGTAACTACATAGTGCATGAGGGGACTTGGGGATCTCTTACGCGCTCTGTGGCTGCGTCCTACTTAGTCCTTGCATCTTTGTAGCCGTGGCCTCAGACTACAACCTCTTTTTGCTACTATTGCATCGACCCGGCGGCGCTCTTTACCGGTGTGGTAGCTAACCACGTAAGGCTCATAGGAGGTAAACATCGAATGCAATTAGTGCAACCATCCCCTATGGCATGGCGAGGGATCAGACCTATGAATGATCAGGCGTGGACACACTTTGACCGGCCCTATGGCGCGATCCGTTTCTCTTTTTCTCTTTTAGTGGGGCCCCTTAGTTTCATTTCATTCAAACAGGCCTATGCCTGAGTTTCATAGCTGGGCCTATGCCCGTTGCTCATATCTGGGCCTATGCCCATTTGGTATCGTGGTCAGGTCTCTTTACCTGCGTTACTCGTAACCAATCCATCTTGCTGAACTGGCGAGGGGCGTGTCTGTAAGACTTTGCCAAGAGAATAGGGATTCCTAATCATATAACTATACTCCTTAACTGGGTCGGCCGTACCAACTGGGGTCGGGACCTTCCTAACTGTCTTTATTTCCTGGAATTTCATTATGATCTTCGTTACTTTTAAGGTGAACCTCTAATTATCTAAGGTCGCCCTAACTCCTATGACGGCCTTTCCTCATGATGCATGCTTGAATTAGGCAAAGACATCCATAGCTATGCAGGTTGGATTCCATAGAACCTTTAAAATCATAAGTTTCCATTAGGCATTCGAATGCTTAAAATTGTGCATTCGATTGCTTCTTTCAATCGAATCCCTTAGGGATTCAATCGGCTGAAATCCTTCTCGGGGTTTCATTCGATTGAAGTCCTCAAGTATTTGATTGAAATCCGTCGCAGTCTTGCATTCGAGTGAAATCCTCAAGTATTCGATTGAAATCCCCAAAATCTTCTTTCAATCGAATCCGTGGGAATTCAATCGATTGCTACAGTGAAAAATCGCCCCAGAGTGCAAATTCTCCAGGGTTTGCTCTGCGTAACATTTTTCCCTTCAACAGTAATCCAATCCATACAGTTATGGTTTCCAAACTTCAAAATCCTCTAAATCTAACCTCCCTAACTCGTTTCTCATAATTTTTGCAAAACAGTTTTTCAGTCACATACACAGAAATGCATTTAAACAATCATTAAACAAACCACATAGACAGTGGGCTTAGAGTTACCCACATCGGATGGAGATTCCGGTCCGGTGAAGTTGAAGTAGAGAATTTTCCCCTTCGCGGTGGTGAGTTCCCGCAATTTTTCGGAGTCCGAAAGCGCTTCCGCGATGTACCCGAGCGGGGCCTCTGTTTGTTTGAAAAAGAAATGAAAATGACGTTCTGAGGTGGCTATTTATAGCCTAAACCCCTCTTTTTCCTTTTCTTAATTTCTTTTTCTTATCTTCTTTTTCTTCTTTTCTTTTCACCTTTTTCCTTTTCTCTTTATCCTTTATTATTGTTATTATTATTTACAAGTTACTGAGGGTAAATATCTCCTAGGGGAAATAACTTCCCAACAGGGTCAATTTGATCTGGTTCGCTCGAGTTTCCACCACTTCCTCCCGCCTCGGTTGCCCTAAAAATATTCCGGGCAAACCGCCGTGCCCCATCAATTTTTCCTTTCGACCCGGGAGCTATCACTCGGGAACTGCTGACCGTTTTATCGTATGCAAAAATCCCCCGAGCGTTTCCCGGTATCCGAAACGAATTCCGTTTGAGTCAAAACTCTCCCGGATGCGCTGGAAAATTTCCCGGACACACAACCTAACTCCGGCCACTGGTTCGAAGATCTTACTGGTTAAACTCCCCCTTCGGGATCCTCGAATTACTTTTCCGATTTTCCACGACGGCTGACCCGCGGCTTTTCGTACACGGAAGAATCGGGTTGTTACATTTTGCATCTGGTTGGATATCTTTTTAGCAATTTATTATAAAAAATTATTAGAAAAAATACAACTGTTTTTATCATTTTTTTTTCTTTCGTGTCAACAAAAAATAATGCATAGAAGTCAGTAATTAACAAAGAATTCTTTCAAATATCAGGGATTTATTTTTAAAACAATTAAATTGTACAAATGTATATATTTACGTGAAAGGGAGAGAAAAAAAAAGAAAAGAAAAAAAAAACAGTTTCAAGAAAAAGAAAGAAACAGTTTACAGGGGAGAGAAGAGAAAGGACGGTGTGCCGCCTAGATATGCAATAAATGTGGGTTTACAAAAATAGTCTAGATGTGCAAGAGGTGTGCAATAATCATTTTTCAATTTATAAAATTATTATATTTACGTATCGTACCACATTTAATATTTCTATATATATTCCTCCTGGTGCAACGTAGGTGCAAGACTTACTAGATTATGCCTATGAATGTTGCAAAAAAGGCAAAGCTTTGAATATTGGCGAGGCTATCTTTGTTACCGTCCTTAATTCCATATCAAACACTTTTCTTTCTATGGATTTTGCTCGTTACGATGGTTCCTCTGCTCGGGGATCTGAAGATTTTAAGGACATAATCGATGGGTTTACCAAAGACGGAAAGCCTAATGTTGTGGATTTTTTCCCTTTCTTCCGGGTTTTGGATCCACAAGGTGCGCGCGCAAGGATCAAAAGTCGTTATGACAAGTTGCTAGCATTTTTTGAGAATGCCATGGAAGAAAGAATGCGTTTAAGTGATTCTGACAAGTGCAACGATGTGTTAGGTTCATTCATGGAACAAATCAAGGAAGAGGGTTCTGAATTCAGCCTCCGTGATGTTTTGCATTTGTTTATGGTGAGTATTTATAATTTTAATCAACTTTCCATGTTAGATGTTTGTTCTTGTACTCCATATTTTTCTTTCATATTTTACTGTCTTAGCTCTTGTTTGGCTAGCAATCAAGGTGGTCCCTCCAAATATTATAGTTTTCATTTTTCAGTGTTTATTGTATGTTTGCATGACTCCTTGACTTTACTTTGTTTTCTTCTTCTCCTTCGTTACTGGATTTTTAATCACATTTTTTAATTATCGGATGGTTCACAAATCCATCCAATCGATAAATCTTTGTATAGTCGTGAGATACCATGTTGAAATATACTTTAAATTACATAACGAATGATTCACTTATAATAGATATGTCACTCATTATATGATTTAAAATATATTTAGCATGTTATGGCTGAAGTTTCTCTGCTTAATCTAATAAAAAAAAGAGGCTTTGTTGTTGTAAGATAGAATTTGGCCAACACACCGTGATCAAGTTATAAAATGATATTGATGATGCTACACAGTCACAATAATTTGCCAGAACAACTATTGCCAAACATGCGTGGCAAACTTTTGAGTGCAAGGACCCAAACCATGAGTGAAGGAAAATATGAGGTTCTCACCACTTCATATCTTGCCACATAATTCAGGCATATAAGATTTTGACAAAAAAATTTTAGATACCAAGCATTTTCCAAATGTGATATTATCATGTTAGATTTTTTTATTTTATTTTACTTCAAAAATTACATTGCTTACAATACGGTTTGAATTTAGAATTTCAGGCATACTACTCAAACTCTTCACCACTAGATCAATTCTAATGACTTATGTTGGGAATCATTTGCTTATCCTTTTAAATTCTCTCTTTTTGCCTATTTTTCTTGGCAAAACATTTTCACTTAAAAATAATGTAGTTAACATATTTTTTTTGTCACAACAGGATTTATTTGTTGCCGGAATAGATACAACATCAAGCACACTAGAATGGGCAATGGCAGAACTGGTCCACAACCCAAAAAAACTGTGTAAAGTTAAAGAGGAACTTCATCAAGTGTTTGGAAAACACGAACAACTTGAGGAGTCTCAAACCTCAAAGCTCCCTTATCTTAATGCAGTGGTGAAAGAAACTTTGCGCCTTCACCCACCCGTTCCATTCTTAGTACCCCACAAGTCAAATGATGATGTGGAATTAGCCGGTTTCACCGTGCCCAAAAATGCACAAATCATAGTGAATGTATGGTCAATTGGACGAGATTCAAGTGTTTGGACCAACCCAAATTTATTTGAGCCCGAAAGGTTTTTGGAGAATGAAATTGATTTGAAGGGAAAACATTTTGAGCTTATACCGTTTGGTTCTGGTAGAAGAATTTGCCCTGGATTATCTTTGGCTTCTAGATCCATACCCTTTATGTTGGCCTCTCTTTTGCATGACTTCGATTGGAAGTTGGGTGATGATATGAAGCCAGAAGATATGGATATGAATTACAGTTATGGGATTACTATACACAAGGCACAACCTCTTCTGGTTGTACCTATGAAAGTTGTTTAGTTGTTCATGTGAATATTCAATCAGCCCTGCTACAAGTAAACTAAAAAACATACACCATATATACACTCCGTATTTATATAAATAAAATGTGTGTTTTAACGTTTGTAATGTTTGTGCATTTAATTAAATATAGTTGAGAATATCATCTACAAGTTTGTAATATTTGTGCACTTGTGAGAATAAAGTTTGTGCATTATTATGTATAATGTTTGTGCATTTTTTTAAATAAAGTTTAAATTGTAAAACACTCTAATAATTTTGTAATGTTTGTGCATTTATACGTATAAAATTTGTGCATTACTATTTATAACGTTGTGCATTTTTAAATAAAGTTTAGATTGCATATAACTCTAAACTATAGGTTTGTAATGTATTCCAAATAAAGTTTGTGCATGAATGCGCATAAAGTTTGTGCTTTACCTAATTTGAATGATTTATGTATAGGTGTATGAAAATGAGTGTACACATAGCATTTTTGATATTGAATTACCAAAAAGCAGATTGTGTATGACAGGTTATGTATCAACGAGTTAATCGTTTACATTGGGACTTGTTTTTGCCTTAACCTGAAAACTTTTTACTTAGTTTCAAAGAAGTACTTTTAACTTTTAAATCTTCACAAATAGACACTTTCAACTCTTTAATCATTCAATTAGATTTTTAAAATATATCACTCCTCAAAATCACTTGGTTGTTATGAAATATCAGGGAGAGTAGTAGAAATGGAAGAGAGAGAAAAAGAAGAAAGAATTTTATTCTATTGACAATCTCAATGATTTTATTGTACAGTGAACACTTAAATGTCTATTTATACACTAAGGGTGAGAATATATAAAATCACATCAAATCTTTATCATATCAATATATATTTATCTAATAAGATACTAACAGAATTAGAATAAGAACATTTACATATAATAATATTTAATAACATTTCTCATTAGATGTCTAGTCAGAGATATATCTTGTTAAAACCTTACTAAGAAAAAACTCATTGAGAAAAAATCCTAATGAAAGAAAAATAGTATAACATCATCATAGCATGGATTGTCTCGTTAAAAATATTATTAAGAAAAACTCCAATGGGATAAAAACTTTGATTAAAAAAAATGTACAACATCTATCCCCCTTTTCGAATAATTATGGACATCCATCTAATAAGATGAAGTAGAATATGCTATTATAATAAACTCAAACATGAAGTACTGCATTTTTTTTTGGTAACAACGGCCACATAACTTGATGGTTTTGTGTGGCTTAGAGAATGGGGGTTGAATCTAAGCAAAGTCTTTCGCTTTAAAAAAATTAACCTTTCTTTGAAAATTATCTCCTAAAAGTTTAGGAGATATCTCCTTGTATTCAGGGAAACAAGTTTTCTGAAAAACCAAAATTTTGAAAACGAAAACAGAATTTCTTTTAAATGATAGGAAATGTAAATAGTGGAGAGAAGAAAAAAAAATACACACAATATTTATACTGGTTCGATTCCTAGTCAGAAATCTACGTCCAGTTCTTCAATCGCCAAAATCTGTTTTTCTTTCACAAAAACTTACAAGCACCAATAGTTCTTCTCAAGAACTCACAAGACAGAAATTTCAAATACAGAGAGACTTGAACTGAAAATCTTTCTCTCAAGCTCTTTGTTGCTCGCCAAAAAACAAACTCTCAAACAACCAATTTTCTCACCAAGCAATAAAATACCAAAATACCAAATCAAAGGATTGAAAATAACATATTCAAAATATGAGAGGTTTGTAGGCGAAGCTCTTGAGAATGTATTTCAATGGTTGTCTTTTTCTCTCATTTTTCTCTTATGTCTTGTGTGTCTTTAGAATGGTGAAGACACTTCCATTTATACTCGATCCTTAGCATATTCTTGAAGTTTGAAATCATCTCCTTCGTTTTTGCCATTCTTCAATGATTCTCTCTTTCTTCCTTCTTTTGATTTTAATCCGCTCAGCTCCTTCCAATTTTCGCTAATGCTCATTTAATAAGACTTTTACACGTGCTTCAATTTGGTCCTTTTGACCGTTGCAAGAAGAACGTGTTTCTTGCTTTTTTTTTCATAAGATTTGCTTTCTGATTTCTTTCTTTCATCTTGCATCACGTTAAGCTTTCTTGCTTGATTCTTGTCTTGTTTCCTTTTCCATTTCATGTGCTTTAGTAGACAACATCTTGAGTTTTGGTCATGGGGAGCTTTATTTCCTCTCCCTTCCATAAGAGTTTCTTGCTAAATATCATACGTGACTTTAGCTTTCTTGAGCCATGAATGTTGCTTTCCTTTTTGTCCTATTTTCTCTGTCATCCGTAGTTGTTCATGAGAAGTTACCATGCTTGATATTTGCTTCCCAACGTGTTAGCTGTTCATTTCTCTTATTTCCCTTTTCCATTTCATTTATTCTATATTCAACATCATATCATTTTGTCAAGAAAATTTGATTTCCTCCATTCATGTCCTTGATAGCATTTACTCTCTTTGACTGAGATACAAGTAAATCTTTGCTTTCCCAAAGTTTCTCTCAATTGATATGTCAACGTCAATCTTCCATTTTATTCCTCTTTCTTCCTTATTTATATTTTACTTTCCTAATCCTCTTGGAGACTTACCATCACCTTTCCTTTTGCTTTTCTTTGATTTACTCTCCTGTAAGAGATAATTGCTGCTTCCCAAAAATATTTTATTCCTTTCTCTAATAGCATTTTAAATCTTGCTTCCTTTTTCAAAGGACCTGCCAATTTCTTTCTTTATTCAACAAACTCACGTTGGCCCGTTTGTTTCTTATGGGTAGCAATCTGATTTTTCAATTTCTTTTAACGTGGCTCTTGGCTTGATATCCATATATTCCATTTTTTTTATTTACTAAAAGCAATCTTGGTCTTGGGCCAAAAAATGATTTCAAGTTGCTCAGAATATTATGGACCTAACTTCTCCTGAAACACTTTAATGCACACATTAAAACGTTCACATAGTGTTTGTTATCAAATATAATAATTTCAAATTCTAACTCAACACAACCTCCATCATCTTTGTCTTTTGGCCACGATGGCACAAATAACAACTCATTTCAACATTCTTCATGATACTTAAGCATGTTGATTGATTGCCCTTATTAAAAAATATTCTTGACTCGCTTCATATATTACAATAATTTATGTATGATTTGAAGAGGTAGGAGTTAAACTCTGCTTTGTTGATCTTTATGACATAGTTGTATTTTCACTTGTAAATAAATAACCTATGGATTTTTTCAAAATCTAAAAGAAGAATCATGCAACTACATAGACAATAAATTGTGATTTTGAATCATATGAATAAAGTAAATCTTCAAATATATCACAACAAATATTGAATATCATTCTAGTGCATTCTTGATAACTCTCCAATTGAGAGTTATCTTTGCTTGAGTTTTGCATATAGTTTAGGAACTAACCATTGCATTTTCATATAGTTTTGTCTTCATTTTAGTTCACTTTAGGATTTATTTTCAATTAAGTAGTTTTATGTATCTCTCTTTTCCCATTTTCATGTTTCCTTCATTCATTATCATTATATTTATGAGTAGCTAATCCTTTTTTGCGCTAGGGCATGATAGAGTCTAACACTTTCTATTAATCTAATTTGAGGTATTTCACCATCTTCTTGTTTTTTTTTATGCAATTGGTTCTATGATTAATGCTTTTGAGTGTTTGATCACCATTCAAATGTTGTATGTATAGTAGATGTTTGAGAAAATGACTATTAGGGCGAGCTTAAAGTTCCATTTGCTATGAGTTAGGATGATGCTAGAGATGGATTTCTTAACTTGTACAATTGTAATTGAAATTCATCAAATGCTAAAGAAATTCATCAAATTTCCTTGAAGTGATTGGCTACTCGGATTCAGACTATATCGGTTGTGTAGATTCGAGAAAATCTACATTTGGCTATATCTTCCTATTAGTTGGAGGAGCAAATTCATGGAAAAGTGGAAAGCAATATACCATTCCTACTTTTACTGTGGATGCTAAATTTGTGGTATGTTTTGAGGCTACGGTTCATGCATTATGGTTGCAGAATTTTATCTTAGGGCTTGGTGTTGTCGGCAGTATAGCTAAGGCTAGAATTTATTGTGATAATTCTACAGCAGTTTTCTTCTCCAAGAATGAGAAATACTCAAAAGGTGCAAAACATATGGATTTGAAGTATTTTTCTGTTAAAGAAGAAGTGCGAAAACAAAAAGTATCAATTGAGCATATAAGTACCGATTTAATGATAGTGAATCTATTAACTAAAGGGTTGCGCCCCAAACCTTTTTTGGTCATGTTAGGCGGATGGACCTAATAGATAAGTCCTTGTTAACATGATAGTATGATATACATATATGTATGTATGGTTATCTTGCTCATTTCGTTGTGACACTGTTGAATTCAATTAAAGATATGTTTCTGCTTGTTTTACTTGGTGTCCACATTATGTTTTGTACATGTAGTATTTCGGTGTGATAACAAGTTATGTCTTAAAAGACATTATAGTTTGAGAAAGTTATTTAAGTTGAATTGATTTGTGATATAGGGAAGGAATCATGCGTTAAATGACTTGGGGCAGCCATGATCGAATCATTTCAATTCAATTAAAGATCATGACTTGATAATTTTAATATATAGTGCACATTTATAGTTGTTGAATCGCGAAGTCATCACATGGGCCAAGTGGGAGATTGTTAAATTATTTTAATTTAATAATCAATTATAGTGGCCTATGTAACTTATAAACTAACTCTAATTAAAGTGAATTAATGTGATGATGATTATCCAAAAAATATGAATAAAGTTAGTGTGAGTTATATTCATTTAAAATAATCATTCCTTCTCCCTTTTAAAAGTTGTAGTTGTTGTTGGTTATAAAGAAGAAGTTTTTTTCTACAAAGAAAAAACCACGAAGTTTGAATGCATAGATTCTTCTTTAACCATCAAAAGGAAGAAAGAAAAGAGAAATGAAGAGAAGGAAAAAAGGCAACCATTAAATGAAAGAAAGAACATTCCAACAAAGAAAAGATACATTACAAAATTCAGAAGAATATGGATCTAGGTAAGTTTCTATTCCTAATTATGTGAGAATCATAAAACATAAAGATTCTTAATAGTTGTAGTAATTTTTTAGAATATGAAAATTACATCTCACATCAATTTGTCTCAAACTTTGTCAAAAGTCAATTAAATTAATTATTTGACATCGGTCAATTTTAGCCATTTGAGACTAATTTGATTGACTCTTAATAATCTTAACAAAAAATTTAATATTTTTCATAATTTGAGGATCAACTTGAGAATCTAATGGTTTAATTAAATTATATTCAAGGAATCCAATAGTTACAACTTAAATGAAGAGGCCAAACTGAGAGACGTGTATCTTTTTAAGGATCAATTTTTAAAAATAAATAATGATAAAAGATCTAATAAGATTTAGATACAGAAAATGGCGAAAAGTCTTATTAATATTGTCAGAAATTTGAAACGAAAAAAAAGAAAGAAAAAGAATGGTTGTCAACTTCTACACACACACTCAACCACTGTCATGAATCTGGAACGTTGGGTCCCCATCTTGCCTAAAGAGAAGGGGGCACCTTGTCACGCTGAACTAATAATTCAGATTTAGAAACAGTATAGCCAACACGGACCCCATGGCATTATGTGGCTAACTATGGACCCCATATCAAAAATATCCAAATATAAAATGATGCACCGCTTTAACCCTCTTCACAACCCTCTGAAGAAGTCTAGCATGTTCTCACTGAACAAAATTATGGACCATTCAGAAATGTGTACCTTGTTCTAACCGAGTGTTAAGGCAAGTTAAGAGGAGGCTGGTGTACAGAAACATTTAAAGCACTAAATATTAATTTGTAATGTTGTTTTGTTCTGTGATGTCCCTTTAAAAGTTCTTTTACCTACTTTTCGGTTCAAAACTAAAAAAATAAATTATTTGTCGTCATAAAAAGTGTGTCAATAAACTAAAATAATATAAATAATACAGTTCTTTTGAATCATTGGCCACAATCCTATATTTTATTTTATATTTTTACATAAAAATTGTGATGTAATCGAATGTGGAGAAATTCTTGGTTGGACCAAACTATTTGCTCTGTTCCACAAATAGTAGGACAACTCAGTTTAGTGGGGTCCATATTTGAAATACCAAAAAGTAACCATAGTTACTTAACTACGCCTTGTTAAGCTTAAATACAATTAAATAAAATAAAAAATTCTCTCTTCCCATTGTACCCTGACTTGTTCGTGGTTACTTTATTTTCCATCTGCATCCTACCTAGTCCTTGTCGAACTCCCTATCTCTCACTTGTATGCCTTTGTTAATTTACAGATTTTATTAAAAATAAAAAAAAATTAGTATTTGCTCTTAGCATGATTTGTTTTTCGAAGTTGCTTTAACATATTGGGGGTAATTTGAAATCAATAAAGACAGTGAAAATCTAGAACAATTTTTTTTTTTTGGGTGGTGTTCATAGATGTTGAGTTTGGGGTCTGTAGCAGGATGATATTTAGATGGAGAATAAAGATTTTTTAGGTAGAAAAGTGAAGATAATGAGTTTTAAAAAATTATAAATTTAGCAAGAAAAAACTAATTGTACTTGTTTAAACTTGTTAACCCTGGTTTCTCCAAAAAATAAAATTAAAAACTTGTTAATCCCGATGATTTCCAAAGTTGTCAACTTAAGACAACTTGAAGAAGAGCTTGAAAATGAAAGAAACATAGTGCTTAACACTGTTTTCAACCACCCGTAAGAAGAAGAAAAAATGGACAGGGATGACACTTAAGTAAAAGACCGGACAATGGAGAACAGAAGGGCAAAAGAATGGCTCTTTTGATTTGTTGTGGGGAGAGAGAGAATGGGAATGGTTCTGAGAAAGTAGATAGAGATTTTTTTTTTTGTTTATTATATTTGAACTTAACTGAGTCTAGTTAACTACAGTTACTTTTCAGCATTTTAAAGATGGGTCCCGCTAAGCTGATTTTTCTTAAGATTTGACTTGAGGGTCAGGATCTCGTAAGAACCAAGAATGGTCCTTTTGATTTGTTGTGGGGAGACAAAGAATGGGGAGATTTTTTTTTGTTTATTAGATTTGAACGTAACTGGGTTTAGTTACATATGGTTACTTTTCAGCATTTTAAAGATGAGTTCCACTAAGCTCATTTTTTTTGACTTAAGGATAAGAAGAAATACCTTAGTTTGCTCGCGTAAGAACCAGGAGTTTTTCTCAAATTTGTGTCATGATAATGGTCACTATTTCTAGCTAGTTCTTTATTTAAGTGGACAATTTGTGAAAAGAAGTAGAAGCCATTGAGGCAAAAAAAGAGAATGGATTACACAACACTTGTGCTACTCATCTTATCATCTTTTGCCTCGGCAATTCTCTTATCCATCATCTCCAAACAAACCTCGAAGCCTTCCAAGCTTCCACCAGGCCCTCGTCCTTACCCTATCATTGGAAACATCTTAGAGCTTCTTGGAGCCAATAAAAACCCTCTTGATGCATTCACTCAACTCTCCAAAACATATGGACCTATAACGACCATAAAGTTTGGGAAACTGACCTCCATAGTGATTTCATCTCCGGAAATAGCCAAAGAAGCACTCCACAGAAACGACATCGTTTTGTCTTCCAGGACAATCCCTGACGCTATATGGTCACTTGAGGACCATTGCAAGAATTCAGTCATATGGTTGCCAACAAATTCTAAGTGGAGAACCCTCAGAAGAGCTTGCGCCACAAAGATATTCTCCCCTCAACAACTTGACTCTACGCAATTCCACCGCAGAAGAAAGGTGCACGCACAAATACTTATATGCATCAAATATTCCTCCCTTACATTTTGAAAACAAAAAATAATATGAAAAGAGAAAATGAAAACAAGTTGAACTAAAAGATAAAACTATTCATGCTTGTATATATTATCTAGGAATAATTTTTTTTATTTAGGATAAATTTTGTCAGTCTTTTTAAATTGAATTTTAAGCCATTAAAGTTAGTTTAATGGTGAGATATTTCGGTAGTATGCAATACAATCTTAAGTTCAAGTCGCAATTAATATAATCTTTGTAATATAATTTTTTTTTGAAAGATCGTGATTAAAATTATTTTGTAAGTATTTAATATTATATATGATTATTTAATGTATACTACCACATTTGAATTATACAAATTTATTAGGGTCGCGACATTTGCACCACAGTAGTTGCACACCCGTTGCACACCTATGGTGCAATAAATGCGAAGTCAACAATCAAAGTGTAATAATTACATATTTTACGTAATTATTTAAATTAGTTGTGTTTTAAATAACAAAAATGTTATGTCTGTTTTCACTAAAGGGTTTATATATATATATATATATTTATCTTATATTGCAATGAAGCTAGTTGTGTCTCTAACAACAAAAAAAGTTAGGTCTGAGTACACAAAAAGGTTGTGTTTATTTATTTGAACCGGTTGCGTCTTAAACAACAAAGAGGTTAGATTTGAATTCACGAAACAATTGTGTTTAAGTACAACAAAAAGTTGTGTTTGTTACTTAAATTGACCTAACTTTCTTTATTTTTTTTGTTTTGCATATGGTTGGATATTTTTTTAGCAATTTATTATAAAAAATTGTTACAAAAAATACAACTATTTTTATCATTTTTTTTTCTTTCGTGTCAACAAAAAATAATGCATAGAAGTCAGTAATTAACAAAGAATTCTTTCAAATATCAGAGATTTATTTTAAAACAATTAAATTGTACAAACGTTTATTTTTACTTGAAAGGGAGAGGAAAAAAAAGGATTTCAAGAAAGAAACAAAAAAAGGAAAAGAAACAGTTTCAGGGGAGAGAGGAGTAAGGACGGTCTCCCACCTAGATATGCAATACATGTGAGTTTGTAAAAATAGCCTAAATGTGCGAGAGGTGTGCAATGAGTATGTGTGTAAGAATCATTTTTCATTTATAAAATTATTATATTTACGTATCGTACCGCATTTAATATTTCTATATATATTCCTCCTGGTGCAACGTAGGTGCAAGACTTACTAGATTATGCCTATGAATGTTGCAAAAAAGGCAAAGCTTTGAATGTTGGCGAGGCTATCTTTGTTACCGTCCTTAATTCCATATCGAACACTTTTCTTTCTATGGATTTTGCTCGTTACGATGGTTCTTCTGCTCGGGGATCTGAAGATTTTAAGGACATAATCGTTGGGTTTACCAAAGACGGAAGGACTAATGTCGTGGATTTTTTCCCTTTCTTCCGGGTTTTGGATCCACAAGGTGCGCGCGCAAGGATCAAAAGTCGTTATGAGAAGTTGCTAGCATTTTCTGAGGATGCCATGGAAGAAAGAATGCGTTTAAGTGATTCTGACAAGTGCAACGATGTGTTAGGTTCATTCATGGAACAAATCAAGGATGAGGGTTCTGAATTCAGCCTCCATGATGTTTTGCATTTGTTTATGGTGAGTATTTATAATTTTAATCAACTTTCCATGTTAGATGTTTATTCTTGTACTCCATATTTTTCTTTGGTATTTTACTGTCTTAGCTCTTGTTTGGCTAGCAATCAAGGTGGTCACTCCAAATATTATTTATTTTCATTTTTCAGTGTTTATTGTATGTTTGCATGACTGCTTGACTTTACTTTGTTTTCTTCTTCTCCTTCGTTACTGGATTTTTAATCACAGTTTTTAATTATCGGATGGTTCACAAATCCATCCAATCGATAAATCTTTGTATAGTCCTGAGATATCATATTAAAATATACTTTAAATTACATAACGAATGATTCACTTATAATAGATATGTCACTCATTATATGATTTAAAATATATTTAACATGTTGCTTTATAATTACGCTAAAATTTCTCTGCTGAATCTAATAAAAAAAAGAGGCTTTGTTGTTGTTGTAAGATAGAATTTGGCCAACACACCGTGATCAAGTTATAAAATGATATTGATGATGCTACACAGTCACAATAATTTGCCAGAACAACTATGGCAAACTTTTGAGTGCAAGGACCCAAACCATGAGTGAAGGAAAATATGAGGTTCTCACCACTTCATATCTTGCCACATAATTCAGGCATATAAGATTTAGACAAAAAATTTTTAGATACCAAGCATTTTCCAAATGTGATATTATCATGTTAGAGTTTTTATTTTATTTTTATTTTACTTCAAAAATTACATTGCTTATAATACGGTTTGAATTTAGAATCTCATGCATACTACTCAAACTCTTCGTCACCAGATCAATTCTAATGACTTATGTTGGGAATCATTTGCTTATCCTTTTAAATTCTCTCTTTTTGCCTATTTTTCTTGGCAAAACATTTTCACTTAAAAATAATGTAGTTAACATATTTTTTTTGTCACAACAGGATTTATTTGTTGCCGGAATAGATACAACATCAAGCACACTAGAATGGGCAATGGCAGAACTGGTCCACAACCCAAAAAAACTGTGTAAAGTTAAAGAGGAACTTCATCAAGTGTTTGGAAAACACGAACAACTTGAGGAGTCTCAAACCTCAAAGCTCCCTTATCTTAATGCAGTGGTGAAAGAAACTTTGCGCCTTCACCCACCAGTTCCATTCTTAGTCCCGCACAAGTCAAATGATGATATGGAATTAGCCGGTTTCACCGTGCCCAAAAATGCACAAATCCTAGTGAATGTATGGTCAATTGGACGAGATTCAAGTGTTTGGACCAACCCAAATTTATTTGAGCCCGAAAGGTTTTTGGAGAATGAAATTGATTTGAAGGGAAAACATTTTGAGCTTATACCGTTTGGTTCTGGTAGAAGAATTTGCCCTGGATTATCTTTGGCTTCTAGATCCATACCCTTTATGTTGGCCTCTCTTTTGCATCACTTTGATTGGAAGTTGGGTGATGATATGAAGCCAGAAGATACGGATATGAATTACAGTTATGGGATTACGTTACACAAGGCACAACCTCTTCTGGTTGTACCTATGAAAGTTGTTTAGTTGTTCATGTGAATGTTCAATCAGCCTTGATACAAGTACACTAAAAAACATACATCATACATACATTCCGTATTTATATAAATAAAATGTGTGTTTTAATGTTTGTAATGTTTGTGCATTTAATTAAATATAGTTGAGAATATCATCTACAAGTTTGTAATATTTGTGCACTTGTGAGAATAAAGTTTGTGCATTTTTTTAAATAAAGTTTAAATTGTAAAACACTTTAATAATTTTGTAATGTTTGTGCATTTATACGTATAAAATTTGTGCATTACTATTTATAATGTTTGTGCATTTTTAAATAAAGTTTAGACTGCATATAACTCTAAACTATAGGTTTGTAATGTAGTCCAAATAAAATTTGTGCATGAATGCGCATAAAGTTTGTGCTTTACCTGATTTGAATGGTTTATATATAGGTGTATGAAAATGAGTGTACACATAGCATTTTTGATATTGAATCACCAAAAAGCAGATTGTGTATGACAGGTTATGTATCAACGAGTTAATCGTTTACATTGGGACTTGTTTTTGCCTTAACCTGAAAACTTTTTACTTAGTTTCAAAGAAGTACTTTTAACTTTTAAATCTTCACAAATAGACACTTTCAACTCTTTAATCATTCAATTAGATTTTTAAAATATATCACTCCTCAAAATCACTTGGTTGTTATGAAATATCAGGGAGAGTAGTAGAAATGGAAGAGATAGAAAAAGAAGAAAATTTTTTATTCTATTGATAATCTCAATGATTTTATTGTACAGTGAACACTTAAATGTCTATTTATACACTAAGGCCGACAATATATAAGATCACATTAAATCTTTATCATATCAATATATATATTTATCTAATAAGATACTAACAGAATTAGAATAAGAACATTTACATATAATAATATTTAATAACATTCCTCATTAGATGTCTTGTCAGAGATATATCTTGTTAAAACCTTACTAAGAAAAAACTCATTGAGAAAAAATCCTAATGAAAGAAAAATAGTATAACATCATCATAGCATGGATTGTCTCATTAAAAATATTATTAAGAAAAACTCCAATGGGATAAAAACTTTGATTAAAAAAAATGTACAACATCGATCCCCCTTTTCGAATAATTATGGACATCCATCTAATAAGATGAAGTAGAATATGCTATTATAATAAACTCAAACATGAAGTACTGCATTTTTTTTGTAACAACGGCCACACAACCTCCATCATCTTCGTCTTTTGGCCACGATGACACAAATAACAACTCATTTCAACATTCTTCATGATACTTGAGCATGTTGATTGATCGCCCTTATTAAAAAATATTCTTGACTCGCTTCATATATTACAATAATTTATGTATGATTTGAAGAGGTAGGAGTTAAACTCTGCTTTGTTGATCTTTATGACATAGTCGTGTTTTCACTTGTAAATAAATAACCTATGGATTTTTCCAAAATCTAAAAAAAGAATCATGCAACTACATAGACAATAAATTGTGATTTTGAATCATATGAATAAAGTAAATCTTCAAATATATCACAACAAATATTGAATATCATTCTAGTGCATTCTTGATAACTCTCCAATTGAGAGTTATCTTTGCTTGAGTTTTGCATATAGTTTAGGAACTAACCATTGCATTTTCATATAGTTTCGTCTTCATTTTAGTTCACTTTAGGATTTCGTTTCAATTAAGTGGTTTTATGTATCTCTCTTCTCCCATTTTCATGTTTCCTTCATTCATTATCATTATATTTATGAGTAGCTAATCCTTTTTTGCGCTAGGGCATGACAGAGTCTAACACTTTCTATTAATCTAATTTGAGGTATTTCACCATCTTCTTGTTTTTTTTTTAATGCAATTGGTTCTATGATTAATGCTTTTGAGTGTTTGATCACCATTCAAATGTTGTATGTATAGTAGATGTTTGAGAAAATGACTATTAGGGCGAGCTTAAAGTTCCATTTGCTATGAGTTAGGATGATGCTAGAGATGGATTTCTTAACTTGTACAATTGTAATTGAAATTCATCAAATGCTAAAGAAAATCGTTATAGTAGGTAATTGCGAGAGATTGAGCTACCACTCTAATTAGTTAAAATTCATTTTTGTTTGAGAGAGATTAGTTTTTTGCATGAGGCACTTTGGTTGATAAACAAACATTTAGATGTGATTTATCAATAGTTAGAGAAATAGTTTGTTTGGACGAAGTCATTGCCCTAGTGCACTTTCACTAATTGGTCTTAAACCCGTCTGTTTCCATTGATCCTTAATCTAATTCTTGTCTTTTTGTCATTAATAATTGTAATTTGTTTTCAATTTTTTTTATTGCTTTGCTTTATCCAAATTGCGTTTCTATCATTGATTTAGGACTTGACAAAATTCTCGTGTGTTCGACACTCTACTCTCATTCTATTACTTATGATACATTGACACGTTATATTAAGACACACTTTATTTTCCTCATGCATGAATGGATGGAAAATGAAAAGAAATGTAACATTTATCACTTTTTTTAATATATGTTAAGGATGAAGCCTCACATTGCTTTGGATATGTTAAAAATAAAATAATATATTTAATATATTTGAGATTGATGTTGCTTTAAATGTATCTTTTAATATATTTGTGATTGCTGGTTCCATCCAACCACTCGTTGCCCTTGCTATTTTTGCCCAAACCTATTTTGGTTGCCTTACTTGACTCATCGCTTCTGCTACCTCGACAATCTCCATTCCTTTGTGACAAGTTTAAAGCTCGAGGAGCTTTAAATTGAGGGGCGATGGTAAAATTAGAATAATATCAAATAATTTCTCTGATATCACTAATTGATTTTTAGATTACTTAGATGGATTTAGTTTTATATTAGTTTGATTATATCCTTGTTTAGTTTGATTGTATTTTGATTTATCATTAAGGCAATGTTTGGTAAGTGTCTCATTACAAAAAATATGAAGATAACGGGGACATAAACATGTTTGGAGAAGAAGATGAAAACATAAAACTTAAAATTATCTTTGTCTTAGGATAATTTTTAACTATTTTTATACATTTAAAAAAAATCACAAAAGAGATGTTTGAGACGCAAAATAGAAGGATGCAACGCCTCTTTTGTTCCCCCACAAAATAGAAGGACACAACGTCTTTACCATACCTCTAAGTAATACAATATATTTCACAGCGTCTCTACCATACCTCCAAAATAGAAGGACGCAAGAAACGCGTCTCTATTATTATTGCGTCTCCATATTTTTTGTCTTGGGACATTGTGCCTAAGTTATGATTCTCTTTCTAACTTATAAATAGAAGCTCTTCATTATACTCAAAACAACAACATTAATATATTTTAGATTATTTCTCTGCTTTCTATTATTTTCCCTTGCCTTTATAGTTGTCCGTTCACCCGTTCATCCATGATGCTCAATAAGATAAGCTCCAAATGATCCTTTATATGTGATAGTATTTTTATTTATTTATGCATGTATCTAACGGTAGTGAGGTTGCACTTCGGTCTTGGGCCTTACTCAAATACACACATGTGCACCACCCAACCCAATCGATCGTGTCGTTGGACCAACTCAACTTTTATACCATGCTACATTTTGCTACAGTTTTGTAGGATTTTTATCTCTTTTGCCACCCCTGTTGAAAGAAATTACCAAAATACCATCGTTTTCAAACATTTTACCGTAATACCACGGTTTGCGCTGACGTGGACTGAGCGGCTCGCGTGGCACGCCACGCAGGATTCGCCATAGTGCAATCGAAAAACACTGATTTGCACTAAATTCGCCAACCGTGTTGGCGAATTCAACACGAATTCGCCAACCGCGTTGGCGAATCCTGCGTGGCGTAGCCTTTTTGCTCACCTCTCCCTCCCCAACCCACACCACTCCTCACCTCACCATGCAAAAAACATGGCTCCAGAGGTAAGCTGCAAAAATTGAAAAAATAATTTTGTAAAAAGGGCCGGGACGCTCTTTATCGTGCGTGGGGGGGAGAATTCATCGATTTACACTTCGAATAGCCCACACAACTTGGACTCATGCGCGCGAGACCCAACTCCCTTCTCAACTATTTTTACTAATACAACAACTACTAAAGGTATATAAATATCTAAAAGGTTTGTGATCTAACCAATGTGGGACTAGAGCTTTTGTAATACATATTTTTCAACAAATGGGATAACACTTAAAAGGTTTGAAGGATGCCATGGCTTTGTTCTACTTCTCAAACAATGTCAACCAATTTTTTTGACAATGATTTGTAATTGGTTAATGGACAAATTTATTCTTCTTGTCATTTATGTAGATACTCTCTTTATTTTTTATTTTAGAATTAGAAGAAAAAAATTGTTTTATACTAATTTTATAGTTGTTACTATTTTTCCTTATCTACAGTTTTTTTCTTTAACTCTTGTACTAATTAGGGGATGAATTCAAAGACTCAACAGAATTTATTCCATATGTTACTTAATCCAACACATAAGCAGAAGAATTTTACCGTTAAGGTCATTCCAACTAATGGTTAACTAGCTCTGAGTGAGTCAATTTATAATCAATTTAAATAATAAAATATTCCAAAAAATATAAATAAGTAACTCCATTATTTTTATGAGTAACCCACTGTAGTGATAAAACTCATTCAATTAATAAAGCTCTCAATAAAAATAAAATCATTGTTCAAATATGAATTTTATAATTCATCTCCAATTTTTCAAACACTTCTATTAACATTTCAATGAAACTCAATAATCAATATAGACTTTTAAAAAAAAATTTAACTCTTTAACTCTTTAATTTTATTAAATCAATATATGTTTTTCGCATGGTGAGGTGAGGAGTGGTGTGGGCTGGGGAGGGAGAGGTAAGCAAAAAGGCTACGCCACGCATGATTCGCCAACGTGGTTGGCGAATTCGTGTTGAATTCGCTAACACGGTTGGCGAATCTAGTGCAAATTAGTGTTTTTTGATCGCACTAAATTCGCCAAGCGCGTTGGCGAATCCTGCGTGGCGTACCACGCGAGCCGCCCAGTCCACGTCAGCACAAACCGTAGTATTACGGTAAAATGTTTGAAAACGATGATATTTTGGTAATTTCTTCCAACAGGGGTGGCAAAAGAGATAAAAATTCAGTTTTGTAACACCTAACCTTGTGTTTGTTTACATACGTAATCAAGGAGCTTGCTAATCTAGACCGGGTTGAGTTTTGGATCAAAATGGTCCTTACCTTAAAAACATGAAAGTATTTACTCAAATTATATTTTTATCCTTGTTATTTTTTTTCTTTCAATTTTTATGTCAACTCTTTCTCTCTCTCTCTGTCGTCATTTTCATGGAGGTCTCTATCACCCACTCCTCTATGCCAACGACCCTTTTTCCACTGTCCTACCACCAATGCCACTCACTCATACCAAACATTATTCTTAGTAATTCTTATTAGGGCAGTGATAAACTCTGAGAGACCGTTGCTAGAATGTTTGAGGTGATGAATCTTATTGAAGAAAATTTCTCTCTTCAAAGTATGAAACATCACACCATTTTTACTTTGTAAATATCAAAACCCAAACTGAAAATGTCATTAACAAGAATCATATTTTTACTCATTTTAATTTTGCGAAGTCTTACATATTTTAAGATCAACAGGTGATAGTGAAAAATCATTTTACTAGCATAAAATATAGGATAAATTACACTAACCTTTTGTAAGGTTTAGCAATATACCAACCCTTCATTTGTTGAGGTGACATTAACCTTAGCTAATGAAGCCTCTCCAAATCATAACAGAGTTAGACACTGTTAGTTGTGTTTTGTCTATTATATCTATCATATTTTCATACACAACAAACTTTGCAACTCCCTTATCATCTCTTATGCACAAGAGAGAGCCATAAGTGTAAATTCGTGTTACAAAGTGCTAGAGAAAGATTGTGAAGTCTATTGAGGTTGAAAATGTGAGAGACATGATGGACAAAATACTTTAATAACAATATGTGTTTAACTCTATTATCATTAATAAAGGTCAATCGCCTTGGACAAATTATAAAAAGAGATTCTGTATAATTTCACAGAACCTTAAGAGAAGTCAATGTAATTTACTCATGGTTGAGACAACTAAAAATGACTAATGTCTTTCCATTAGAGAGAATCCAAATTCAATTCCTAAGATAACATTGAAGTCAACACCTCTGATCAAATAACTCCTCTTAAAAAATTAAAAGATACAATACATTTAAAATGTTACACAATCACTGACCTGAGAATTTATGAAGAATTTTCTTATGTAATTAATTATATATCATCTTCATTCTTATGTTTGTATGGGAATAGCCCTGAGAGATTGGGTCTTCCGCAAAGTAAGCCCAAATTTCTTAGGGATAATCAAGGTCTTCTGCCTTTAGCCCATCTGTGAGTTTACAATCATAAGCCATGCAAAAGAGATGCCAATACAATGTGCACGGTCCTTTAAGGCATAAGCCAATGCAAACAAATTTATTTTTAAAATGTTAAATTTATTGGCAAAAATACTCACCAGAAATAAATGTAATACATGAAAATTATCCACTTAAGAATTGTCTTTCAACCTAACTTCTAACATAGAATCTAGAACATCTTCGCATGTCTTGGTTTATGTTTCAAGAGCCCTTAATCGCAATCTTTGTTCTATAAGATCATCAAAAATAACAATTAACTTTTCAAAATATTTGGTCATTTCTACACGCGCTCCTTGTGGATCAAAGTCCACTTTAGATTGGAAAAAAGTCCACAATGTTAGGCCTTTCACCTAGTTCCGCGTAACCACATATGATGTTCTTGAATTCTTGAGACTAAGAAGTGTAGTGGGAAAAGTCCATAGAAAAGAAGAAAGTGCTTGAGATGGAATTAAGCACGGTTGTAAATGCAGCCTCACCAATACCCAAAGCTTCACCTTTCTTGCTTCTCTCCTTGACATAATCCATCAATTCTTGCACTTTCCTTTGTCGAAGAATCTGTGGGGTATTTAATGAGATTGTAGGATTTTGGGATAACACCGAATTGTAGTCATTATAAATTGCAAAAGAAAGTGACGAGTTCTGAATTTCGAAATGTGATACCGCATTATACACTACAAAAGATTTAGTCTATGGCCACATTTCACTATCACAATTTGGCCTAAAATCATAATTTTTATTAGCTATTTTTAAAAATGCGTTTTAGACTATAAAAAATAACACTATATTGATGAAGACAACACTTTATAATATTATAGGTCATCCTCAATTTAGTTGCATAAAAAAGTGACGCTTTAACTTTAAAAGTGCAATCTTTGTTACAAATAATAATTTGTTTTAAAATGTAATCTTTTTTTTTATAATGTATTATGAAGATAAGACTACATTTTGGTAAGATTGCCAAATTGAGCATGACGTAAAATATTATTAAGTGTTACATTTACCGATAAAAGTGTTACATAAAATACACTTCCCAAATATAATTAATGAAAAAATAAATAGCGTTAGGCCACTCACCACTTAAAATGATGACGGATTCTAATATTATATTTTTATATATAATTAACTTATTCGTTCAGAATTTTCGTTATTCTTTAAAACTTAAAAGTCCCAATATGATGATATTCGAAAAAAAAAAACAAATAACCACAAATTTTTTTTAAGCCGAACATGTGTAGAATCAAGTAGTTGTGAAGAGAACATTTTGGTAGCACAAACTCTCGTAAGGATCCTCCATTGAGCCGAAGGTGGCATCCATCCCACTTAATATTTGTAGTGGTCAAGTGCACAGAGAGTGTCTGGGATTTTCCTATGAGAGAAGATTTGGTCATGTTTTTGGCACACTTCTTTGGCTAATTGTGGAGAGGAAATTACTACGGTGGTTATGGTACCAAGCTTGAGAATCATTATTGGTCATAAGTTTGAGAAAGCTTAGCAAGTGCTTTGTGAGGTTAAGTGCCAAGTTCTAAGATGTTTCCTACGATAGGAAAAGGCCAAGGCCCTGGTGGGAGTTTGAGAGATTTTGGTGTAGTTAATTTGATTGCCTAAGTTGGAGATGAGGAAAAGAATGCTTCCCCACGCAAAGGAAATTAGAAGAAGTGGAAGATAGTCCATGATTATTGGGTTGTCACTCTAAATATTTTCTTTTCTCTAGTTATATAGTTTCTTTTGAAGTTATATACGGAAACCGCCGAAAACATGTATAGCTCTACTCAAACGCCACATGCTCACGCTTTTGAGCATAGAAACACATGTACCTCTAGTTGTCAAGTGCTCACATAATGTTTAGGAGGCTTTACCTTATTAGTTTATAAATTAATTTATTTACTTTTATGAATAATATATTTTTTCTTTTTATTATATCTTTGAAAATGACAAATAAAGAGTGGATATGATGATTTATAAATTAAGTTATTAGGTCTTCAAAAATCATAAACTAACAAATTAAACCTAGAGGTGACTTGTGATAATAATCATAAAAGGAAAATTATATATGGCCTGACATATAGGCAGTGTTTGTTTATGTTGATTCAATTTGTAAAATTAAAATGTGATGACAAACATGATATGAACTTTTTAATGTGTGTGTTAGTGTTTCAGGTCAATTTTATTTCAGCCAAATAATTTAGTCCAAGATTATTTTTATGCAATACAAAGAATCAGAAGAAGCAAAAGAGAATGACCTAATTAAGAAATAAAGAGAAAACATGGGAAGAAGGAACATATATATGCTGGCAACATACTTTAGAAGAAAGCAAAGGATGTTTTCCGTAAATTAGGAAAGAATTTTAATCTCAATCTGTCTCCAATGAAATAGGAAAGATGAGAAAGAAATATTGATTTGAGCATGACCCAATGAAAGAAAGAATGAAAGGAGCTGAAGCTCAAAAATATAAGGCCCAATCAGTATACTTCTTGGAATTAAGAAATGAAAAATGGGCAGCCTGAAGCCTATATATCACAACCCAAAAGTAAAAAAGAGAAGCAGCTGCAAAGAAAAGGAAATGGAAAGCATCGGATGCTGTCAAATGAAATATGTGAAGAAGTCAGAGAGCAGAGGTGATGTGAAAAATGCATGACAGCATAGGAAAGAGCTCCTGAAGCTGACAAAAAAAAAAGGATCGGGAAACGTTAAAAGAAAGTGTGGAGCATTAAATTTCTGATACAATAGAAAAGAAATTTTTTACTACCCAAACTGTATAGCCCAATCCGTTGCTTAAGACTCAGCAAAATGCATGCAAGGCCCAATTTAATGAGCAACTTGTAGTCATCACTCACGAGCAAAATTGGAAGCAGTTGCAACAAAAGTAATAGAAAAATTTTATAATAAAGAAAGGGACATGACTTGACTGGAAAGGGATGCATGCAATGACATGCAAGATATGAATAAGCATACAAAGTTGTGAGGAAAATAAAACAAGGACGTGTGGCAGACGGCGTCAGCACCATGTTGAAAAAAATGTGGTCCGCAAAATAAATGAATATAGAAGAGAGAGAAGGAAGCTGATGGCGTCACACTTTGAAAATATAAAGAGCAAAGATGAAGCATGTGTACTCCCAATGCATGTTAGAACCGAGGGAGCAAGATAAAAGAAAATATTTACATATGCTATACTTTTTCTGCAGATAAGGTAAATTTATTGGTTAGTTAATTTGTCAAGCAGATTCTAGCAAGTATATGTCGTGCACTCCTCACCATAAAATTGCGTCTGGATTAAGTTTTATCCGTTTACATTGGGAGTCATTTGTGTCGTCGTTACTAGAAGTCCTTATTTTTAAAACGAAACGATGTGGGTATATGTCAAATAAAAAATATATAGTGATAATGATATTATTATGCGATAAATCATATGTTTTTAATTAATAATTTTTTAGAACAATTTTAAAAGATAAAATATTAAAAATTATTTTATCTCCTAATAAGTGCAATTCTTAAAAATCCAATTGTGTTCTCATTTTTACATAAAATCAGACTGCTAACCATTCATGTATACATAAAATCGAAGAGAGCAGATTGGAAAATGAAATATGTGTGTGCAGAGAGCAAAATGAGGTCTGTTTTCCTCGTTCCTTTTTTTTTTTTTTTTACCAAAGAAAGAAAAACCGTGAATTAATCATCCTCACATCAACAGGACAGTGAGGTCCATTTATAGGATTGAGGAGAAGGATGTTCATTTTGTCACTAGATTGATGAATTAACATTTTTTTCATTATAATAAAGTTTATACACAAAATTATATATAATGTCATATTATCATAAAATAATTTATTCAGCCTAACAACTTAAATTGATAACTTGATTTGGACTAAACAATATGTTTTATTATTTTTGACATCTTAATGGATCTGAGTTTTAAAATATGACACAATTTTAATTTATGGTAGTCAAAATAAAAAAACTTTCAAAGTGATACGTATAGCAAGAACAAAATGAATAAATTGAGAAGTCAATTAACAAATTAATTTGTGAAAAAGGAACCCTAATCCGAAAAATAAAAGAAAGTGAGGAGGATTGAATGCCTTTCAATCTTTGGAGAGGACGAAGTCTGGGTTTTGTCGCCTTTGAAGTTTGGGATGGCGAGGGGAGGAGGATGAGTTTGCGGTTTGTGTGAGTAGGGAGAGAGTGGGATAAGTAAGGGTAGGGTGGACTTTTCATATATTCGTATAAGAGCTTAATGAGGATGGTGTAAATTTGACTACTAGTCTTGAGTGTAATTACACTAAATCTTAAGAGATGTCAGTATTATTTATTTAAAGAGTTATGTTAATGACAAATGAAGATGTTAATCTTTTAAATAACATGTTGATTTAGCTTATCAATTTTAAATATACATCGGTCAAAATTTTTTTTTTTTAAAATGAAGGATGAAGATATAAACATCACCCTTTTATATTATTTTTAAATTTAGATCCATATTAATAGACTTCACACCCACTAGTTACTACGTAAATGTTTTCACCCGGGTGTGAAAAAGACATAAAGGACGAATAGTTCCTTTCCCACATAAAATTAATAACACAACTGGGAAACGTTTGTATCTTTTGATAAGAGAATCCAAGTTCGTTTCCTATTAAATAACATTAAAAGTCAACACCTCTAATCAAATAACATCTATTAAAAGAAGAAAAATATTATATCATCTTAACAAATAACTCTCGAGCATCTTTCTAATAAACCTAAAAGTGACATTTGAAAGTAAATTACTCTTTTATTCTTATTTGGCCCCCAAAATTATCTATCTAGTGTCATTTTTGTTAAATGAATAATTAAGCAAAGTTTGCAAAGTTTTTAAAGGTATAGCATTATTCTTCGAAGATACAATACAACCAAAATATTACACGATTACAAACACATGAGTTTATGAACATTCATCTAAATTCTTACGCTTGTTTGGGAATAGCCTTGAGAGATTGGGCCTTATGCAAGGTAAGCCCAAAATTCTCTAACATATTTAGGTCCTTTGCCTTTAGCCCATCTACAAGCTTCCAATCATAGCCACGTACGAGAGATGCCAACACAATGTGCACAGTCCTATAAGCCAATGGCAATCCAGGGCATATCCTTCTTCCAGAACCAAAGGGGATCATCTCAAAATCTTGACCCTTAAAATCAATCTCACTTTCCAAGAATCTTTCAGGCATGAACTCGTTTGGGTTTGTCCAATTGCTTGAATCTCTTCCCATGGCCCACACATTAATGAGAACTTGTGCATTTTTAGGGACCATGAAACCATATATTTCAACATCCTCTTGTGGCTCGCGTGGCACTAACAGTGGGGTGGGTGGGTGCAAGCGGAAGGTTTCTTTCACCACTGCTTGAAGGAAAGGAAGCTTGGAGATGTGTGATTCTTCAATTTGTTGTTCACCTTTATTAATGACTTGGTGAAGCTCGTTTCTAAGTCTTCCTAGTTTTTCTGGGTTACGGAGCAACTCTGTCATTGCCCATTCTATAGTGATTGAAGTTGTGTCTATTCCAGCCACAAATAAAATCTGACACAATTAATTAGTTAGTAAAAACACAAAAGATAAACATGTCTACAATCAAGACTTATCGACAATTTGAAGAAAAAGTATAATGTTATGGTAACAATTATTTAAAATTATTTTGGGATAACTACGTTAAAAAAAGTGTGTCTGTCTATTGTGAGTTCCACTGTGATGAGTTTTACACTTTTGTAAATGTAGTTATCCCAAAATTTAAAATAAAAAGAGAGGTTTGTATCCTTTGAAGGAATGAAAAAAAAAATTGGTCTCTACTTACACAATATTCTTAATTTTGGGACAAAATACTTACCACAAATAGATGCAATACATGAGGACGGATCACTTGAGAATTTTCTTCTAACATAACTTGTAACACAGAATCTAAAACATCTTTGGTTGTCTTGGATTCCATCCCAATAGCCCTTAATCGCAATCTTTCTTCTATAAGATCATCAAAGATTGCAATTAACTTTCCAAAATATTTGGTCATCTTTGCACGCGCACCTTGTGGATCAAGTTGGTTTAAGATTGGAAAAAAGTCCACAACATTAGGCTTTCCACCTAGTTCACCGATACTATTTACAATGTCCTTAAATTCTTGAGACTTATCAGAGGTGTAATGAACAAAATCCATAGAAAATAAAGTCCTTGATATAGAATTAAGAACAGTTGTAAATGCAGCCTCACCAATGTCCAAAGCTTCACCTTTCTTGCACTTTTCATTAACAAAATCCATCAATTCTTGTACTTTACTTTGACGAAGAACCTGTGGAAAATTTTTATCAATGGGATTTTAAAATTGATATTAAGCACACGGTAGTGTTAGGTATACCATTGAAAAAACATATCCTGTACAACCACCCAACGTATAGTTAAGTACTTATATAAAAAGGATAAAACATTTTAAAATAGAGCATAAATTTTATAAAATAGAGACACAAACATTATAAAATATAGAAACTAAATAAAATAAGATCCACATCGCATCAAATAGTGAAAAAATAATTATTACACTGTCTCTTCTCACACTCTAAGCGTGCACTCACTCTCCATTAGACACAAATATTTCAAAACAACTGCAAACTTTACAAAATAGAAACACAAATATTATCAAACACAAAAACAAAACAAAATGGAACTCACACTCAATTAAATAGTGAAAGGTAACTGTCACATACTTTCTCTCCTGCTCCCAAATTAAGACAAACTTTATCGGGATTAAAAATAAACTTTGGTACTCACAAATACAAATTTTACAACAACCAAAAATAAATTTCGATACTCACAGACATAAACTTAAAAAAGTATACACAAACTTTAATGTTCACATACACAAACTTTTGGATGAGAAAAAACAAAAAAGAATATGAAAACGAAAAATGAAGAAGAAGAAAACTTTGGTACTCACTTACACAAGCCTTTGCACAAGTAGACACAAACTCTTGTACTCATATACACACACTTTTGACTAAGTAGAAACAAAGAATAAGACAACAATGAAAATGAAAACTTTGAGATCTATAACGCTTTGGTAAGAAGAAAACGAAAACAAAACAAAGAAGACGATAGAAATAGAAAAGAAGAATGAACCAGAGGTTGGAGATGGAAAAAAAAAAGGAAATGCTGTGTTTAGGGTGTACATATGTAAGAAATGATGAAAATGGAGGTTGTAGACTGAAAACATGAAAAAGAATGAACGAAGAGGGAGAGAGAAGAGAGAAAAAAAATGAAAAACACTTGTAGGAGAGTGAGAAAAAAGAGAGAGCAAATGAACAATAAATATTATATGCAGTTCTATATTTTTTTTTACTTGTATAGACAGTATTATTGTCTAAAACATTGTAGAAAGCAAATGGTTATTTATTTATTTATTTTAATTATTTTATGATTAAAGCAAGGCTTAAACTTAAGATTTGACAAAGAAGTACAATTTTATGTAAGATTATTTTAATCTCATGATGATGTGATCTATGTAATAAGTATAGTAACTCTAATAAAATGGAATTAAGATGGTGACAATTAATCCTATAAAAGATGATAAAGTTAGTGGGGTATTTTGGTAAAACTGACCTTTCTCTCTCCCATAAAAAATAAGGATTGAAGAAACCATTATTAGGGTTTGGGATCTGCTTTTGAAAAATCGCTCTTCTCACCATCAAAAGAGATTGAAAGGAAGAAAGGGGAAAAGAATCAAGAGACATTTCAATAAAATCGCGATTATTGATTCGGATGTGTTTTTTTGTTCTTAATCTCATTTTACAATGTGATAATCATGAATTGCAAGATCTAAATTTAATGGTAATTTTCTCAATCAACAATCCAAAATTACAACCTACATTTTAGAATCAAACACTGAAGCTAGACAATGTTTCACAAGCACACAAATATATATATGTATATATCATGCTTCACTGAAACTGTTAAAAAAAAAAATTCAAAAGAAGAAAAGTAAGAGTAGACGCCCTACATAATTTAAGAGCACAAAACTATAAACCAAACACTCCAACAAACCAAAATTGGTGAGATCTAAATTTTAAGATGTGATCACTAATTATACTGAACTCGCCACTGAAAGTAGCGAAAATAATATATTATATTATAATATTTTCTAACTTATTCTTTCAAAACATGCTAATAATTTTAATGAGAAAAATTAATAAATGTTATTAGGATACTTATTAAAAAAATAGAAAAAAGTATTTTTTATTAAAATAGTGAGACTTATTAATTTTTAATGCTACATGTATTAAAATTTTTGAAAACTCACTCTTTTTATTACTTAACCAATAATTTTAAGACATTAATTAACTAAACTCTTCTTTTATTATATGGTGAGAACGCAGAAACTTAAAGTAGCTGGTTATGATCCATACACCTCATCTAGTGATTTATAAAAAAATAAAAAAACCACAATTTAATATCCTTAAAACAGATGAATATCACACAAGAGTTTTTAAGTCGAACCTGTGTAGAATCAAGTAGTTGTGAAGAGAACACTTTGGTAGCACAAACTTTCCTAAGGATCCTCCATTGAGCTGAAGGTGGCATCCACCCCACTGAATATTTGTGGTGGTCATGTGCACGGAGAGTATCTGGGATTTTCCTATGAGAGAAGATTTGGTCATGTTTTTGGCACACTTCTTTGGCTAATTGTGGAGAGGAAATTACTATGGTGGTTATGGTACCAAGCTTGAGACTTATTATTGGCCCATAAGTTTGAGAAAGCTTAGCAAGTGCTCTGTGAGGTTGGGTGCCAAGTTCTAAGATGTTTCCTATGATAGGAAAAGGCCTAGGCCCTGGTGGAAGTTTAGGGGATTTTGGTGTTAATTTGATGCCTAAGATGGAGATGAGGACATAAATGCTTGCGCACCCAAAGGAAATTAAAAGAAGAAGTGGAAGGTAGTCCATGACTATGGGTTTGCAAAGCATTAATTTCTTTTGAAGTTTTATATATATATGGAAACACATGGCTTTAGTCAAAGGTTCACATGAACAGCAAAATTAGACCAAGTTATGTCAGTATTAAATATTTTATTTTTAGCAACATTATTAAATTACAGCATCTTATAATAACATATTGTTTTTATATGATTAAAAAATGTTACTAAAAATATAATAATGTTACAAGTCTAGTAAAATATTCTTAAAGCTCTTAAGTAGCATAACTTCAAGACAACACAAGTGAAAGTATCACTAATGTAAATAACAATACTTCTCATAATTTAATAATATTTTTTAAATATTACTAACTTTCAATTATGTTACATGATTACAAACACACGATTACAAACATGTCATTGCAAACACACGATTACAACCAAAATGTTAACACGATTACAAACACACGAGTTTATGAACATTCATCTAAATTCTTTATGCTTGTTTGGGAATAGCCTTGAGAGGTTGGGCCTTATGCAAGGTAAGCCCAAATTTCTCTAACACATTTAGGTCCTTCGGCTTTAGCCCATCTACAAGCTTCCAATCATAGCCACGTACAAGAGATGCCACCACAATGTGCACACTCCTATAAGCCAATGGCAATCCAGGGCATATCCTTCTTCCCGAACCAAAGGGAATCATCTCAAAATCTTGACCCTTAAAATCAATCTCACTTTCCAAGAATCTTTCAGGCATGAACTCGTTTGGGTTTGTCCAATTGCTTGAATCTCTTCCCATGGCCCACACATTAATGAGAACTCGTGCATTTTTAGGGACCATGAAACCATATATTTCAACATCCTCTTGTGGCTCGCGTGGCACTAACAGTGGGGTGGGTGGGTGCAAGCGGAAGGTTTCCTTCACCACTGCTTGAAGGAAAGGAAGCTTGGAGATGTGTGATTCTTCAATTTGTTGTTCACCTTTATTAATGACTTGGTGAAGCTCGTTTCTAAGTCTTCCTAGTTTTTCTGGGTTACGGAGCAACTCTGTCATTGCCCATTCTATAGTGATTGAAGTTGTGTCTATTCCAGCCACAAATAAAATCTGACACAATTAATTAGTTAGTAAAAACACAAAAGATAAACATGTCTACAATCAAGACTTAATTGACAATTTGAAGAAAGAGTGTAATCTTATCGTAACAATTATTTAGAATAATTTTGGGATAACTACGTTAAAAAAAGGTGTGTGTCTATTGTGAGTTTCACTGTGATGGGTCTTACACTTTTGTAAATATAGTTATCCTAAAATTTAAAATGACATCATTTCTAAAAAAAATAAAATAAAAAAAAGAGAGGCTTGGATCCTTTGAAGGAATGAAGAAAAAAAATTGGTCTCTACTTACACAATATTCTTAATTTTGGGACAAAATACTTACCACAAATAAATGCAATACATGAGGACGGTTCACTTGAGAATTTTCTTCTAACATAACTTCTAACACAGAATCTAAAACATCTTTGGTTGTCTTGGATTCCATCTCCATAGCCCTTAATCGCAATCTTTCTTCTATAAGATCATCAAAGATTGCAATTAACTTTTCAAAATATTTGGTCATCTTTGCACGCGCACCTTGTGGATCAAGTTGGTTTAAGATTGGAAAAAAGTCCACAACATTAGGCTTTCCACATAGGTCAGCGATACTATTTACAATGTCCTTAAATTCTTGAGACTTATCAGAGGTGTAATGAGCAAAATCCATAGAAAATAAAGTCCTTGATATAGAATTAAGAACAGTTGTAAATGCAGCCTCACCAATGTCCAAAGCTTCACCTTTCTTGCACTTTTCATGGACAAAATCCATCAATTCTTGTACTTTACTTTGACGAAGAACCTGTGGAAAATTTTTATCAATGGGATTTTAAAATTGATATTTAGCACACAGTAGTGTTAGGTATACAATTAAAAAAACATATAATGTACCATACCAAAGTATAGTTACGTACATTATGTAAAAAGGATAAATACATACACAAACATCTTAAAATAGAGCATAAATTTTACAAAATAGAGACACAAACATTATACAATATAGAAACTAAATAAAATAAGATCCACATCGCATCAAATAGTGAAAAATAATTGTTACACTGTCTCTGCTCGCACTCTACGCGTGCACTCACTCTCCATTAGACACATATTTCAAAACAATAACAAACTTTGCAAAATAGAAGCACAAACATCATCAAATACAGAAATAACAAAATGGAACCCACATTCAATTAAATAGTGAACACTATCACATACTTTCTCTCCTGCTCCCAAACACAAATTTTATCGAAATCAGAAATACACTTTGGTACTCACAAATACAAACTTTACAACAACTAAAAACAAATTTTGATACTCACAGACAGAAACTTTTGAATAAGTATACACAAACTTTAGTATTCACATACACAAACTTTTGGATAAGCAAAAACAAAAAAGAATATGAAAACAAAAAATGAAAAATGAAGAAGAAGAAAACTTTAGTATTCACTTACACAAGACTTTGCACAAGTAGGCACAAACTCTTGTACTCATATACACAAATTTTTGACTAAGTAGAAACAAAGAATAAGACAACAATGAAAACGAAAAATTTGAGATCCATAACGCCTTGCTAAGAAGAAAACGAAAACAAAACAAAGAAGACGACAAAAACAGAAAAGAAGAATGAATTGGAGGTTGGAGATGGAAAGAAAAAAAAGAAAAAGGAAATGCATGGAAGAAAATATGAAAATGGAGGTTGTCGACTGAAAATGTGAAAAAGAATGAACGAAGAGTGAGAGAGAAGAGAGAAAAAATGAAGAACACGTGTAGGAGAGTGAGAAAAAAGAGAGCAAATGAACAATAAATATTAGATGCAATTCTATATTTTTTAGTTGTAACAGAGTGAATAAGCACAAGCTTTTCAAGCTTGCTCTTTGTATAGAAAGAATGTTAATTAAGTTAGTTAATTGATGGTTAAGTTGGTTGTAGTTAGTTGGTTGGAATCCTCAAGAGTGAAGCAAATCGCAAGGAAGAACCATGGAATCAGGAAGAAGAAAATGAGCAGGGAAGCGGAAGCGTATTTGCAGTGATGATACCATGATAAAATGCATTGAAAATGAAAAATGAATTCTCAAATTGAATTAGAGCATGGAGCTCAATATATATACAAGGTTCTTGGACTAACTTGGATCTTAAGCTTCTTAACTTACAATAACAAACTTAACAAACTCAACTAACTACAACCAACTTAACCATCAAGTAACTAAACTGGCATTCGTTTTATACAAAGAGCAAGCTTGAAAAGCTTGTGCTTATTCACTCTGTTAAGTTGTATAGACAGTATTATTGTCTAAAACATTGTAGAATTTTAGAAAAAAGAAATATGATTTTTTCAAAAATCGTCAAAGCAAATGGTTATTTATTTATTTATTTTAATTATTTTATGATTGAAGCAAGGCTTAAACTTAAGATTTGACAAATAAGAACAATTTTAGAATCAAACACTGAAGCTAGACAATGTTTCACACGCACACAAATATATATATATATATATATATATATATATATNATGCTTCACTGAAACTTCTAAAAAAAAAAATCAAAAGAAGAAAAATAAGAGTAGACGACATACATAATGTTGATTTAGAATTTGCAGATATTATATTTGATGACAAACATTGTGTAAACTTTACTAATGTGTGTATTAAGTGTTTCATCAAAAATAAAAGCTAAGACCCAAAATATACATTACTCACACAAAGAAGAAGGCTATCATAATTGACCCAGCAAAAATTGTGGCCCAAAGTATGTATAAAAAATCGGGAAAGGGGAATAAGGAAACTCACGGCCCAAATGAAAAAAGAAAGACCAAAGTTGTGTGAAGAAAGGAAAGGTAGGATGGGACAAAATTTGGGAAAACAAATTGAAAAAAAAAAAAGGAAAGAAAAAGTGACTTAAAGTCATCAGCTAATGGAAAAGAAAATAAAGAAAGAGAAGTCAATCAAAGAAAGAGATTAACAATGATAAGACTACAAAAAGGGAAGCTTGGGAAAATAAAATCACTATTTCCCACATGGTCAGGACTTCTTTGGGAAAGGAAGAAAGAAAAAGAAAGAGGAAGAAGACATGGAATCAATGACCCTGCAAATATGGAAACTACACGAAAAACCTGTCAAGAAAAATGTTAAAGAGGAAATCTCGGGAACAACTTGAAAAGAAAGAAAGTAAAGGGAAGCAAGAAAAGGAAAGTGATGGTGCAACGGTCAAGAGAAATTAATGGAAGAAAAGGAAGAAAATAAAGAGAGATGAAAAACGTGAGGAAAAACCTCCATTAAAAAGTGTCAACAAAAAACTTGGAAACAATAAAGGAATAGTTAGTTTCATGAAAATTAAAAGGGGAAAACAAAGCTATATCAAGCAAGAATCATTGAAGAAAAGGGAAAGATGACATGAATGAAGGACATGACATCAAGCTTGAAGAATCTGCTCAAAGACAAGTATAAATAAAACGTTCTTCATCAATCATCAGTGCAGAAAAAAGAGAGAAAAATAGCCCACAATTGATATACATCCTCATGAGCTTCTCCTCTAAATATCTTCTACTCTGAATTGTTTTTCTAGCCTCGGATTTGTGATTTTGTGTTTTGTTCGTTCGTGAGGAAAACTTGGTTTATTTGAGAGTTTGTTTTGGAAGGAACAGAGAGCTTGAGAGAAATTTTATTTCAAGCTTATGTGTATTTGAAAGTTTGTTTTGTGAATTTTTTTTGAAGGAGCCATTGGTGTTTGTACTTGAAAGTTTTGTGAAAGAAAAGAATTTTGAGTGTTTTGAAGAACTGGATGTAGATTCCTAGAACTTAGGAATCGAACCATTTTAATTCTTGTATGTTCTTCTTTCTTCCCTTCAATATTTACGCTTCCAATCTTTCAAAAAGAAATTTTGTTTTCATTTTGAAAATTTATTTTTCAAAAACCTTGTCTTCCTGAACACAAGGAGATATCTCCTAAGTTTTAGAAGATAACTTTTTAACTTAAAAAAAAAGTTTAATTTTCGAAAAAATATTTACTTAAATTCAACCCTCTTCTTTAAGCTACATAAAATCATCACATAATTTAAGAGAACAAAACTATAAACCAAACACTCCAACAAACCAAAATTGGTGAGATCTAAATTTCAAGATGTGATAATTAATTATACTGAACTCGCCACTGAAAGTAGCGAAAATAATATATTATATTATCATCTTTTCTAGCTTATCTTTAAAAACACATTACTTTGAGTGACAAGCTAATTTTTATTTTTATATTTTTGATGAGAAAAATTAATAAATGTTATTAGGATACTTATTAAAAAAATAGAAAAAAGTATTTTTTATTAAAATAGTGAGACTTATTAATTTTTCATGCTACATGTATTAAAATTTTTGAAAACTCACTCTTTTTATTACTTAACCAATAATTTTAAGACATTAATTAACTAAACTCTTCTTTTATTATATGGTGAGAACGCAGAAACTTAAAGTAGCTGGTTATGATCCATACACCTCATCTAGTGATTTATAAAAAAATAAAAAAACCACAATTTAATATCCTTAAAACAGATGAATATCACACAAGAGTTTTTAAGTCGAACCTGTGTAGAATCAAGTAGTTGTGAAGAGAACACTTTGGTAGCACAAACTTTCCTAAGGATCCTCCATTGAGCTGAAGGTGGCATCCACCCCACTGAATATTTGTGGTGGTCATGTGCACGGAGAGTATCTGGGATTTTCCTATGAGAGAAGATTTGGTCATGTTTTTGGCACACTTCTTTGGCTAATTGTGGAGAGGAAATTACTATGGTGGTTATGGTACCAAGCTTGAGACTTATTATTGGCCCATAAGTTTGAGAAAGCTTAGCAAGTGCTCTGTGAGGTTGGGTGCCAAGTTCTAAGATGTTTCCTATGATAGGAAAAGGCCTAGGCCCTGGTGGAAGTTTAGGGGATTTTGGTGTTAATTTGATGCCTAAGATGGAGATGAGGACATAAATGCTTGCACACACAAAGGAAATTAAAAGAAGAAGCGGAAGGTAGTCCATGACTATGGGTTTGCAAAGCATTAATTTCTTTTGAAGTTTTATATATGGAAACACATGGCTTTAGTCAAGGGTTCACATGAACAGTAAAATTAGACCAAGTTATGTCACTATTACATATTTTATTTTTAGCAACATTATTAAATTACAGCACATATTGTTTTTATATGATTAAAAAATGTTACTAAAAATATAATAATGTTACAAGTCTAGTAAAATATTTTTAAAGATCTTTAGTAACATAACTTCAAGACAACACAAGTGAAAGTATCACTAATGTAAATAACAATACTTCTCATAATTTAATAATATTTTTTAAATATTACTAAATTTCAATTATATTATGTTCTATTGTCGGGTGTTCGTAGGCGTATGATAAAATTATGCATTGCATTTGCATTTGCATTTGAGTCTAATCATATACTACATGAACTTTTGAAGTTATATTGAAAGTAAAAAAATAATAGTGTGTTTGTGTGTTTGTGAGGGGGTTGTTTGGCATATGTGTTGAAGTGGCGGGCTTAGGTGTTATTTTACCAATCAAGTGTGCAGCAGTGCTGATTCAATTGTCCTGCAATCATGGCGTTTCAAAATGGGGATGAGGTTAAAATAAAAGATTTCACTATTAAATCAATAAAATGGGATGAATTTTATAAGAATGAAATTTCTTACTTTATCCTATAAGATAATGGATCTTGTTCACGAGTAATTTTTATAGGAAACATAGTTAACTGAACATGAATAGTGTGAGGAAGACGCCTTGATGGAAGCTCCAACGTCTGGACGGAAGTTCCAAACGGGTTCCTCGCTTAGAGAGAGTGTTGCGGCGGGGTATACCTACAAAGGCACTCCGACGCCCAAGTAAGCACGAGTATTAGGTGAGTTCTCTAGAAAGGAAATGAGTGATACCTGGTAATCTTAAGTCATGCACTTTTATAGATGAGTTAGGAGGTTTAGAAAGAGATAGAGTGAGGGGAATTCACATAACAACTTCCCTAATTTATCTTTTCTCGCTTATCTAGGAGTGGGTTGTGGATTGGGGGAGGAGAAGGTGTCGCTTCCTCTTTAGCCTTGTTGGGCCGTATCAGACCCAGAATCTTGGGCTTGCGACCTTCTTCTCCTTTGGGGATTGTGGAACTCTCTTTTTTTGGGCCTGCAGGCGTGAGCGTGTGAGGGAGCTTCTCTTACTCCTTAGTGGGCTAAAACCCCTATGAGCCCTTTGGGCAAGGTGAGTTTCTTCTTCTTAAAGGGTTAGAGTTTCTTAGAGCTCTTTAGGCAATGTGAGCTTTTCCCCCTCCTTGGAGAGTTAGAGCTTTCCAAACCCTTGGCCTTTGTTTCGTAACAAATATCACTTTAGAGAATCTAAATTCACGTGACTATTTGGCTCTATTGGTATTACTACATTTGTGGTTATCTTGTTTCTTCGATTGTTGTCACAAGCATATGCATTTCATTGGTGATCTGCGTTGCTGGCATATAAGTTGGGTTGGTCTAGCTTTACACATATAGCCTGACTGTTTATTATCTTCCTTCTCAAATAATTGTTCACATTTTTATTTTTGTATTTTCATAAATAATTGTTCACATTTTAAATCTAAACAACACTATATATTTTCTTTACTATTAAACCCCTATTAAAGAAGCTTATTAAGAGAATAGTAGATGAGAGAGAAAATAGAAAGAAAAGTATTAAATAAGAATAACTTTGTAAACTAATTCGGTTCTTAACAGCTGCTCTTCGATTCACGCTAGTATTCCTTTATACTCATTTATTTTGTTAAATAAGTTTTTGTCTTTAAATTTCGAATTTTGATTTTGCATTCTGTTAACTTTTTTAGTTTGAGTTCTCGATAAATTTTTTTCTTTTGGTTTTAGTCTCTCACGTTAAGTTGGAACATCGCAAAACTAAGTTTTAACCGTAGTCAAACATGTTAAATATGGTTAAACGAGACTTAAATTATGGTCAAATTGATTCATGATTCAAACTGGTTTGACCATATTTGACCAATTTGACAACCATTAAAACTTTGTTTGACCATGTTTGATAAAATTAAAGTGAAACTCACCCAACTTTCATTTGCTACATTTTTTTTAATAGTCCAACTTAACATAGAGACTAAAATAATTTTTTTTATCAAGAAATCAAACAGAAAATTAATAAAGATTCAAAATTAAAATTGGTGATTTATTAAAATAAAAAAAAACATATTTAGCATTTGTTTTTTTATTTAAATTTTTGTAATAAACACATTCCTTCACGGCAATGGGGCATACATCAGCCCACATTGTTTTAGGCATTCATTTTGTGGCCAGCTGTACAATCACCTGCTCCCCTGTGGCCACACAAATAATTTATATACTACAATAAAGAGGATTAATGAAAAACCTTTTTTTATATCCAACTTTTCTTCTTTCATCTTTATCCTCTTTAAAAAAATATGTGTAACTATTTTTTTTCTTGGGTTAAAAATGTCATTATCTTCACATCTACTCACTGTTTTTCACACTTCATTAATACAGTTTTCAAACTCATTTAACTAATCTTAACATTATTTTTAAACTTTTGTCCTATGAATCTATTTCAACATTTCTCTTTTTCTACTTGCTAATCTCAATTTTTTAAAATTAAGCAAGACCCTTCCCGTACGTAATTGAAATAGTTGCTAAACTCAATTAAAAATTCTATAGATTCAAGCCCCGCTAGTAATAAAATAAAGCTTAGTACTTGCTAAACTCAAATAAAAATTCTTTTGCACAATTATTTATAGTTATCAGAATCTATTTTATTAAAAAAGAAAAAGCTGTCAAATTAGACTCTCAATTTAACTAAATAGACTCGAAATCAACTGGTAGATCAAAACACCGGTACACTGAGTTTCTTTACATAAATAAATACATAAAAATAGAATTTAATTTAAATAAGGATTTGATTGAAATACAATAAATTAGTTTTACATTGTCATTTAATTATCTATCGATACATTAATAAATATAGCTGATTATTATAATCGTTATTTAAAAAGTTATCTAAATAAAATAAAGAGATTAATTTATATCCACGAATGATATAAATAGTTTTACACTATCATTTAATTATATATTATTATTTAACAGACTTTTAAAATAATGAAAGAAAGACTTAATTTTGTTTATATGTAAGTACATAATTAAATATACATGTCAATGTATATAAATTAATCTTTAACATAAATTGATTAGCATATATTGTAGTGGGAGTGGAACGCACTCCATCTTTCCACGCAGGGGTTTGATTCGAGCAAGTGGAACAAGAACTCTCGGATAGTAAGGTGCTATTAGAAAGTGACAAATTGTGTCCATTTACGAGTCGAAGACTTTCTTGGAGACCAAACGTATCAATGTGGGTATCTATAGTGACTGTGAAATTATGTCATGATTAACATGTACCATACAATAATTACATTTATAATTTTATGGTAATTAATATATCTATAAAGATAATACTGTAGAATGTTGTATGAAAATGTTAAAATTTAAAGGAAAAAAAAATTATTGTAAGAGATTTAGATCTAATTAGTTATATCCAGTCTTATAGTAAAATTGGATTTATATCCCTATAAACCTCATTTGCTACGTCGTATAAAGTCTGATAATATTAACTATTTTTATGAAATTAATTTTTATCACGCATTTGGGCGTAACTTAGGATAGTATAGTATATTTAATCTTATTTAATTTTATCCTAAAATTATCGTATTAACTTATCAAACTTCATAAAGCCTGACTAGACTGAATAATATTATTCTGTCTTTTACAATTCTAGATTAGCCTAGCTTTTTGGTTTTCTTTCTTTTTCCTCTAATCTAGTTGGCGTTCTCGCGTGACCCATGGGAGATACCATGGAGCCCTGCAACCATTGCAAATTTCTATTCTTTTCTCTAGCTAGCTTGTTCTGAGTTTTATATAGCTCTAGTCAAAGGTTACATGGCCGGCAATTTTTTAATTTTTAATTTTGTATTCTAAAGAACCTTACTATTAGAAAAATAAGGGTGACAACCCCCCAAACCACCTCGGTGTCGCTGGGTCCCCGTTTTTCACGATCTTGACATCATTTAATACATCATGAGTATTGGAAACAGAGCTGATGGAAGCAGGCGTAGATTTTATTATTGCCTCCACTCTTGAATATTTGCTCTTCTTTTTGTCTTGATATATTTTAAAATAATTTTTTTGTTTTTCAATTTGAATAACATGAATTATTTTCTTTAGTATATCTCTAGTGAAAGATAATATATGACAGAATTAATAAGGATAATTTTGTAAAGTATTATAAATTTTTCTTAACTTTGAGAATTTTTAATGGTGGTTTCTCACCTATTTCATGGGATAAATACCTTATCTTACTTAATTTATTGATATTTAATAATTTTTATAATTATATTCATTGAATTTTGTTATTATTTGATGTTCTAATATGACATATTGATGAATTAAATGATTTAATGTGATAAATTAATAATTTACAATACAATATTTATAAAGTGGTGCATCGTAAGCGCAAATGGTCCGCAAATCTCTAAACTTCTTATAAGTTAGCTCTTTCAATAATTTGGCTAATGAAAAATTTATTACGATTATATAGAACATTAAATAATAACAAAATTTGATGAATTCAGCCGAAAAAATTATAAAAAAAATATATAAACTAAATAGCATGAGATATTTATCCCATGTGGTAAATAAGAAACTATCATTTTTAATTATTTCTTTAATAACTATGGAAAATAGAAAGTGAACCGGGAGTAAATTTTGTTACCATTTCCCTTCTTGAATAACTTTTCACCTTTTTATTTTAATATTTTCACCAATACTAATTGTCCACTCTCTATATTTAGACAACCTTAATTAATTTTTTTATTATCATATCTTTATTAAATAAACTTATTATATGATTTTTTATTATTTTTTAATACCTGCATATAAATCAAAATGGACAGTTAATTAAGAAGGGAGGGAATAATATAATAAAGAAAACTACAACATATTGAGGCAAGATTGTATCTAGATGGATTGCTGCGTCGGCCAAATTTTATCGAATAAATAGAATAGAGTATGTGCAGAAATTTGTTTCAGGTTGTTTTGGTGTTGGTTTTTGGGTGTGCTCTTTTCCCTCCATAGGTACATTGTTTGGGGCGATTTTTAGCTATCACTCTGGGACATGGGACATGATTGCAGGTATTTTCACACTAAATCATATTCAAGTTACAACATTTCTTTTCGTGTTAGATATATATAACACCAATTGTAAAAAGTTTGATCTTGAAGTCCACACCTGTAAATGGTTTAAAAACACCAACAGCTAAGTACATTTCATTAGAGAAAATGGAAATTACAGTGCAAAAATTCCTTCGGCTATGAAGCACTCGATCATATAGTAGCAAATAGGAACTTCAAAGCTATATATGCACACCAAATTGAATCATATAATGAACTTGGACAATTGATGATTTGGTAAGGAAATGTTAAAGTAGTGATTTAGAAATGGGAAATGTGCAGATAAAATTAAAACACTATCCTGCTGCACCATCATTTAACTCATGCCAACAAGGAAAAGTCTTTTTGCTCAAGCACTATTGTTGACCTGGCACACAAGAAAATAATGCATACAGATTTATTTCACTATTTCCTGGTCTAATTGTTAACATGAGTACACAACTTGCTGCAATGGTAAGTGTGAGGTTACAAGCTCAACTTCTAAGTCCTTTAGTATTTTTTTTCTCATCAATATAGAAATGAAGAGATAACTAATATGTAAAACCATAAATGTAAAAGACTCGCCACTAGTATTTTTATTTTCCATCAATCAGAACGAAAGTTGTTTTTTTTGTGTTACTTGGCTCCTAACACTCCCAAACCACAAGACATGCCACTAGTATGCAGGTATGAATATGTTCAGGTTTCACTGGTAAATTATTTATCAATAACCAAAAATTGCACATTCTATTTCAATCATAGGACACTTAATTACTTGCTTACTAAATTGCAACATGTTCATCAAGCATAATGTAATGCAAATGACAACAAAGAAGGGAATAAATAAACGAGAAATATAAAATTAGAATCACAATAAACAACTCTCAATCATTGAAAAAACTGACTAAAGAGTACATACCTTAATTATAAAGAGAGATGATGTAATGCCCTACTTTATGTGACACCTATACATGTATAGGAAATATTCAGATGGTACTTGGCAGTAGCTTTTTAACACAATAATTAAGTAATTAGTAGAAAACTAAAGAAGTGAAAATGAATGAAGGAAGGAATGGAATGAGATGAGATGAGATGAGATGAAATGAGAAGCATATATAAATTTATGAAACGCTATAATGCCTACCATTACTAAAAGGTACAAAATCAAAGTAGCAAATCCAATCATTATTGAAACTCTCATATCCTATTTGTGCATCTAGAGAATATCTAATTAAGCAAAAAAAAAAAAAAAAAAACTTAGTTAAGGCATTTCATCAAATACGTTTTGGTCAAGCAACATGATGCAAACCAAATTAAAGCACAACACAATAACATAATCATAATTAAAATCCAAAACAGGCTTCTCCGATCTTCCATCATCTTTCATCAACATCACTCACGGTTCATTCACTCACTCACTCTCACTCTCTTTGTTCTCCAACTTCGTTCATTCATCACGTGCTCAAAGAGAGAGAGAAAGAACATAATCAGTACCTGGCGTGTGTCTTCTCATCTTCATTTAGCGTTTTGGTGGTGGTTGGCTGTGGTCGGCGGCGGGTAATATACTCGTTTTGGGTGATAGCATTTTTGTTTTTTAGTGGGTGAGAGATAGCAGCAATGTGTATTTGTTATTTGTTTAGCCCTTTTTTTTGGGTACAAAAATGGGGCCGATGCTCAGAGAGAAAGGAAAGCTAAATTTTAGCTTAGTGGAAAACAAAACGGAGCACCATCTTTCAAGAGTTGGATCAGGTTGTGGTTTGCTAGCCTCTGTTTGGTGAGATAATATTTACTTTGTTAAAAAGATTTTTTGTCCAATTACAGCAACAAAATCGCAGGCCTAATTGGGTGAGAAAAAAGTTATTTTTTGGTCTGTTGGTCTATTTTTGTTTTGTATTAAAGAGCTTTATATTTTTGGAGTCAACATAAAAATATGTTACTTTATGGGCCTATTTAGATGATATTTTTTTGGTGTTGGATGAGCAAAAAAAATTTAGCAACGGAGACTCATCGCTATTTCGTCGCTATTTTCTAAATTTTAGTAAGGAAATGTTATTCCGTTGTGAATTCTCTCGCTAACACAAAATATAGTAACGGATTGCGTCTCCACCGCCAAGGATATTACATGATTTGAGGACAATTAGCCAGCGAGAATACGAGACTCGTGTTTAGTTTATTCTTGGATTATGCAAGTGTAGGCATATGAGAGAAAAAAAATGAAGGGCCTAATCATAGTTAAGATTGAATTTGAATACACTAATATTATAAAAGAGTTTTATGTTATCATGTTCAATCATATGTTAGAAAATTTAAATGAGTTGAAAATTTGTGTTCACTTATCAAAAATAACGGGTCACTTGCCTTGCTCCAACGGCCTGAGCCTGTTTTTTTTCATCCCTACATCAAAATGTCATCAATAATCAATAAATATTAAAAAAAAGTTTTGTTAACAAGTGTTAATAAAAAGTTTTAGGTGTTTTAACGTATGCATTGAAAACATCAAAAGTTAACATTTTCAATAAAACAAATTTTCTTTAAACTTTTTAACAAATGCCCTTGGAGTACTTATTAACTTTTCAAAAAATATAAAACAAAAAATACACATTAAAAAAATTGTTCCCCCCAAAACTCCACAGTTATTCTAAGTTTCCCTCTCGGCAAAAACCTTTTGTTGCCCAAAACCCCAATTGCGCTCAAATTCGTCTCACGGTCTCGCCTTTCCACAAATCCCTATCTTGCCTTTGCTTCTTCTTCTTTTCCACCTTCACCTTTGTGTCTACAAATTAGTGTTAGTGTTTCTCTCCTCTTGCAAAATGGCTTTTTCGAGCTTTTAGGCTACGTTTTTGTTAAAACTCAAAAAACTTTTTCACTAGTTTTTCTTCGATGAATTGAAGTCAAATTTGACAGCTTTTGTAGGTGAATTTAGTGCAAACTCGACCACAACATAGATTCCGTGGAATTTTGTAAGCTTATTGTGCGCTGGGAGGGAATTGATCGATTTGCACTTCGGTGAGCCCAACCGGCTTGGACTCAAGCCCAACTCCCTTCTCAACTCTTTTTATTAATACAACAACTACTAAAGGATATATAAACACTTAAAAGATTTGTGATCTAACCAATGTGGGACTAGAGCTTTTCAAATACACAAGCTTTAATTTACTTGTGGATTTGGTTGTCCATGAACACACACTTGGATCCTAAATTTCAGCTGTGAATTCTCATGGAAGACCACTATAATTAATTTCCCAAAAATAACATACAGCAAAATGAAAAAGATACATAAATAATGGAGATAGAAATATGGAAACACCGAATGGCCATGGTGATTGTCCACATTCACAAAGTGCCAGACATCACAGGCGCACCATAGTGGCCCTTCACATGTGACTCTCAAATTTGTCTCTCCCAAGCTTTAGATTCAAAATTAATCTCTTTTATTTTTTCATCATGCCGGTTCTTCTTTCGTACCATTTCTCAGTTTACCCATTTTCTTGTTAATGATCGATGCTAATTAGTATTCTCTTCGTTTCATAATGATTGTCCATTTTTTGCTTTTAAGTTTGTCATTCACTTAATATATTTAGTTACAATTGTATATATTATTAGAAATAAAATTATTATATTTTTAGTCCATAAATGACGGAAATTAAAACAAGATTGGATAAAGAAAGAGTTTTGCTAATAAAGAAAGCTGAAATTTAGGATCAAAGCTTGTGTATTTGAAAACCTCTAGTCCCACATTGGTTAGCTCACAAACCTTTTAAGTGTTTACATGGTTATCAAACTCGCGAGTTTAAGCAAACTCGTGGAGCCTCTGTAAACTCGGATCGTAAACTATGATCGTAAACTCGTACGAGTTTACCTATTATTAAAAAAATATTTTAAAAAATTATTATGCTACAAAAATATATTTAATAAAACTTGAAATTCATAAATACATTTATCTCCATAACAAAGCACAAATAAAGATGAAATATATGAGTTCTAAGTTTAATTCATACATAATACATAGTATTGACTACTGAACATCACAAGAATCGAATTTGTGACGATGATGTCTTCAATCTAGAACACTAAAGCACAAATAGCAATGCAGAGGTCACGCACCCTGGTGGGAAAGATCCCTGAGCAAAGGATGAAATACATACGACGGATTAGCGACGAAGTACAAGCAACGACGGAGCACAACGGAGCATGATTGTAGGCGCAACTGTAAATGATAACCCTAAAATACCTAAATGACCTAAATCTAAAAACTCATAGTTATGAAAAACAATATCAAACTTGTTTTGTTTCTTAAAAAAAAAAAACACCTGCCCGTGTGGTAAACTCGTAAAATTGGGAGTAACTCGCGATTTTATGCGAGTTTACTCGAGTTTACCCAGAAACGAGTTTACATGCGAGTTAGCTCGATTTTACAACCTAAACTCGTAAAATCGTACGATTTTACGTGTTAAATCGCGATTTTAATAACTATGAGTGTTTATATACCTTTAGTAGTTGTTGTATTGGTAAAAAGAGTTGAGAAAGGAGTTGGGCTCGCACGCATGAGGCCAAGCCGTTTGGGCTCTTTGAAGTCCAAATCGGTGGATTCCCTCCCCCCGCGCGCACGATAAAGAGCGTCCTAGCCTTTTTTGCAAAATTTTTTTTTTATTTTTGCAGGTTTGAAAATGAGGACAATTTCGTAATAATTTAGAACAGTAATGACAATAGAGAAAAAAAATCTTCTTCCCGCCATCCTGGTAAGGATCCCAATTCAAGTCAACTTTTGTTTTTTAAAAAATTTAAAGAAGTAAAACAAGGGCAAAAATGTTGCATGTCACATATTCACGATATCCAAGCAAACAACAACCATTACTTGTTTGAATAAAAAACATAAACACCAATTTATAGTTATAAATCAGAAAAAACCGACTACAAGTTTATATCTGAAAAAAGAAACCAATCTATGCGGAAACATAAGCAACAAATCATAGATTCGGATTAGATAGAAAACAAATCCAAGCTCAGATCTAGGGGGGAAATGGGTGGAGGGAGTTATTGAATACAATTATGGATGTGAGTATCGATACAATATGGTACAATATGTAAATATGATAATTTTATAAATCATAAAATATGAATACGACAATATATATTAAATAAAAAGATTTTAGTTTTACATATAATATTAAATATTTATAATAAGTTTAATTATAATCTTACAAATGAAAAAATTGAAAAAAAAATGTCTAAGGCAACAATATTAAGGCAAATACGTATACAATATGCAATCCGAGAAAAAAGGTATTTAACCATCATAGAATCAACCAATAATTTGAATTAAGCATATAGACGCACATCATTGTAACCACGATCAGCCCTGCCATTTATTTTACAAATGAGTTAATGCCGAATTAGGTTCTTGAAAAACAAGTTGTATTGTTCTCATTAGTCTTCAAAAGAAAGTGTTTTCTCATAGTTGTTGAAATTTTTAAACATCGATCACATTAATTTCTGCTACACGTATACCAAAAACTATATATCATACATACACCTCGTACTTATATATATAAAGTTTGTATTTTAACTCATGTAATGTTTTTGCACTTAATTAAATATAGTTGAGAGTATCATTTGTAAGTTTGTAATGTTTGTGCATTCGTGAGAATAAAGTTTATGCATTATTAATGGTGTATGTATAAGTGTACATGTAACATTATTGTAATTATTTTATCGACAAGTAACATGACAAAAGTTGGGGTGTCTGTTATCTCCCATTCCTCTCCTTATCACCCCGATTACCTCTCTCATCTCTCCCAGTCACATTAGAACGCAACTACGCCCATAACCCACCTCATCTCTCCACTCATTTCTTCTTCCTCCCAATCATGAGCTTCACCCACATCAAAGATATTTCTGTTTATATTTTTTTTTTCTTTTGTCTAGAAAATGGCATAGAAAGGAGACGGATCACCTCATGTGAGATTTTCACATGACCATATCAACCATCGATTAAGTATGTAGTCTTTAAATTGAGCTCCACAAATAAACACAATTAATGATAAAGATCTACACATAACAAATTCATATGGAAATCTTACATGAAATGATTCACTTTTGAGTACATTGTTTATCTTTAGTGGCTATACGCTAATTGGGGGTTGTTCACCGAATAATATTTAAGAGTTCTAACTTATCAATCTACTAATCAACCTACTCACTCATCAACCAATTCTTCTGCCGAGATTCGAAACTAATTTGATAAAATTTTCAGTTGATCATCAGCAGCATACGAAAAATATCTAAGAATATTGATCAGGCAAGGAGACACATCTTGTACCTGCTGTCATCATTGCGTCGAAGAAGTCTTCAAGTTGTTAATTACCATTTTTTTTTTTCATGTTTGAATCGCAGCTTAAAAGCTCAAAATGGGCCAAGAGTTTCTGGCATCTCACCCCCTACCTCATTGGTTGCCAGAGCCATATGTTTCCACGTTCTATAGAAGCTAGTCAGTGGGGCAAAAAAGATAATATTGCAGCTAATAACCATGGATTATCTTGCACTTGTCCTGTTAATTTCCTTTGTATGGGTAAGCATTCATGTTCTCCTGTCCAATTTAGGCATCAAATTAACACCAAGATCCCCCAAACTCCCACCAGGGCCTAAACCTTTTCCCATCATAGGGAACATCTTAGAACTTGGCACCCATCCTCACAAAGCACTTGCCAAGCTTTCTCAAACTTATGGACCCATAATGAGCCTTAAGCTCGGTACCATAACCACAATAGTCATTTCCTCTCCACAATTAGCAAAAGAAGCACTCAATAAAAATGACCAAATCCTCTCTAACAGGAAAGTCCCTGACGCTGTTAAAGCACTTGATCACCACATGTTCTCAATGGTATGGCTGCCGCCAACAGCGCAGTGGAGAAATCTTAGGAAACTATGTGCAACCAAAGTGTTCTCTTCCCAAAAGCTTGATTCTACGCAAGCTCTTCGCCAAAGGAAGGTGCAAGAATTGATGGATCATGTCAAGGAAAAGTGTGATAAAGGTGAAGCTTTGGATATCGGCGAGGCTTCGTTTACGACCGTGCTTAATTCCATATCAAACACTTTCTTCTCTTTAGATCTGGCTCATTACACTTCTGACAAGTCCCAAGAGTTCAAGGACATTATTTGGGGTATCGTGGAAGAAGCTGGAAGGCCTAATGTTGTGGATTTTTTCCCAATCTTTCGTTGGCTTGATCCGCAGGGGGCGCGCGCAAGAATGAACAGTTATTTTGAAAAGGTAATTGCTGTCTTTAATGACCTTGTAGAAGAGAGATTGAGCACAAGAGCCTTAGAGAAAGAGTCCAAGACGTGCAAAGACGTGGTAGATTATATGTTAGAATCCATGTTGGAAGACAATTCGCAGATGAGCCGCTCTCAACTATTGCATTTAATTTTGGTTAGTATCATTTTGATTACCAAATTTAAGCTTTTTATTTTTTTAATATCAAAATAAATAAATAATCAAGGTCATTTCGTTTATATCGTGAAAAAAAGAAAAGATATGTTTATAAAAATTTGTATAAACCATAAAGCCAATATGCACGTACAAACGAAGATTTCAATTAGTGTGAAATTACATCATTTTCCAAATAAAGATGGTGTCAACGTTTATAAAAAAAGTATATCCACGTTTGTTAAAAAGTATTTGTTAAAAAGTATTAACATGTGATATTTTATAAAAGTTTATACTTTTTGAATGCGTCAATACTTTTTAAAATGTTGATACATTTTTCTAAAAGTGTTGACCTTTTTTTTTTTTTTTTAAATGTTGATACCCTTTTCTTTGAAGTTGATACTCATGTGACGAGTGAGTTTAACGCAAAAATGGGAGAGTGAGAGTATAGGAAATAAAGTCTGACTTAATGCAGAGAGAATATGTTTGCGAAATTGAAAAATAATAACTTTGATATCTCTTTTAACAAGTGTTGAAACATTTGTTGATGACAATTGATAGATTTTAGAACAACTCCTGATGCCTTGGTAAAAAAAAAAAAAAACTCATTTTGTCATTTTACTCATTTTTTATAACTTTTTTTTTATAAACTATAATATTTTAATATGTTGATACTTTTCTTTTAAATGTTGATACATTTTTTCTATAAAGTTGATATCCATGTGGCAAGTGAGATTCATGCGGAGGAACGCAAGTAGAGGAGAGAGAGAGGTTTGAATTTAATGCTTCATACATATTACATAAATCTCTCATCATTACACTAATTTTTATGGCTTAAACTCATTTAGTCTTTTTCCTATTATTTTATACGGTGGCACGTATTCACTGTGATGTGCACAAAACAGAATTCTAAGGCATGCGATATCCAATATTTTGTTTAACCCAGCTATACCTAGAGTTACAACTCCACTGTAAGGAGTCGAATGGCTACATTTTCAAAACGTTACTTGTCTTTTCTTTAGAAGAAGAAAATATCTTAGTCAGATTGTTAATATATCCCATAAAAACTATATTCAAGTCTAATTTTTAAACTCTTTAAACTTTATTTAAATCAATCTCAAAACTTCTCAAAGCATATTTTTCTTTTATTGTTTAATTCTCTAATGTTACAATAAAAATAATTCCTTTTTTCAGCCCTAATTAAGTAACTAACTAGCCAACCTTTAATGATCCTAATTCTGAATTAAAGGGCCTACTAATAATGGATCTTAACAGTATCAATGCATGCCATCATTTGAGTTATTACAATTTAATGTTATCAGGATTTATTTGTGGCCGGAATTGACACAACTTCAAGCACCACAGAATGGGCAATGACAGAGCTACTAGATAACCCAGATAAACTAGAAAAGGTTAGAAAAGAGCTTCAACAAATCCTTGGCAAAGGTGAACAACAAATTGAAGAATCACACATATCAAAGCTTCCTTTCTTAAGAGCAGTGGTGAAGGAAACTTTACGCTTGCACCCGTCCGTTCCAATTTTGCCGCACAAGTCAGAAATTGATGTTGAGCTATGTGGCTTCACGGTGCCTAAAAATGCACATATTCTAGTTAATGTGTGGGCCATGGGGAGAGAATCAACTATTTGGACAAACCCAACTGAATTCATGCCTGAAAGATTCTTAGAGAGCGAGATTGATTTCAAAGGCCAAGATTTTGAGCTGATTCCCTTTGGAGCTGGAAGAAGAATTTGTCCTGGATTACCATTTGCATATAGGATTGTGCACATTATGTTGGCTTCTCTTTTATATGCCTATGATTGGAAGCTCCCGGATGGACTAAAAGAAGAGGGCATTGATATGTCTGAGAAATATGGTATTACATTAAATAAGGCCAAACGTCTACATGCTATTCCCATTCATGCATAAAGGCAGAGCATGCATGAGATAAAAATAAGAGGTAAGTAGCGACCACATCCATTGGATTTCATGATATAGCTAAAGGCTGCTTAGTGTTATGTTATTGTCATCCCATGTATGACCCTCTCTCTTTATTTCACAACCCCACAATAAGCAACCATCCATTCCATCAGTCAAACATGCAAAAATGTGGCTGACAAGGTGTGGAAGAAGCCGGTGATAGTATAGAAAGGGGGTGAATGAAATTAAGGTGTGAGAAAAAATGATCTGCAAAAGTTTGGAATATAATCTCAACCATTGATGTTTTTAAATGGATTCTAAGGGTTGATATTGAATGGGTCATCATGGACCCCAAACATTATGTCTCCATATAAAAAGCTACCCTAATTTGGGGCTTTGCAAAATTTGCGGTGGGGTGTAAAAATTCACGCAAGTTTGGAATTTAATTTAGTGCTATATCATAAAATTTAAAGAGGGTGTGATTGCTAATTCATCAAGGCAGAGGGCATATGTATAGTTTTTTTTTTTTTTTTTT
>QANU01113210.1:138595-209243 GCA_003254905.1 Nissolia schottii
CTGCCCGCACCTCCACCCACCACACCCGCGCCTCCACCCCACCCCACTCCTAGAAGACTATCCACAGAGACAGAGAGACAAAGCAATGGAATGATCTTTGCAACGTAGTGCACAACTTCTATCTCATTGCTGAATGCACATCCCAACACATGCCGGAAGCAAAAGAGTGCAGAGCTAACCACAATTGCTTCTATGAATGCTAGAACGACGACGGCACGAACGGCGTCTCGAGCTGCCTTGGGTCTTCCTGCCCCTAATTCGTTCGAAACCCAGGTGCTGCAAAAAAGGAACGTGGCACAGTTTTCATCTTAACATCGTCGTGCGCATAAATGAGTAGTAGGGAATTTCAATTCCGAAGTTCTATTCGTATTTTGGCACAAATAGACAGAGACACATGGAATGGAGCATACCTGACTGCAGCACCAACCCCATAAGGAATGACTAGCAGCTCAAATGACCACCACTCCAAACCGCGCGGGTATGGTGGGGTGGAAGCGCGGGGGTGGTGCGGGTAACGACAGGGAGACTGTTTTTTTTTTTTTTTTTTACAGGCAGGTCATAAAAATTCGGGTCGGGTCATGGGTTTTTGCGGGTTATGCCACGTGGTATCCCGCGTGGCGCGCCGCATCAGCGCCGAGTCAGCACCTGACACGTCCACGTCAGCACAGTCAACTCTCATACATCTCCAGGGACTAAAACCAAACTTTTCAATTTTTCAGGGACTAAAACTTCTATATAGGGACTAAAACCAAACTTTTCAATATTACAGGGACTAAAAACTTAATTAACCCATTTAAATTTTTCATATCTTATTGTAAAGGGTAATAATCCTCCTCCTTATCCCACTTAGTGAGGGGTATAACAAGTATTCATCTCCAATATTACCCGTGAAAAATGAAACTTTCCCTCTATATTTGTCCCGTCAAGGGTGGCGGCTGGCAGGTGACACGGTCGTGCCTACTTGACATATAGCATGTATATACTCTTTTTAAGTTTAGCAAAATGATCCGGTTAGTACTCATGTTGGTATCTAAAAATATTTAGTATCACAATAGTTCTTGTAAAATTTAAATATCGTTCATGTTAGTCCTTTCGTTCAAAACAGCCGTGACAGAGGGTGACATTCCATTAACATTTCTCCTCTTCTAGTCACTCACATCAAACTCAAAATGATGTTATTTTAGACAACCAAAAGAACGTCATTTTGCACGCAGAGATCAAATTGGGCATATTGACTTTTTTCAATGACTAATTTGGACAATCTCCTTATCTCCATCCCTTTCTTCTTCTTCCCCCATCTCTACCCCCACATTCACCCCACAACACGACCACAACACTCAACATCTCATTTCCTCTTCCTCAGCCACTCCTCAACTCACCCACTACCACCCTTACCCTTACCCCTACCCCAGCACCCCACAACCAATCAATTTCTTCTTCGTTCCCCATCTATCTCCATCCCCACCACTACCTAACCCCACTGCCACCACCTCCATCATATCCATCCTAACCTACACCACCCAACCCCTATAATTTTCATAGTCTTCCCCACTTTCACCACACCCTCCCTCACCATCCCCACCACACACTATCCTCACCATCGAACTCCCAACAACCAACCTCAGCCAAACCCCAAAACCTTAGATCCAGAATCTTCCTCCTCCCCTCACTGACTCCACCTGGACCACCTCCACCCTTTTGGATTTGACCACCAAAAGCCCAACCATGTTGCCTTTGAATTTTGGGTGTTTCTTATGATTTTTACTATTTTAACTTCTATTTTGTTGATTTTGTGTGAGATTGCAGGAAAATTAGAGAAGTGAAGAGTGTGGTAGTTATGGAGTGCAATAATGGTGGCGGAATGATTGTGGTTTTGGGTTCGATGGTGGTGGTGGGGACATGTTGGGAATGGGTGTGGGAAAAGAAGGGCTGCCATTAAAGTGGTGATGGTGGGATTGGGTGGTGTTGGCGGGGTAAGTGTGTGAGTAGTGGAGGAAGAGGAAGAGGAAGAAGAAATGACTGGAGATAAGGAGGTTGCCAAAGTTGGTCCCTGAAGAAAGTCGTTGTGTCCAACTTGATTCCTAAGTCTAAAATGACATTGTTTTAAGCTTTGGGGTGAGCGATTAGGAGAGAGGAGAGAGGTTAATGGAAACGTCACATTTCGTCATAGTTGTTTTGGATAAAGGGACTGACTTAGGCAACGTCCAAATTTTACAAGGACTATTGTGCCACAAATTTTTTTTAGGGACCAACTTAAATGTTAGCTTAAAAAAGATATTTTTCCCGCGTTGGGGTTTTTAATGAGAAGGCATATACTTATCTATAGAAAAACTTAAAATGATATTTGAACAACTACAAGTATTGACAATCCAAAAATCACACACTCACAAAGGTGTGGGGTCTACCATTCTCACGATATTTTCCCTCTTTCTATGGTAGATCTCACACCTCTACTGCGAGGCAAAACAACCTACCTCAGATCATCCTAAAGGAAAGAATGCACAAGTAAGGGAGCTTTATCAAACTAAAGAACCTCAAAAAAGAAAGACCGTGACTCACGTGGGCCAACCCATTGGCTACTATATTAGCTTCTCTGAAAACATGTTAAAGACGAATAACTTAATCTTTTGCCAAAAAATTACGAATACGATCTACAATAAAAGCAAGATACACGCGACTAGAGCAAGGCTAAATTAAATTGAGGGCACATTTAGAGTCACAGTCAACCCGCACCCAACGAAAGCCAAAACGCCAAGAAGCAAACAATATGTGAAAGATACCCACAATTCCTCCAAAGAAATTTTCTAAATGGTAGCATAGCTCTTTTCGTTTAACAAAGGTTAATGAAGTATAGCAAGTCGAGAGGCTCATTTGAAGAATATTAAAAGCTATAATTTATTTAAAAATTCAACAAAGTTGTAAAGGCTTGTAATCGATATTTATTGTTTGCTTACTAAATCTAAATCAAGGACTTTATCATTTATACACCCCACGTTGGTATGTTGTTTCCATACTAATTTGGTAGCTTCGTTAGTTAATCATATAAAAATTAGCATACCAAAAACATAAGAAGTATCCAACCACATCATATTGCGGCAAAGAAGTCTTCTAGTTAGGACAATATGTCACATTGTACTAAGGCCAAGTTTTCTTAAAGTCAATAGGAAAAAGAAAGGAAAAAAAAAAAAGTCAAGACACGAGTTTATGATATCTTATCCCCTAACTCAAAAAAAAAAATGAAAAGAAAAAAAGTCAGGCCACGAGGTTATGATATCTTATCCCCTAACTCATTGATTTTGCTGAGCATGTGACCTGAGGCTATAGAGCCATATATTTCCGTATTCAAAAGAAACTAGCAAGCGAAGAAAATATTGCAGCTAATAACCATGGACTATCTTGCAGTTCTTTTACTAATTTCCTTTGTGTGGGTAAGCATTCATGTTCTCATCTCCAATTTAGGAATCAAAACACCAAAATCCCTCAAACTCCCACCAGGTCCCAGACCTTTCCCTATCATAGGAAACATCTTAGAACTTGGTACCCAACCTCACAAAGCAATTGCTAAGCTTTCTCAAACGTATGGACCCATAATGAGTCTTAAGCTTGGTACCATAACCACCATAGTCATTTCCTCTCCACAATTAGCAAAAGAAGTACTCAATAAAAATGACCAAATCTTCTCTAATAGGAAAATCCCTGACACTGTTAAAGCACTTGATCACCACATGTTTTCAATGGTATGGCTGCCACCGACAACGCAGTGGAGAAATCTTAGGAAACTTTGTGCAACCAAAGTGTTCTCTTCCCAAAAGCTTGATTCTACGCAAGCTATTCGCCAAAGGAAGGTGCAAGAATTGATGGATCATGTGAAGGAAAAGTGTGATAAAGGTGAAGCTTTGGATATCGGTGAGGCTTCATTTACGACCGTGCTTAATTCCATATCAAACACTTTCTTCTCTTTGGACGTAGCTCATTACTCTTCGGAAAAGTCCCAAGAGTTCAAGGAAATTATTTCAGGTATGATGGAAGAAGCTGGAAGGCCTAATGTTGTGGATTTTTTCCCAATCTTTCGTCAGTTTGATCCACAAGGTGCACGTGCAAGAATGAATAGTTATTTTGAAAAGGCATTTGCATTTTTTGATGCCATTGTAGAAGAAAGATTGAGCTCAAGAGGTTTAGAGATAGAATCCAACACGTGCAAAGACGTGTTAGATTCTATGTTGGAACTCATGTTCAAAGACAATTCACAAATGAACCGCTCTCAAGTATTGCATTTGTTTCTGGTATGTATCTTTTTCAATACCAAATAGGATAAATTAAGCTAACCTCACTCAAGGTTCAATGAAATTATATTAGTTCCTTATCTATTTATCCAGGGCAGACATCCCCTAATTATAATAGAGTTAGAAGTTATTTGTCATTAAAGTGTTTTATTCACTATGTCCATCACACTTTCACACCGTAGATTTGAGTAATACGCCAATTTGTTAATACATCAGCTTATATATGTCATCATTTGAGCTATTACTATATAATGTTATCAGGATTTGTTTGTGGCGGGAATAGACACTTCATCGAGCACCATAGAATGGGCAATGGCAGAGCTATTGAAAAACCCAGAAAAACTAGAAAAAGTGAGAATAGAGCTTCAACAAATTTTTGGCAAAGGTGAACAACAAATTGAAGAATCGCATATCTCAAAGCTTCCTTTTCTAAGAGCTGTGGTGAAGGAAACTCTACGCTTGCACCCAGCAGCCCCATTTTTAGTGCCACACAATTCAGAAATTGATGTTGAACTATGTGGTTACATGGTGCCTAAACATGCACAAATTTTAGTTAATGTGTGGGCTATGGGAAGAGATTCAAGTATTTGGACAAACCCAAATGAATTCATGCCTGAAAGGTTCTTGGAGAGTGAGATTGATTTTAAAGGCCAAGATTTTGAGTTAATTCCTTTTGGTTCTGGAAGAAGGATTTGTCCCGGACTGCCATTGGCATATAGGGTTATACACATTGTGTTAGCTTCTCTTCTATATGGCCATGATTGGAAGCTCTTGGATGGGTTAAACGCAGATGACATAGATATGTCTGAGAAATATGGTATTACCTTAAATAAGGCACAACCTCTCCATGTTATTCCCATTCAAGCATAATAGTATCGTAGAGGTTGTGGTGGAGAGTGATGGCAGCAGGCTTTTCAGTTGTCATGACGGCAAGTGAGTTTTGGTGTTGTGGCGAAGAGAATAATAGTGGTCGTGGTAGATGGCAGGGCAAATGAGCAAGCGGAGATAACAAAACAGAAAAAATCCTAGAAAGAAATTAAAACAGAAGATGCATATCGTGTAGTGACAAAACAGAAAAACCAAACAACGCATACTGGAACATGCAAGCCAAACAAATTTTCTCACCCTTGCTCATGGTCACTATAGTCCTTTTTTCACCTGCTTATTTGTTTTCTTTTTTTTTTTGCTGCTTGTAGCTTGTGTTTTTATTTATTTATTTTTCTTCAAACTTTGAAATAATATTGGTTCTTCATCTGATGCTATTTTCTCCTTTTTTACTAATGTCTTTTTGTTATAAATTTCGTCTTCCTCAGACGATAATGTGTTTATTGTATGCTACTATACTTTCTTTTCTTTGTTGCTTGCACCAATGGAAATTCATCATTTATGGTATCAATTGTGATTCTGTAAAACCAAAGTTACACAAATCAAAACTAATCACAAATATACATATATTTTTTTAAGGATATTAAATAAAATTAAAACGCAAACATTTGATCCTAATCAAGGCTCATAATCATTTGTTGAAGCAACATGTATATAACACCTTTCTTTGCAACCAATTTCTGGCTTTTTTTCAATCTTACTACCTTGAATGCTAGTTTCTTATGCTTGTTAAACCTAACACTAACGCACGAATCTGACAAAAGAAAACAATTGCTATCCATTATAGCACACAAGGACCACTTAACCAAAGTAATCAAATATGGAGAATACAAAGATGTAAGGGTGAGCTTAAAAATACAAATATACATATATATAATGATAAATATGCCTTAATGCTCGTAACTATTGTGGTAAAAGAATTAATAATCCAATTAGATGGTTACACAATTAATTTGAATGATCTAAATTTAAAATGTGAAAAAATTAATTAGAGACATTAATTTTAAATTTCAAATCAAAAGCTAACTTGAGAGTGTAATCAAAAGTGACAATATAAGTACCTGTTTCATCTATGTTGAGCTTATATCTGTCATTGATTTGTTAAATATGTGATTCATCTTTGGATTCTTTTCTTGGTAATGGTACTAGGTTACTCCACGAACTTTCTTCAAAATGTCAATGTCATCATCAAACAAATGCTTCCTTAAAATTAAGCCTAAAATAGAAAATCTCATATTACAAAGTAAATTAATTCTCCTTCGGAGAACATACACCTCATGAACTAGAGCTTAATTTTAAAACTAATTACTTGAAAAGTCAAGTTTTCTTAAAATATGGGACCACATAACTACATAATTTTGTAAAATTTCTACAAGAGACTTTTAAATACACTTAGTCAAAAACAATGTTCTAGACTTCCATTTAAGGTAAATCATAATTATGTAAGTCATATGCTTGACGTGCATGTAACGTGCAATGTCACGTGCCAATTTTGTGTAGACACGTGACCTATTACATAGTCAAGTTAACTGTCATGTCAACAAGTTAACAGTTCAACTTGACGGCAGTGATTAAATTTTACAAAAAAAAATTTGTTAGAGACTATTTTCTAACAAAAATATTTCTAAAAATATAACACAAAATTTGTAATTTTCCAAAGATTAAAAACATATTTTACATTTTTTTTTTTCATTGTTTGCCTTTATGCTTGAATGGGAATAACATGGAGAGGTTGAGTCTTATTTAAGGTAATACCGTATTTCTCAGACATATCCATGTCCTCTGACTTTAACCCTTCTGGGAGCTTCCAATCATAGTCATATAGAAGAGAAGCTAACATAATGTGCACAGTCCTATAAGCCAGTGGCAATCCAGGACACATCCTTCTTCCAGCTCCAAAAGGAATTAGCTCAAAATCTTGGCCTTTAAAATCAATCTCACTCTCCAAGAATCTTTCAGGTATAAATTCATTTGGTTTTGTCCAAAGACTTGAATCTCTCCCCATAGCACATACATTAACTAGAATTTGTGCATGTTTAGGCACCATGTAACCACATATTTCAACATCACTGTTTGACTTGTGTGGCAATAAAAGTGGGATAGGTGGGTGCAAGCGAAAAGTTTCCTTCACCAGAGCTCTTAAAAAGGGAAGTTTTACAATATGTGATTCTTCAATTTGTTGTTCCCTTTTGCCAAGAATTTGTTGAAGCTCTTGTCTAACTTTTTCTAATTTTTTTGGGTTTTTTAGTAACTCTGCCATTGCCCATTCTATAGTGCCTGATGTTGTGTCTATTCCTACCACAAATAAATCCTGATACCATGTACAATAAAAATAAAGTTATACTGATAACATTATGTACTAATAACTCAAATGATGACATTTATAAGCTGATGTATTAACAAACTAACGAAGAATTGTTTTCTGCGGACCTCATGGCATCTACTTTTACCTGTTACAAAAAAATCAACTTCAACCATTTCATGTTAAGTTCATGCCTACCATTAATTGCCCGGGATGGTGGCAGAAATCGGACGAGGGAGTAAAAAAATAATAAAATATATTATCAAATAAATATTAATATATATATATACTAACATACAAATATAAATAATTTTAATTAAGAAAAAATAAATATAAATTTATTATTGTTGAATGTTTGATATGTTGAATGAATAATACGATGCAATGTTTCATAATTATATTAGAAGAAAAAAAATGTGATTCAATTCATAAGTTCATAGTAACTAGAATAGTTAGAACTATATTGTAATGTGTTTATTTAATTGTTCGATACCATCTTTTTACTATACTGCTAAAACTGTACAGAATTCAAGTTTAAATTTAATTAGAATTATAGCAAACAAGAAGTTAAATCTAATAGTAATTCCTTTATATTTAAAAATGTTAAGTAATTAAAATCAAAAAGTACATAATTTAAAGGGGTGCAGAACCAAGAAACAAAACAAGCCACTAAATTATCAAACATTTCTATTCCAAATATGCATTATATATATATATATATATATATATATATATATATATTAATTTTGGAAATTCATGAGGGTCATAATCTCTGCATACCCCTTAAAACCGTCTCAGTTAATCACGCAACGTGATCAGTACCTTCGTGGATTTAGCATGTGATTACACCATTAGTTCAACAATAATTGAAATCTTCTTATATTCGCACATATTGCCTTTATGGAAAATATAACTTGCATAGACATATTTTCTTGAGTAAATTACACTGACTTTTTTTAAAAGTTTAATGACATTATACTGACTCTGTTCTGTAGGGATAAGTGTTATTACACAAAAAATGAGCTTGTTAAAGAAATTGGTGAGCTAGCACTGCAACTTGGGATTTTCAAGGAAAATAGGGTTAAGTGTTCATTGAATCTTCACGATTTGACAAAGGCTGATGCATTAGGCATACTAGCTAGGGGGATTTATAGGCCTTTGTAAGAGTTAGATAATATTTGTTATTAAGGTATATTATTTGTTGTATACTTTATATTTTTCCAAATAATAGACTTTATAAGGGGAAAATACATATATATGGTTTTCAATGGGGGCAAATCCGAAAATATGGACGGAATAAAAAAATTACGGATGTATGGGCGAGGTGCATGAAATCGGACCACGTTTGGCCGATTTCAGAACGAAAAAAAAAAAAAACCGGGGCTGAAATCGGCCCAGGGACAGCCGATTTCAGCCCCATTTAAAAAAAAGAAAAAAAGAAAAGGGGGCTGAAATCGGCTGAGGGGCAGCCGATTTCACCCCCATTTTTAAAAAAAAAAAAGGGCTGAAATCGGCTGCCGGCTGCCCCTCAGCCGATTTCACCCCCATTTTAAAAAAAAATAAATAAATAATAAAGGGGCTGAAATCGGCCCAGGGGCAGCCGATTTCAGTTCCGGATTCCCATACAATCGTAATTTCTTTGCAATGACCACATTTTGGAAAATAAATTTTAAGAGGGCAATATACATGTAAAAAAACCACTTTATAACTCTTTATAACTCTCTTTTATATATAAGAGAGGGTCATAGAAAGATTGTAGAGTTTGTTATACATATGAAAATATGAGACATAACGAAAAACACCTTAATAACAAACGCAAATAATTTTGTTATGGTCAGGGAATATTAACTAGTGTTGTTTGGACAAATAAATAGAGAAAGTCATTGTAATTTTATTGAATCTTACGTGAGATCAGTATAATTTATCCTATATATTTTCTTCTCACAATATATGTTATGATCTTGATTATTTATTTATTTATTCATTTAATAAAAAAAAACCTTGAATTTGGATAGTCAAGAAGATACTAACCAGAAACAAATGCAATACTTCAGAGCGACTTATTTGAGAATTGTCTTCCAACATCAATTCTAACATAGAATCTAACACGTCTTTGCACACCTTAGTTTCTATCTCCAAACCTCTTGAGCTCAATCTTTCTTCTACGAAACCATCAAACAAAGTAATTATCTTTTCAAAATAACCATCCATTCTTGCACGTGAACCTTGTGGATCAAGCCGACGAAAGATTGGGAAAAAATCTACAACATTAGGCCTTCCAGCTTCTTCCATGATACCCCAAATAATGTCCTTGAACTCTTGGGACTTATCAGAACTATAATGAGCCAAATCTAAAGAGAAGAAAGTGTTTGATATGAAATTTAGCACGGTTGTAAAAGTAGCCTCACCAATATCCAAAGCTTCACCTTTCTTGCACTTTTCCTTGATATAATCCATCAACTCTTGCACCTTCCTTTGGCGAAGTGCTTGTGTAGAGTCAAGCTTTTGTGATGAGAACACTTTGGTTGCACAAACTCTTCTGAGGTTCCTCCATTGAGTAGTTGGTTGCATCCATGCCACTGAAAATGTAAGGTGATCAAGTGCTTTAAGGCAATCCGGGACTCTCCTATTAGAGAAGATTTGGTCATTTTTTTGGAGTACTTATTTGGCTAATTGTGGAGAGGAAATTACCATGGTGATTATGGTACCGAGCTTAAGACTCATTATGGGTCCATAAGTTTGAGAAAGCTTAGCAAGTGCCTTGTGAGGTTGGGTACCAAGTTCTAAGATGTTTCCTATGATAGGATAAGGTCTAGGCCCTGGTGTCAGTTTGAGAGATTTTGGTGTTAATTTGATGCCTAAGTTGGAGACGAGTGCATGAATGCTTGCAACACACAGGAAATTAAAAGAAGAAGTTGAAGATAGTCCATGATTATGGGTTTCTTCTCAAATAACTAGTTTCATTTTAATATATATGGAAACTTATAGCCCACATGCCCCGCAAATTAAACCAAGAAAAGTTACATGGGATGGTGTTAATGTGATTATCTACTTATTAAAATAAAAAGTAAGATATAATGTTTAAAATTTTATCATTCATTACATATGATATTTATATTGTTTTATCTTATTACTTTAATGAATGATGAAATTTTAAACATTATTCTCTATTTTTCATTTTAAAATGTAGACGAGCCAGTCAAGTTATTGTACCATCAATTACAGTACACATGTGATATTGTTTTCCAAACACGTTATGCATGTGACATTGTGAAAGCAGGGACCAATTTACCATACTATTACGAAAGCATGCAATTAATGTTTGAGTAAAATACATTTTAATTTTTTAAAAGATGTCTAAATTACACTTCTCTCCCCTATATTTTAAAAATATATACTCTATTCTCCTTATTAATAGACCGGATTGGAATTTTAAATAATCCCATTAGTCCGATTAGTGAATTAATGATAGCAAGCTTACTATAAATAAGAAGCAAAGACTTTCAAATAGGATACGAAAATGATGATATCACTCCTCTCTCCTCTTTAGGCTTTCGGTCTCATCTCTTTCTATTGTAATTTTACATATATCAAATACATAAGAAATACCAAAAACAAAATTACACAGTTACATTTATCAATATTATTCTCTTTCATTACACATACAAAAACCATACTCATTACCAAAAAAAAAAAAAAACAAACTTTACATTGCTTGATTTCTATTTTTAACTTGCCTCTTGTTTTTTGGGATTTGACGAAAGAAGTTAACAAAGTCAAGCATCTCACTCAATCTTGAATAAACACACACTCAATGATAACAAAAGCAAAGAGAACTCGAGAGATAGATGATAGGATTCCCAATTATTAGAATGTGTTGATCTCATATCATATACTGCTAAATTTTCGGAGTGTACAACAAGTGAGTTAACTCGCTCAAACCAAACCGACCCAAAGATGATTAGGTCGGGTCCAATGCAATTGGGTGAAACCCAATCGACTCGAGTCTTCTTATGGCCAGGTTTCAAACTCGATCCAACCCGCTCACTTGACTTATCCATTTTTTTATTATAATAAATATAATAAAATTAATTTAACCCAACCCAACCCAAAAATACTATATATGACAAAAAAATCCTAAAAAAACTTAACCTATCATCATTATTTTGATTTTTTTAAATGTAGTTTTTAACTATAAAATATTACAAAATTTTTCTTTACAAAAAGGGTTCCTGAATAACCCGCTTGACCTAATATTGTGTAGAGTCAACTTGAGTCACTATTCTAAAAATCGATTTGGCCGATCAGACGTTTGATTGTCTGATTGGGTGAAGTTTCTCGTTGAAACTAATTTCACCCACCCAATGTTCGCCCTTAGCTGATACAAGTTTATATACAAGTCTAAGCAGTATATTAGAGCTAATTACACACGTGGATACGGTGGGTGGTGATGGTTTATTTGATTAACTTTTTCTCATAATTGTGGTCAATTTTGGTGTGTACCACTTTGTTTTGTTTTCACTTAATTGGTATAAGATGGACACTCTTTTATTTTTCTGTGTTTTGTTTGGCTAGTTTTTTTCTAAAAGTTTTAATGAGGCTTATTGTCCGCTAGTAGCGTGTGTTGAATGAGAATCGCTGCGAGCTGTATTTTGTTAGTGTACCTTACTGGCTTTGCCTTCTCTTCGCACTTGAATTTTCTAATTACTTTAAAAATTAAAAAGAAAAAATGAAACTACACTGTGTTTTCGTGAGGAGGTTGGTTGGAGGGGTGTGTGGTGGTGCAGGAAAAAGAAAACAAAATTGTGGACGTAATTAAAAGCCACCTTAACTTGTGGTTTAGTGAAATTTAGAATGGACTGTGAGATGAAGGCCATAGATAGTAGTCTACGTGGCTGTGCTTAGGTGGCTTCGTGAGTTAGATATGCAGTTTTTTTTTTTTTTTGATTTTTAGCCTTTTGATTATACTTTTTTGGGGAATGATTTTATCTTTTGATGATTTGATGTGTATGGATGCAGTTTTGACAAGCATTTGTTAATTTCAACCTTGAAGAGTTTTCTATCTGTAATTAAACTTTTGTAATTTCTAAATGAAGTGATTAGGGTTCAACGGAAAGGGGCTGAATTTTTTTTTTTTTTTGAATGATTATCCTTTTTTTTTCTTTCCTAGAAGACTTGGGACAGATATTTCTGAAATGAGGGAAAATGAGAGTTGAATGCTATGCTGCCTTAATTTTTCCAATATAGTGTAGATGGTGGTGGCGGTGGTGTGGGTTAGACTTAGATGGTGAGGGGTTGTGACGGAAGAAGGTGGGGGTGAGGGGTGAGGTTAGATGGTGAGGGGAGTGGGGCTAGGGATGAGGGATTGAAGGAGAGAGGGGAGTTTAGGGTTGGAATGGAGGAGAGTTTTTTCTTTTAAAATAAGAATAAAAATGTTATTTTTGTCATTTGCAATATTTAAAAGTCATTTAATATTATAGAAAGATCATTAGTAATTGTGTGCACTACACATGAGGATTTTTGTGCAATCTTTTATAAAGTTTAACGAGTCACAAGATAAAATTATAAATAAAGGGAATGTTAATGTAATTTTACTATACTTCAAAGAAAATGAGTGTAATTTATCCTAATAAATTTGAATATATTCTTTAATTTTAAGACCTTATATAAAAGAGACATCACAAAGAGCAACAAAAATATCACAAAGAAAGAAGGAAAATACCACAAAATTAATAATTATTCTCAACATTTAATAGATACGAGTCATTTATTGAATAAAAATTATAAACAACGAAAACAAAAGCTATGGGACTGTCATCAAAGAAAAAGGATAACAACTATCCGCACAAGGCACCGGAGATAAAGAAGAGACAAAAATAAGGTTGGCAAAGTTTGTTTGATTTTTTTTTTAGGTTAAATATGTTTTTTAGTCTCTAAAAAATTATAAATTTTGTGTTTTATCCATGAAAATTTTTTGTTAGAAAATAGTTCCTAACAATTTTGTTTGGTAGGATTTAATCTTTGTCGTTAAGTTGGGTCGTTAACTGCTGGTGTGTAATAACGTGCAATATCACGTGCCAATTTTATGTAGACACGTGACCAAGTTAACTACCACAACAAGTTAACAGTTCAACTTGATGACATGAACTAAATCCTACAAAAAAATTTGTTAGAGACTATTTCCAAACAAAAATATTTTCAAGTATAAAACACAATTTATAATTTTGTAAAGATTAAAAACATATTTTACACTTTTTTTTTTTTCATTGTTTGCCTTTATGCTTGAATGGGAATAACATGGAGAGGTTGAGTCTTATGTAAGGTAATACCATATTTCTCAGACATGTCCATGTCCTCTGACTTTAACCCTTCTGGGATCTTCCAATCATAGCCATAAAGAAGAGAAGCTAACATAATGTGCACAGTCCTATAAGCCAATGGCAATCCAGGACACATCCTTCTTCCAGCTCCAAAGGGAATTAGCTCAAAATCTTGGCCTTTAAAATCAATCTCACTCTCCAAGAATCTTTCAGGTATAAATTCATTTGGTTTTGTCCAAATACTTGAATCTCTCCCCATGGCACATACATTAACTAGAATTTGTGCATTTTTAGGCACCATGTAACCACATATTTCAACATCACTCTTTGACTTGTGTGGCAATAAAAGTGGGGCAGGTGGATGCAAGCGAAAAGTTTCCTTCACCACAGCTCTTAAAAAGGGAAGTTTTGCAATATGTGATTCTTCAATTTGTTGTTCGCCTTTGCCAAGAATTTGTTGGAGCTCTTTTCTAACTTTTTCTAATTTTTTTGGGTTTTTTAGCAACTCTGCCATTGCCCATTCTATAGTGCCTGATGTTGTGTCTATTCCCGCCACAAATAAATCCTGATACCATGTACAATAAAAATAAAGTTATCCTGGTAACATTATGTACTAATAACATTATAAGCTGATGTATTAACAAACTAACGAAGAATTGTTTTCTACGGACTGATGGGGAAAACTCATGGCAGCTACTTTTTACTGTTACAAAAAGTCAACTTCAACCATTTCATGTTAAGCTCATGCCTACCATTAGTTCGGACAAGGGAGTAAAAAAAAATATATATATATATATATATATATTATCAAATAAATATATATATATATATATATATATATATATATATTAATACGTACAGAGATAAATAGTTTTAATTAAGGAAAAATAAATATAAATTTATTATTGCTGAATGTTTGATATGTTAAATGAATAATATGATGTAATGTTTTATAATTATGCTAAAAAAAAGATGATTCAATTCATAGCAAATGGAATAGTTAGAATTATATTACAATGTGTTTATTTGATTGCTTAATGTCATATTTTTACTATACCGTTAAAACTGTATAGAATTCAAGTTTAAATTTAATTAGAACTATAACAAACAAGAATTTAAGTCTAAAAGTAATTTCTTTGTATTTAAAAATGTTAAATAATTAAAATCAGAAAGTGCATAATTCAAAGGGGTGTAGGGACCAAGAGGCAAAACAAGTCGCTAAACTATCAAATATTTCTATTACAAATATATATTAATTTTAGAAATTCATGAGGGTCATAATCTCTGCATACCACTTAAAACCGTCTCAGTTAATCACGCAACGTGATCAGCACCTTCGGGGATTTAGCATGTGATTACACCATTAGTTTAACAATAATTGAAATCTTCTTATCTACGTGCATATTGCCTTTATGGAAAATATAATTTGCATAGACATATTTTCTTGAGTAAATTACACTGACTTTTTTAAAAGCTTAATGACATAATACTGACTCTGTTCTATAGGGATAAGTGTTATTACACAAAAAATGAGCTAGTTAAAGAAATTGGTGAGCTAGTTAGCACCGCAACTTGGGATTTTCAAGGAAAATAGGGTTAAGTGTTCATTGAATCTTCACGATTTGACAAAGGCTGATGCATTAGGCACACTAATTAGGGGTATTTATAGGCTTTTGTAAGAGTTACACGATATTTGTTATTAAGGTATATTATTTATTATACTCTGTACATTTTTACAAATAACAGACTTTACAACTTTTTATAGCTCTCTTTTATATATAAGAGAGGGTCATAAAAAGATGGTAAAGTCTGTTATGAGTATAAAAATATGAGACATAACGAACAACACCTTAATAACAAACGCGAATAATTTTGTTATGATTAGGAAATATCAACTAGTGTTGCTTGGACAAATTAAAAGAGAGAGTCGTGGTAATTTTATTGAATCTAACGTAAGATCAGTATAATTTATCCTATATATTTTCTTCTCACAATATACGGCATGATCTTGATTATTTATTTATTTTGTCATGTAATAAAAAAAAACCTTGAATTTGGATAGTCAAGAAGAAGATACTAACCTGAAACAAACACAATATTTCAGAGCGGCTTATTTGAGAATTGTCTTCCAACATGAATTCTAACATAGAATCTAACACGTCTTTGCACACCTTAGTTCCTATCTCCAAACCTCTTGAGCTCAATCTTTCTTCTACGAAGCCATCAAACAAAGTAATTATCTTTTCAAAATAACCATTCATTCTTGCACGTGAACCTTGTGGATCAAGCCGACGAAAGATTGGGAAAAAATCCACAACATTAGGCCTTCCAATTTCTTCCATGATACCCCAAATAATGTCCTTGAACTCTTGGGACTTATCAGAACTATAATGAGCCAAATCTAAAGAGAACAAAGTGTTTGATATGAAGTTTAGCACGGTTGTAAAAGTAGCCTCACCAATATCCAAAGCTTCACCTTTCTTGCACTTTTCCTTGATATAATCCATCAACTCTTGCACCTTCCTTTGGCGAAGTGCTTGTGTAGAGTCAAGCTTTTGTGATGAGAACACTTTGGTTGCACAAACTCTTCTAAGGTTCCTCCATTGAGTAGTTGGTTGCATCCATATCACTGAAAATGTATGGTGATCACGTGCTTTAAGGCTATCCGGGACTCTCCTATTAGAGAAGATTTGGTCATTTTTTTGGAGTACTTCTTTTGCTAATTGTGGAGAGGAAATTACGATGGTGGTTATGGTACCGAGCTTAAGACTCATTATGGGTCCATAAGTTTGAGAAAGCTTAGTAAGTGCCTTGTGAGGTTGGGTACCAAGCTCTAAGATGTTCCCTATGATAGGATAAGGTCTAGGCCCTGGTGGGAGTTTGAGAGATTTTGGTGTTAATTTGATGCCTAAGTTGGAGATGAGGCTGATGAGTACATGAATGCTTGCACACACAAAGGAAATTAAAAGAAGAAGTTGAAGATGGTCCATGATTATGGGTTGCGGATTTTTTCTTCTCAAATAACTAGTTTCATTTTAATATATATGGAAACTTATAGCTCACATGCCCCGGCAAATTAAACCAAGAAAAGTTATGTGGGATAGTGTTAATGTGATGGCTTGCTTTCGGCCATGGACAAAATAGCCATGAGAAGCCGAGGAAGATTATCTAATTTTTAAAATATAATGTTTAAAATTTTATCATTCATTACATATGATATTTATAATATTTTATCTTATCATTTTTAATGAATGATGAAATTTTAAACATTATTCTCTATTTTTCATTTTAAAATATACACAAGCAATCAAGTTACTGTACTATCAATTACAGTACACGTAATATTTTCCAAACATGTTATGCATGTGACATTGTGAAAGCAGGGACAAATTTAGCAATCAAGTTACTGTACTATCAATTACAGTACAGGTGATATTTTCCAAACACGTTATGCATGTGACATTGTGAAAGCAGGACCAATTTAGCATACTCTTACGAAAGCATGCAATTAATGTTTGAGTAAAATACATTTTAATTTTTTAAAAGATGTCTAAATTACACTTCTCTCCCCTATATTTTAAAAACATACTTTATTTTCCTTAAGAATAAATGTAAGTTAAAATTTAATCATTTTTTTTCTATTTTTGACTAAAATACCCTCACAAATAATTTTACACATTAAAATATATTTAACAAAATAAAATAATATAATTAATAATGATATAAAAATGTTTATTCATAATTACACTAGTTATGTAAAATTTATTCTATTAATAAAACAAGTTATTAATTAAAAAAACTTATAATAATTTTAAAAGAAAATATTAAGTATTTTCTTAACAATTTATTTAAAAATATTTAATCTATATTTTTATACACATTATTATTTTAAAATCAATTTCTGAAAAAGTAATTATTATTTTTTAAAATTATCATAAACTGTTAATACTTAATTAATAACTTATTATTTTAATGGAATAATTTTATATTATTATTAGTCATAGTTTTTATTTTATTAAAAAGATGATGTGTATAACTATTTATTGAGGGTATATTGGTAAAAAAATACGAATAAGGATTAAAGTGTAACTTAATTCCACTTGTTAAGGGCGGAAGTGTAAGTTTTTAAAATGAAGGGGAGGGGAGTGTAATTTAAGCATCTCTTAGAGAGGGGTTGTATTTTACTCCTAAAATTTTCATATTGAGTATCAAGTTGTAGAAGCTTTTTTTTTTTCCAATAAGTAATGGCACTTCTTGTATTAATAACACTAAAGCCATGGAAGACTCCACTCTCATCCCATTGAAACTTAACAACGTTTGGTTGTAATAGACAAAGCCTCATTATAAAATCTCTTTATGAAAAATTTAGTGAGACAAACTCTTTAATTTTTTAGCAGACAAGCGATAAAAGCTCTAAGTTATTCTTTTATACTCCATGGAAAAATGATTTTTTACTCCCAATAGCCTATGTATTATTGATTAATCTTAAAAAAGAGAGAGAAAAAGAAAAATTAAGAGGAGAGATTGCATTATGGAGTAAAAGTTGATTTACTTTTGGAGTGTAAAAGAATTTTTTTTTTGAAGCTCTATTCATAGGAAGTGTCCAACCATTTGGTGGTTGTAGCCTGCGGGAAGCTCTGTAGTCTGCAGGAAGTGTCCAATTATATGTTGTTTGGTTATGAGCTTCAAATTTAAGTTAGGTTAACTAGGAATGAGTTAATAATATTAATTTTGTTTTTTTTTTAGTTTATCAAACTTAAGTTTGAAAGAGCTCAAATTTAAGTTTTTCAAGTGAAACCAAAAATTACTTTTTAATTTAACTTTTGAAATTAAAAAAAAGTTACATTTTTAACCTTAATTAATCATTTTCTCTCTCACTCATTATATTAATTTACCTTAAAATTATGGTATGTCATTTTTTATAATTATATTTTAAAAAATATTTTTATTTTATCTCATCCAAATAAAAATAATTTTCTCAAACTTACCTTAAAATATTTAAACTAAACTCAAATGAATTATTTTAAATCTAATTATTTTAAAAATAATTTTTTAAACTTAATTTCTCTAAAAGTTAAAGTCAATCAGGTCATTGGTAGTTGGACAAAAGTATTTGTTTGGTTCATTATTATTATTATTATTATTATTATTATTATTATTATTATTATTATTATTGTGAGTTTAGTGTATATGTAAAAAAATATTAAGATATTTTAGTTATATTTGAGATATTATCATATTTTTTTAGTGAATTATTTAGTTGTCGTTGCTGCTCTTTTGCTTGTTGTACTACTTTCTTTGTCATTTCATAAACAGTTTTGGAAATATGCTTAATTATCATGACGAAGGTCTGACCGACAGCTTGTTTCCCCTGATAATAAGCATATTTCCAATATTGTTTCTTTCTTTTCCCTTCGTTTTTTTTTTCAATTCCTTAACCCTCCACAGGCTTCCCAACTCTTTAAAGATAGTTAATAACAAAGTTTTTTATTATTTTTTTCCGTTAAATTTTTGTTCTTCACAAAAGCAAGCACAAAGCCTTGCTATGCCAATACTGTATAGCAAGTAAAAAATTATAGTAAAAGCATATTTTGTACATGAAGTAGTATATACTATATTAGTCATTTAAAAAATTATTACCAAATTAATCTCTTAATAATTATAGACAGTAAAAAAAGTTAACAAGAGTCCTAATAACATTGGTTAAGAAATTAACATTAAAAATTTTAATAGTTTTTAATGTATTTATTATATTAAAACTCTAAAAGTTGTGTTTTTAATGAAAAGTTTTTCTTTCTTCATTTCTTAACAAATGTCCTTAAATAATTTGTTAATAAAATCATTATAAATACCACATCTTAATCTTTGTCTACTTATCAAAAGTATAGCGCTCACCTCATTAATTCTCCAAAACTCCAAAAGAACTAATGTGGTGATTTTTTATGCATTTGGAGGAGCAAAATAGAGTGTTACTCTGAAAACAATTAGGAAAAAATTGAATTTTTGACCTCCTACCTTTATCTGATGAATGGATTGGGTCCTCTAACTTTATTTTGTATAATAAAAATGATTAGTATGATTAGTAAGTTTAAAATTAGGATTTTTAAACATCACTCTTATTTGATATTTGACGCTCATAATTCATATAATATTTGATGAAATTCATTGAATGTGAATTTTATTAAAGTTTCACTCAATAATAAATAAATATTGTGAGGGAAACACAATGTTGCATCCTAATATAAATATAAATATATATTAACTTGCTTTTGATTTTTAAATATATTACATGATAAATATATGGTGATGTAATTTGCATTAACTATTTTCTCTTTACTTTTTTTTTTCCCTGTGCAACCACACACGCACGCTTACACACCCATGCAATTAAATGCTTGAAAGCAACTAAAAACTTGCCTCGTTGAATGATTAATAGAGAGGCTCATAGACCCTTTATTTAAGGTTCTGTTAGCCAACTTGTCAGCAGGTATTGGTGCACCATCAATGCAACCCTATACTATTTGGCTAGACCCTTTACTTCTCTAAATTGCTCTTGCTTCTAAGCTTTTGAGTAATAATTGCTTTTTTAGTAGACCTATTTTTAGATCCACCTTTTTGAATTAGAAAGTTACTAACTTATTTCAGTTTGCGATAAGACTATAAAATTTTTCTTATAAAAAATATACTGTTATTATATTCAATTAATTAAATTTCAGGAATGTTTTCATTTACATTCATAATAATGGACATGGTTTCATGCATATAGTAGGAACGATATAAAAGATGTTTGTAACCACACATTTCATGCTATCTAAAAAAATGATATGCCTAATACCTATTTTTGAATAACATGAATTTGAATTATGTGAAGTATCTTAAATGCTAAGAAAATATGAGATTATGTATCACTCAATCATCAGTAAGTAACGTTGTGTATTGATGCGTAATTGATCAATTATTCGCTTTATAAGGGGCCTCCGATGACATAAATTTCCCATTAATTAATTTTTTGATTTTTTTTTACTTCTATATTCCTTACTTGAATATATATATGGCGTGTGATTGATTAGGACCGGGTTGTTCATCAGTAGCATATGGAGCCTCCTAAGAGATTGGCCCTTTCAGAATTAACAAGACTTCTTGGGGACTATGCCTTAACAAATTCTCTTGGAACACTGTGGCCAACCTCTTATTCCTCGAAGCTCCGGCCGGCGTTGGCTTCTCCTACACCAACCGCTCATCTGACCTACTTGACACTGGCGACCGCCGCACTGGTAAGGGCCCCTCCACACCCCCTCATACATACATTCATTCATTGCAACCACCATTTACGGTTCACGTGTCTTTCATTGTAGCAAAAAAGCAGTTATGATGATTTTTGTTTCTTTTGGTTGCTAGGCCATAGAAAAATGATAAGATGAGAAAGCATGTTATTATTATTGGAGCAGCTGGACGGACTAGAATCACCAAATTAATTACTACCAACATTATTATTATTATTACTATTATTATTTTCATTATCAGTACTATCACTAGTGTGTGTGTGTATGTGTGTGTATATATATATATATATACATATATGTTATTTGTTTCAATTATAATTCCCAATTGATAATGATGGATCCCATTTTTTTGGGTGGCCCAAGTTCATCACCTTATAATTTATGTGTTGATTATCCAACTTACTTATTCAAAGGAGCCACGATTGTACTTTGTATAGAGAGCTCTCGCATCTGTACAAGAAGATTACTCAATTGTCATACTTGAAAGTTGAAACTTCCAAAACGTGGTTCAATATGGACAGTAAATCCAAAGTTCAATCTTGCTTTCATACATTTGTCTTCACTAGCATTGTTACCGTGTCATTTTCATTACTTCCCCTTAAGCATTTCTTCACATATTTAATTACTTTTCTAATGATTTATGATTTTATATTTATTTTTATCATGTGTTCACTTTAATTTCAGCCAAAGACTCTTTGGAATTTGTTGTGCAATGGCTAGAACGGTTCCCACGTTATAAGAACAGAGAACTTTATATCACTGGAGGGAGCTATGCAGGCCATTATGTCCCTCAACTAGCCAGAGAAATCATGACTTATAACAACGCCAATTCCAACCACCCCATCAGTCAGTCTCAAAGGGATAATGGTAAATAAATACTCAACTTTCTTTTCTGCATTTACCAAAATTGCCCCATTATTTTAATTTGAAATGTGGAAATCAAACTTGAAGAAAGAAATAAAATAAGTTATAGAAAAATTGGATCGCACATCAAGCGATGTACAGTTAACAATATTTGTAATTGGGTAAATTGTGAGGTTTATTAAAATTTATTCTCCTTTAATTTTCTTATTACGAATTCATCATTAATGATTTGTTAAGTTTCTTTTTTTTTTTTCATCAAGAACATGTCTAACATATTACTCTATAATCATCCAAGAATTTCTCCTAACAAATTTGTAGAGAAAATATTTCTCAAGGATAACATAAATGGTACTGCTCCGTAACTCAGCATAAATGGTACTACTCCGTAACCTTAATTATTCAAAATGAAAAGTTTAATTTTACAGCCCTACTAGATTCAGGTGCTGATATTAATTATATTCAAGAAGGGATAATACCTACTAAATATTATGAAAAGATAACAGAAAATTTAGCATGTACCAATGGGTCAAGATTAAAAATCAATTATAAACTTTCAAATGCAAAGATTTGTAAGAATAAGATTTGTGTTTCCTCCACCCTAGGCGGTTCAATGATTGCTTTAACGTGAAGTTTCTTCAGCTTTAAACAATTTCAGAGTTCGCTCAACGGATTGGTCATGACAGTAGTTAGTAAAATCGTGATAACTTGGGCTACAGATTTCGGATTTAGGTGATTCAAGTCTCCACTTAAATCTAAGAGAAGGATCTACAACTTTGTAGTTGACATCAAATTGAGATTCAATCTTCATCCTGGTGCAAAATTCGTGACAAAGTCAGCGCTAATTCTTGTTGTGTAGCTCTTTTGATTCATGCCTCTGATTTGTATGAAAAATTGACAAGAATTGCGTTATTACACAAAATAAATATTCATTCTCTTAACTATACTAAATTTACATAAAAGTGGGGACATTGGTTAATAATTTCATAGAAAACAAAACAGATAAGTGTCATTCTAACCTACGAAAATACCAAAATATGACACTTATCAACTCACTAACTAACCGTGTAACTAATTCTAACCGTTAACTAATTTAATTGAATTAGTCAAATACAACTTGGTAGGTAATGTGAAAGAAATAGTAAAAATAAGAAACATTTTTTTATTGTTTTATTCCTAAAAAAATCTCTTTTAAAAAAAACCGACTAAAAATAAAAACGGAGAATAAAAACAAAATAAAACATATCCCTTATGCAAATATCATCAACATATCATGCTTGAATGGGAATAACTTTGAGAGGTTAGGCCTTATGTAAGGTAATCCCGTATTTCTCAGACATATCAATGTCATCTTCCGATAGTCCATTAGGAAGCTTCCAATCATAGCCACGTAGAAGAGAAGCCAAGACAACGTGCACAGTCCTATAAGCCAATGGCAATCCAGGGCATATCCTTCTTCCAGCTCCAAAGGGAATTAACTCAAAATCATGGCCTTTAAAACCAATCTCAGTACTCTCCAAGAATCTTTCAGGTATGAATTCATTTGGATTTGTCCAAACACTTGAATCTCTCCCCATGACCCACACATTGACAAGAATTTGTGCATTTTTAGGCACCATGAGGCCACATAGTTCCACATCAACTTCTGATTTGCATGGCAGTAAAAATGGGATTGGTGGATGCAAGCGAAAAGTCTCTTTCACCATTGCTTGAAGGAAATGGAGCTTTGAGATATGTGATTCTTCAATTTGTTCACCTTTTCCAATGACTTGTTGAAGCTCTTTTCTAACCTTTTTTAGTTTTTCACGATTGTATAGTAGCTCTGTCATTGCCCAATCTATGGTACTTGATGTTGTGTCTATTCCAGCCACAAATAAATCCTGATATGATCAATTAGTAAAATCTTAAGATATGAAGTATCCCAGTAGAGTTTATTGACAAACTATGAAGAAAAATTGAAGTTTGGGTCCTTATTTTGAAGAATTATAACTGAATTAAGTTTTTATTGATTTTAACTCATGTTAATTTATTTTTTTATTTTTTGGTGCCAATGGAACTACTGGCATCAAAGTCTTATTGTCAAGAACTCAACTAATCTGGTCTAATTCGACTTCTATTCTTGAGGCTCAAGCCCAAGACTTTGATTAAGCGACGGGGACACCTACTACTTTTGATTGATAAAACTTTTTAGTAGTAAGATGGAAATGAATTCTTTACGGTGAAAATTTTGCATGGACTTGTCACGTTTAATTAGAATTTCTAGTAAGACTTAGAATAAAGATCACTTCTTGATCAATGATAATATATAACGAGACCATATAAAATTTTCACATGAAACTCTCTATTTCAATAACGATGGAGAGATTCTCACGCGGCTAATTTGGAAATTGTCCTCGAGCATGAGTTCAATCAAAGAGGCTAACACATCACTGCATGCCTTGACTTCGCTTTCTAACTTTCTTAAGCTCATTAATCTTTCCTCTACAAGACCATCAAAAAAGGTGATCAACTTCGCAAAATAACCGTTCATTCTTGCTCGCGCGCCTTGTAGATCAAGCAACCGAAAGATCGGGAAGAAGTCCACAACATTAGGCCTCCCGGCTTCTTCCATGATACCCCAAATGATGTCCTTGAACTCTTGAGACTTATCAGAAGAAAGTGTTTGATATGAAATTAAGGACGGTCGTAAAAAAATCCTCACCAATATCCAGAACTTTGCCTTTCTCGCACATTTCCTTCACATAATCCATCAATTCTTGCACCTTCCTTTGGCGAAGAGCTTGTGTAGAATCAAGCTTTTGGGATGAGAACACTTTGGTAGCACAAGATCTCCTAAGGATCCTCCATTGATATGAAGGTGGCATAAATGCAACTGAGAGTATGTTGTGGTCAAGTGCCCTAAGAGTGTCTGGGATTGTCCTATTGGAAAAGATTTGGTCATTTTTTTTTGGAGTATTTCTTTGGCTAATTGTGGAGAGGAAATGACTATGGTTGTTAAGGAACCGAGCTTGAGACTCATTATGGGGTCCATAAGTTTGAGAAAGCTTAGCAAGTGCTATGTGAGGCTCGGAGCCAAGCTCCATGATGTTTCCTATGATAGGAAAAGGTCTAGGCCCTGGTGGATGTTTGAGGGATTTGGATGCTTTGGTGTTGAGGGTTGAGATAAGGACATGGATGGTAGAACACACATCATAGTGTGTGTTTTTAGATTAAAGAGAGACTTTTTCTTAACCTATATTTAATTGGAAAAATTACATATTTATATATAGTAAAAAAAAAAGGTAGAAGAGCGAAAAAAAAAATATATATATCTCAAAAAGGCTCCTACAAAATTATTTTGAACGGTTCTCGTTGGTATATACTATGTTAGCAATCAATCATTTCATGTGAGATCAATTATTACAAAAAAATAAAATAAAAAATTAATCACTGATATTGACTACGAACACCTTCTATTCATTCCAAAGTACAGGTTGACTATGATCTCATTTATGTATTTTTTAGTGTCAATATTATATCTCATTTCTTATCCTTTCTGCAAATACTAAAATAATGTGACCAACTTCTTATCCTTTCTGCAAATACTAAAATAATGTGACCAACTTTACATACCAAAAAAAGGAGACAAAAAAATACTCACTTTAGTCCCTGACATTAATTGTAACTGAGTCACTTTAGTCCTTGAATTTCAAAATTAATCATTTTGGTCTTAAAAGTGTGACCCGTGAATCAAATAAGTCCCTTACTTCAATTCCATTATAACAATGCTAATGTGTCATGTTAAGCTCCATGTTGACATCCTTCATGTGAGATCAACTATTACAAAAGTAAAATAAAATTAATCACATGTTATTGACTATGAACACCCTCTATTCACTCATAAGTGCAGGTTCACTATGATCTCATTCGTGTATTTTTTAGTGTTGATATTATATCTCATTTCTTATCCTTTCTGCAAGTACCAAAATAACGTGAGCAACTTTACATACCAAAAAAATGGGAAAATACTCACTTTAGCCCCTGACATTAATCATAATTGTGGGTCACTTTAGTCTTTGAATTTCAAAATAAATCATTCTGGTCTTGAAAGTGTGACCCGTGAATCAAATAAGTCCCTTACTTCAATTCCGTTATAACAATGCTAATGTGTCATGTTAAGCTCCATGTTGACATCCTACATGACACTTACTAAAACGACTTCGTTTAATAAATAGTGACCTAATTATGTATAAATGACGTCGTTTAAGATTTTGTAATGAATTATCTCTAATTAAGTTATATTTAATCATAATTAATACCAAATTAATCCTAAATCGCTAATTTCCCCTAAATCACTAAATCCTTCTCGGCTCTCATCTCTTTTCTATTTCCTTTCCTTACCTCTTGACTCTCATCTCTTTTCTGTTTCCCTTCCTCCCCTCTCAGATCTCATCTCTTTTCCACTTCCCCTGTCATCACCTCTCATCCGCTTCTCCAATGACGATGCATCACAGGTATTTCACGACCACTCTCCTCCCCTTTTGCATTTCCTTGTTGTTGATGTGTGAGTTTTTGTTCGTGTTGTTGCTGTAATAGGTTGTTGTAGCTGTATTTAGGGGGTTGTTCTTGTGGTGCATGTTGCTATAATGGATTTTGCATTTCCTTGTTGTTGTTGATGTGTTAATTGGGTTTTTTTTTTTTCGTGTTGTTGTTGTAATAGGTTGTTATTGCTATATTTTTTTGGGTTTTTTGGGGTTTTTTTTTTTCTCTTGTGGTGCATGTTGCTATAATGGATTTTTGTGCTGTGTTTTTGGGTTGCTATAATGGGTTTTTGTGCTATGTTTTTGGGTTGTTGGTGTGTTGGTATTGTTGGTCTATTTTGACTAATTTACTAATTGTTTTGTTGTTTACTTGTTTATGTAGATGGTAGATTCTACCCTTGTTTTTTTTATATCATGGGAGAAAGCTTCTTACAAGCGATACCAGACAATTAAAATATGAAGGTTGTGGGGTAGAGTCTTTGCTTAGTGTTGATGAGAACGCATTAGATGTGTTTACTCTTGATTTAAGGTTGTAATATTGATGGGATGAGGAAGATACTAGGGATCTATTTGACCCGTATAACAAAGTTTCAATGAACAATTTGAATTCTCCCCACGCATGTCACATCAGGTAGGGCGTGTCAGTGTCTATATAGCACTTAATGTGACACATAAGCACAAATTTAACATTAGTCAAACGGAATTAATTAAGGTGAGGGACTAACGTGATTCATAGATCACACTTTTAAGGAATAAAATGATTTATTTTGAAATTCAAAAAATAAAGTGACTCACGATTACAATGTCAGAGACTAAAATGCGCATTTAAAAAAAAAACGTGACCAAACGGTCCTTTGTACAAATCTATTTTGAGAACGTACACACATTAAATTGCACAAACATCTCTGAAGTCTTTTAAAATTATAAACTTATTATAAATTAGATGCAAAATTGCATTTTATTTTATATTTGTGGTCGATCAAATTAGATGCAAAATTGCATTTTATTTTAGATTTTTTTTGTGGTTGATCACCAATGATCAATTAAGTTTTGTTTTTGTTTCTTTATCTTGTATTTTTTGTTAGGTTAATGAAAATAATAAAATTTTAATTATTTTCTTCACAAAATCTTGAAATAAAAGAACAATATTATACTATTTTATTCTTTTCACTATTTTTTCCTCAAACTTTTAAAAACAGAAAATATATGACATGAAAACAGAAGCCTAACCGATCATTAGTGATAAGTCATAATGACAAAGTGCGGTGAACTGCAATTTTGCACATAGCTTAAAGTGAAATGCAATTTTAGTAAACTTGAAGGGTGGTTTGTGCAATTTATACAATATATTATATGAATTTTTTATATGCAAATAATGTGACATATTGTCTTTCCTAGCTAGACTTTTTCCGAAAATGATATGATGACGATTTACATTTCAGGAAAGATTATAACGTGTCTGTTTGCTTAGGAAAGAAAAATCTTTCGTTGCGTCATTTAAATTTGATGCGTTGGAAGTATATTTGCTGACTAGTTGTATGGTGCATCGCATAGGAATTGTAGATGGGGCATTATCATCCAGCAAACATTTATTGAGTATGGTTAAACGCAGAAACCGTGGCTAAACTTAGCCACATTTTCAGAACTGTGGTTAAATAATCATCCGATCAACAATACTAAGGAATGTGAAGCTGGTGCTAGTTTTGTTTTAATTGGGCTTTCAACTGGGAAAAAAAAAAGAAAAAGAAAAAAAAAGATCACACGGGATGGCAATGGTGATGGGACTGCACTGTTGCCTGTTGGTGTGACATTAAGACATGTGACTGGATAGGTGGTGGGGAATTAAGTTCATGAAGGTGTTGTACCTATTCTGCCTTTTGTGTCTTATTAGGGTCTTTAGACATGTCTTTTCAGAAGTGGCTCTTTGTGGTTGTTTTATTTGCTGTATCGACTGGCATTTCTGCCCCTTTAAACCCCACTTCTACCCTCGCCTCTTTGGATTTGGTAAAGTGTAATCATAAATAAATAAAAAATAATAATAAATAAATAAAAGTGTGGTTCAATAATTGAGATTTTTGAAAAAAAAAAATTCATTTAACCACTTTCATCTAATGTAACTAAATGACAAGGCACCATACAATTACAGTATTCCCCAAAACCACAGAATTAGGATCATATTTGTGTAGTTTTTATTTTGTACAAAAGTGACATGTGGACATGCGGTGAATAAATTTGGTTTTGAATCATAAAGTTTAAAAATATTAATTTTTCTTTATATTTCATGTTAGTTCTTTTTAAAGTGATTTTTAATATTTTTTTTAAAACATAAATTATTGTTGTAAAATTGATTCATTCGAGTTTAATTATTTCAAAATTCATTTATGTACGTTTGAGAAAGCTGGCTGCACGCAGTGTCCAAATTACACTATGTTTGGCTAGGTAGAAAATGAAGGGAAGGAGAGAAAAATGGAAGGAAGAAACTAATTTCTATTGTTTGGACATGAGTAAAAATTGAGAGGAAAGAATTAATTACATATAATATGAGTGGTAATTGTTCTGTATTGAAGCATCTTAACTTCGTGTACTTCACTTAAGGGTGCAGCACTATAGCGTTGCCCTATAACAGAATAACAGAGCAAAAACAGAATAACAGAAATATAAACGTGCTCAGCACGTGTGCGTGCACTATTGTGTTACCCCCCCGCAAGCGAGGCGTGGCTGATGAATGCAATCATGCCGAGCTTCCAAGAGATCAAGGAATCTCCAAGAAAGAAGTAGTAACCTGAAACTGATTTGCGCGTATCGGGGCAGCCTCCCCAGTCCGCATCGCTATAGCCAACTATCTGAAGGGTAGAAGACCGAGGAAAGAAAATTCCTCTCCCTGGGACACCCTTGAGGTAGCGTAGAACTCGCATGGCAGCCCTGTGATGAGTCATCGTTGGACAGGCAAGAAACTGACTTAGCTGCTGACAGGCAAAGGCAATGTCAGGTCTTGTTGAGTTCAAATAGAGCAGCCATCCTATCAACCTGCGATAGCCCTCAACATCCTCATAAGGCTTCCCATCATCTTAGTGAAGTCGCACAGCAAGATCTAAGGGAGTAGAGGCTGGCTTTGAGTCCTTGGTCCCCGCATCTTTCAATAAGTCCAGGCAGTATTTTCTTTGACACAGGGCAATGCCCCGCTTTGAGTGTGACTCTTCAAGGCCAAGAAAGTAACGCAGCTACCCCAAGTCCTTGATGCGAAACTTATTGTCCAAAATGAGTTTGATTCTCTGAAACTCTGCCAAAGATGAACCAGCCAAGATTATATCATCAACATAAACCAATAAGGCTGTGAAAGCATTGGGGGAACTATTAATGAAAAGGGTGTGGTCAGCAGCAGCCTGTGTGTAACCACAGCCCAGGAGCACTTGAGACAGTTTTTCAAACCACTGCCGACTTGCCTGCTTAAGCCCATACAGGCTTTTAACTAACTTGCATACCTTCCCTGGCGCTGCTGTTAAACCTGGGGGCAAGGTCATGTAAACTTCCTCCTTCAAATCACCATGCAAGAAGGCATTGTTCACATCCAGCTGATGAAGGTGCCACATTTTGATGGAAGCAATGGCCAATAGGGCTCGGATTGTGGTGATCTTAGCTACAGGGGAAAAGGTGTCAAAATAGTCTATCCCCTCAACTTGGTTGTACCCTTTAGCTACTAGCCTGGCTTTGTGCCTCTCAATTGTGCCATCTGATTTCCTTTTGATCTTAAACACCCACTTATTGCCAATAGGAGTGAAATTGGGAGGCAGGTCAGTAATGATCCAAGTGTTATTCAGTTCTAATGCATCTAGCTCAGATTTCATGGCTTGCCTCCAGCAATCAAGCCTGCTAGCCTCAGCATAGGTCCTTGGCTCGATGTCATTATCAACACTAGCCAAGGAACTTAGGCATGAAGGAGCCAAATTTGCACAGGAAATGTAATTAGAGAGAGGGTACTTATAGCCAGATGAGTAGGTTCCTACTGATAGTTCAGTTGGTGCTGTGGCTGTTACTTGGTTGCAATCATAGTCCTGGAGAAACTGAGGAGGTTTCCTTAACCTGGTTGACTGCCTAACTCTTGTCAATGCTGTAGGCTGTGACTGAGAGGGTTCAGTGGCTGCTTCAGTTACTTCAGGTGGTGACAGATAAGCCTCAGTGGCTGCTGTTGCTTCAGTTACTTTAGAGGTGGTAACAGTTGTGTCTTTACATAGAAAATTAGGCTTACAAATGCTTGCACTCTGCACTGGAGCCAGTGCATCAGGGTCAAGTAAGCACAGAGAATGTTTATATGGCAGAATATGGTCATAGAATCGCACATTTTTGGAGACTTGTATGAGCATAGTCTTCATATTATACATGACAAACCCCTTCACTCCTGGCCTGAATCCTAGGAATATACATTTATCTGCTCTAGGATCGAATTTGCCCCTCCCTGCTACCAAAGTGGAAGCATAGCACAGTCCTCCAAAAGTTTTAAGAAGCGCTATATCTGGTTCTGCACCATAGAGGATGTGGTAAGGTGATTGGTTGTTTAGCAAGGGAGTGTTGATTCTATTTATTAAGAAGGTTGCATGAGTTACTGCATAAGGCCAGAATTTCTTTGGCAAATGTGATTGAAACAGAATTGCCCGTGCCACATTCAGAACATGCTGGTGTTTCCTCTCCACCCTGGCATTCTGCTGAGGGGTTTCCCAACAGGAAGTCTGATGTATAATTCCTAGTGATTGGTAAAGACTTGGAATGTTGAATTCAGGGCCACTGTCACTGCGAATGACCTTGATTTTTGCATCAAATTGAGTTGAGATAAAAGTCACAAATTTCTTTACACTACTCATAGTTTCAGCCTTAGACTTCATCATAAAAGTCTAAGTGAATCTACTAAAATCATCAACTGCTGTAAGGAAATATCTATATCCATGGTAGCCAATTACAGAAAATGGTCCCCAAATATCTAAATGAATGAGTTCAAACTTGGCCTTAGCCTTTGAAGTACTAATTGAATATGGCAAACATTTTTGCTTGGCATAGTGACAAACATCACAAGGGGAGTATTCTACTTTATTAACAAAGGGAAATTGTTTATTCATAAGTGACATTCTTGCTGGAGAGGGATGTCCAAGCCTGAAATGCCATAAAGCTTCTTGTGGGATTGCTGAACTTGTGGAAGTTACAGTGACAGCAGCTGAGTGATTCTGATCAGGAGCTGAACCAACAGGGCCAGGACTTGCAACCAAGTAATAAAGCCCACCAAACTGCCTACCAGAACCAATCATCCTCATGCTGCACATCTCCTGTATTATACATTTGTCACGAAGAAAAACAAGTGAATAATTCCTTGTGGCTGCTAACTCTGAGATAGAAATTAGGTTAACTTTGAAATCAGCAACATAGAGCACATTAGTCAGATGTAGTCCTGAAGGAAATGTAACCTCTCCAGAACATTCTGCTACCATGCTGACTCCATTAGGGAGCCTAATTTCCACAGGTCTAATTTTCTTATAGCAACTGAACCAAGACAGCATAGAACAGATGTGATATGTTGCACCTGAGTCAAAGATCCAAGTGTTCCATGTATCATTAGACTTCATCATAGACAAGGCAAGTGTCATACCTGCGTGTAGTGAGTTCTCAGATGAACTTATGCTAACTTGAGATACATGAGCAACTTTGTTTGTTGAAGCTGGAACTGATGCCTGAGATGCATCCTTCTACTGCAGCAAAGCAAGCAAACTCTGGTACTGTTCCTGTGTAAAACCATAATTCACATTCTGCTGCTTTTCATTTCCTGAAGTAGTTTCTGCTTGTGTCTCCCGATCTTCTGTGCTCACAGAATTGGCTGAAGAATTTCTGTTTCTCCAGTTTGCAGGATAGCCAATGATCCTGAAACAATCCTCATAAACATGTCCTGATTTACCACAGTTCGTGCAGGACTTGCCATTGTTCTTAGGTTTCATTCCAGCTTTGTTACTGGATACTGCATTAACATGTACTTTCCCCTCATCCTCTAAGTCTCCATCAATTTCTCTTTCTTGTTGCACTACTAAAGTAAAGACTCTATTCAATGAAGGCAATGTGTCCTTCATAAGGATTTGAGATCTAACAGCACTAAATCTCTCATCTAGACCTGTGAGGAATCTCAGAACATAATCTTGTTCTCTATGTACACGATTGTTTCTAGTTGCAAGACAAGTGCATCTAACAGCACAGCTACAATCTATGCACGGTCTATAATTTTCTAATTCTTCCCACAATGACTTCAATTCAGTGAAGTATTCACTTATCGACCTGTTTCCTTGCTGCATCGTGTAGAGATCGTGCTGGAGCTTAGCGATCCTCAGGAAATCGCTCTGCGCGAACCTTTCCTTCAGATCTTTCCAGACAGCAGCAGCATCATCGATTCCATCTATATTCCTCGCGATCGCTGGCGAAACGGAGTTCATGATCCAGGAGTGGATCATCGTGTTACACCTCTCCCACGGATCATACAGCGGATGAAACTCATCAGGCTTGGTAATCTCTCCATTCAGAAATTTAAACTTGCTTTTGGCGATTAATGCTCTTTTCATGGATCTGCTCCATCTATGATAATTCGAGCTTGTAAGAAGTGCTGGAACTATGATGAGAGATGGATTCTCACTTGGATAAAGGTGATATGGACTGTTCGGGTTCAGCAACGGATCGCCATTGTTGTTCGCTGAAGCTTCTCCCAGCGAACCTCCACCAATGGCGGTTCCCTTGTTTCCTTGCGGACGAACCATAGCTTGAGTGCGCAACGGAGCTCTGCGGATCAGAGCTCTGGTACCATCTTAACTTGGAAAACGGTATTAACTGAAACTGGAAAAAATGATTTCATTATTGCACAGATGTGCTAGCTGTGAGTGTATATATACACAAAGGTGGTGGTGCACCGTGTACTTCACTTAAGGGTGCAGCACTATAGCGTTTCCCTATAACAGAATAACAGAGCAAAAACAGAATAACAGAAATATAAACGTGCTCAGCACGTGTGCGTGCACTATCGTGTTAAAGCATATTGACAGACTCAAATTTAATGAGTTTTTAATGAAGTTAAAATGTAAGTCCAACATTGTTAAGTTTTGATAGGCATTCTTTTTTTCCTTTTTTTTTTTATGAGTAGTTAAGTAGAACTTTGGTATTATTTGGTAAACGTACTGAGATAAAAAATACAGAGAAATAGTGGGAATAGAAACATATTTAAAAAATGAGTTGAAAATATAAAACTTAAAAATGTTTTTATCTTTAGAATTTTTTTAAATTAAAAATAATAATATAAAAGACATGTTTAAATTGCAAGAGACTTACTCCTGTTGTACCTCCAAAATAGAGAGACGCAACGCGTCTCCATATTTACTATCTAAGAAAGCTTACCAAACACTTCCAAAGAAATCCACCCCCAACAGGGACTGCTGAACAAAATGGGTAAATTCTTCCACTTGTTATTTACCCTTTTTTTTTTTAATTTAGGTTCAAATCTCTAATAAATGAGATTCGTCTAAAAATAACCACTAACTCAAATTTATTTTTTGGGATATAGGGTATGACAAATTTATTTGAACCTGATAAAAGAATTCCTAGATTAAAATTGATTTTAAAGGTAATGATTTTGAGCTTATTTAATTTGATGCTAGAAAAAGAATTTGTCCTGGACTAAGTTGGCTTCCAGAGCCATACACTTTATGTTAGCATCCATTTTGCATCAATTTTTATTTTGAACTATTAATATTTAAAATTTATTAAACTCTAATTAATCTGATTTGAGACAAGTAAGTCAATTATGCACGCAAAGTACTAAATTTTCATTCACAAAATTTGAATTAACTAAAAGTAAATAAATGTCAATCTAATTGAGTTAACTAAAAATAACATTCACACTTTTCAATACGGAGACAAAAGTTACTACTACACAACATTTTATTCTTTGCTGTATGAAAATGTTTTCTTTACATTTTCTTTTACCACGCAAGTCTTAAAAACCTAGTATAAGACATCTGATTCTACCATGGTGGGTTTGATCAAGGTGATATGAGACTTTAATTAGTGGACTTAAGTTTGAGTTTTAAAAAAGAAAAAAATCGTTATTGGGGGACTCCTATCCTTTTTATATATAGGTCTAGGTTAAGTGAGACTTGATTAGTTGAATTTTTTTATAATAGGATCTAAATGATTTAATCCAAAAAAAAAAATTCTTATTCTTTTATTCACCAGGAGAAAATTAAAAGATTAAAAGAAAATCAAGAAAACAATTTTTTTCTTTTTTTAAAAAAAAAGTACAGCACAACCTCTCTTAACAAGGCCTTGCCACTATTCTTAGACATGTGTATCTTCTGCCCAAGACCTTTGGCCCATCATGGTGGCCGCCAAAACTGACGGCCAAACTAGACGCCTGGGGGACCGCAGCTCTTCGTCAAACTCCTGAGGGTAGCACGTGCAAAACGAAACGATTTCTCTGGGACATTCAAGGTGCTGGGTGCTGCTACACGTGTAATGTGTTTGCACGACGGATTAAAGTGGAGGGCATAAGGGTTTCGAGGACTGAAGGAAGTGTCTTGCCTGATAACGGATTGGATTTCAGAATCGCTAATGTGAATTTGGGGGTCGCCACATTTGCCAACCATGTTTTCAGTAAGGGCTTGTGTTCAATATTAAAAAGGTTGATTAGGGAAGTATGTGGTTGCGTCAATTGTAATTTTGTAAAGCTGATTGGATTGGGACTATGGGTACCATCCAATGGTACCAAATCAAAGGGGCACCATGGTAGCTTCGTCCTCGTGAAGCACCTACGAATTTCTTCAATATATCTAGACATATGTTGTTTATTGAGACAGCGCGCATTCTCGACTATAACGGAGAATAAGTTTTCTCCCTCAGCTTTCCTTGGTCTTTCTCCCTTTCTCTAGTTTCTCTTTAGCTTCTAACTCTCAACAAAGAGAAAATTCTTTTTGGTAAGTACAAAAATTAACACCTCATTTTTTAGCACACTCCTAATAAAAATAAATCCTATTTGGTGAGATTCAAAAATATTTAGCGAGACATACAATGAAAGTGATAGGAATCACTTTTATTATGTGTACACTCACAAATGAGAAGTTAAATCTTATGTTCACAAAAAATTCTCAAAAATGAGAACTGTGAATCAGTCTCATCTTAGCTCAGTCAATCCAAATAACATTAACACTCAATCTTGATAGCGAATTTAATTTGCTTACTTTGTGTTACAGACTAAATCTAGTCCTAAGCTATGTACTATATAACTGAGATGAGTGAGGGTACTGACTTTGAAAAGTCAACTTACCCCTCACCACATCTCAAATCGATCGAGTTCATCCCATCTCGAGCTCAACTCCTAAACACTCGACTTCATCTCCTCCAATAATCGATCCTGGACCTCAGAAATAATATCCTACAACGGGCAAGGCATGTCTGAGGATTCCTTTATCGATCTTCCATTGGACTGAAGAATTTGTTTGATATGCCCAAGCATCACATTTCTTATCTGCTCCATATTCAGAGATAAATTTGATCAAAAGGAGAAGAAAAATTAAGTGAGACATTTGGGATAACAAACTAAAATGCACACAAACTTCCAAGATAGGTACACACCTTCGTTAAAAAGATTTACCTTCATACTGAAGCTTCCTCCTTTTTTTTATACACTACATTGTTTGATAGGTCTTCCAACACCTCTCCCAAACATAACCAAGATTGACCATATTATCTGAAGCAAGCAGTATGGAAAACAGTCATCTGAGATAAGTCGCAAAAGCCCATGAACTCGCCTCCAATATTGCATCAACAAACTCTTTGTCATCTTGCAAAAGTCTCATTGCATAACAGGGCCTCTATCATACATCATGGGTGGGTCAGGTTTTGGGTGGATGGGTTTGTCACGTGATGTGCCACGTGGCACATTTAACCGACAAATCAACAGATAACGTCTTCTACTAACGGCAATGACTAAAACCAACCAATTTTTTTTCAGGGACTAATTCCTAATAAAAAAAAATTCAGAGAACAAACACAAATTTTTTTAATTTTAAAGAGACTAAAAACATATTTAACCATTTAGGTCCCTTAGGCCCTCCTTGGTCTTTCTCCCTTTCTCTAGTTTCTCTTTAGCTTCTAACTCTCAACAATGAGAAAATTCTCTTTGCTGAGCACAAAGATTAACACCTCATTTTTCAGCACACTCCCAATAAAAATAAATCCTATTTGACGAGATTCAAAAATATTTAGTGAGATATACAATGAAAGTGATAGGAATCACTTTTATTATGTGCACACTCACGAATGAGAAGTTAATATTATGTTCACAAAAAATTCTCAAAAATGAGAACTGTGAATCAATCTCATCTCTGCTCAATCAATCCAAATAACATTAACACTCAATCTTGATAGCGAATTTAATTTGCTTACTTTGTGTTAGAGACTAAATCTAGTCCTGACTTATGTATCATATAACTGAGATGAGTGAGGGGACTGACTTTGAAAAGTCAACTTACCCCTCACCACATCTCAAATCGACCGAGTTCATCCCATCTCGAGCTCAACTCCTAAACACTCGACTTCATCTCCTCCAATAATCGATCCTGGACCTCAGAAATAATATCCTACAACGGGCAAGGCATGTCTGAGGATTCCTTTATCGATCTTCCATTGGACTGAAGAATTTGTTTGATATGCCCAAGCATCACATTTCTCATGTGCTCCATATTCAGAGATAAATTTGATCAAAAGGAGAAGAAAAATTAAGTGAGACATTTGGGATAACAAACTAAAATGCACACAAACTTCCAAGATAGGTACACACCTTGTTAAAAAGATTTACCTTCATACTGAAGCTTCCTCCTTTTTTTATACACTACATTGTTTGATAGGTCTTCCAACACCTCTCCCAAACATAACCAAGATTGACCATATTATCTGAAGCAAGCAGTATGGAAAACAGTCATCTGAGATAAGTCGCAAAAGCCCATGAACTCGCCTCCAATATTGCATCAACAAACTCTTTGTCATCTTGCAAAAGTCTCATTGCATAACAGGGCCTCTATAATACGTCATGGGTGGGTCAGGTTTTGGGTGGGAAGCAAACTCTCTATCATACATCATGGGTGGGTCAGGTTTTGGGTGGATGGGTTTGTCACGTGATGTGTCACGTGGCACATTTAACCGACACGTCAACAGATAACGTCTTCTACTAATGGCAATGACTAAAACCAACTAATTTTTTTTCAGGGACTAATTCCTAATTAAAAAAAATTCAGAGAACAAACACAATTTTTTTTAATTTTAAAGAGACTAAAAACATATTTAACCATTTAGGTCCCTTAAGCCCTCCTTGGTCTTTCTCCCTTTCTCTAGTTTCTCTTTAACTTCCAAATCTAAAGTACAAGAACTGTGAAACAATCTAATTTCAGCTCAATCAATCCAAATAACATTCACACACAGTCTTGCCATTGAATTTAATTTACTTAGCTTGCATGCGGCAATGATCAAAATCATGATGAGGGGTATAGAAACTTAACATAGTGTGCATTTGTTTCAAGTACCTTCATAGGTTTAAGTTGAGTAATTTTAATATCTTAAACAATTGTTGATTGATTTCGTTGATCAAGTTTTTTCCATCTATGGGATCAAAACTTCAAATTCAATATTGAATATTGCAACAAAGTTGAATATTCCTTCCATCAATTTGACCATTATAACCACGACTGGTGGTGCACGAGCTAGTGTGATGCACGAGCTAGAGTGATGCACGAGCTACAGCCGAATTAATGGAACCAAAATTGGTCCCCTTTTTCATATCAATTCGTATTCAACGTGATAGCCTTGAATACCCTTTTTCATATCAAAATTAGAACCAAAAGAGGTTTACAGATTTCTCGTATTCTTGGTGGACAAAGAAGGGATCGTTCCCACGATTTACGTTATCCTCTTATAGTCGTGAGTTGAGTGGTTCAAAATTATCAAGAAAAAAATATTTAAAATCTATATTTTCAAATGGTTGCATTTTCCCATCTCTATATATTCCCCTCTCATCATTGCTCAATGCTCATGTGCAAGAGATTCTCAAAATCCAATTAAAACAAGGTGAGAGATAAAGTAGCTATATAGTACCACCACCTTCATGGAGTGTTACACAATATTCCTAGTGGTGATGATTGTTCTCACATGGCCATTCCTTCATTTCTACGTCATCCCAAAACTAGTAATCCTACTATATAGTTATAATAAACACACCAAAATGCCACCAGGGCCTTACCCTTACCCTATAATTGGAAACATCACAAAACTAATAGGCCAAAAAACCCATCAAGCCCTCCATGATTTATCAAAAACCTATGGTCCCTTAATGACCCTCAAGCTAGGTAGCTTGACCACTATAGTAATTTCCTCTCCACAAATTGCCAAAGAAGCACTAACCAAACATGACCTAGCCTTTTCAAGCAGGGAAGTCCCTGACATCACAAGGGTCCTAGACCACCACAAGGTCTCTATGGTGTGGTCACCCGTATGTGATCATTGGAAGACCCTAAGGAAATTATGTGCTACAAACATATTCTCCCCTCAAAAGTTAGACACCACCAAAATACTTAGACAGAAGAAGGTGCGAGAATTGGTACAATTTGTTGGCCAGTGTTGTGCCAAAGGTGAACCAATTGATGTTGGTCATGTTGCATTCACAACAATAATGAATTCATTGTCCAATACCCTTTTCTCAATTGATTTTGCTAATTATGGTGATGTGTCACACCATCATCATAATTTCAAGGAGATTGTGGAGCGCATAATGGATGATGCTGGAAAGACTAATGTGGCTGATATTTTCCCAATTCTTAGACTGCTTGACCCACAAGGAATGAGAAGAAGGGGAGAGGAATATACTTTGAGGCTATTGAAGGTTATGAGTGACATTTTTGATGAAAGAATGCGGCTAAGAGCTTCATACGTGAGTAATGGAGAGGCATGCGGTGATGTGTTAGATTCTTTTCTCAATCTCATGGAATCAAAGGACTCAGTAGAATTGAGTCACCACCATTTATTACATTTATTTTTGGTGAGTATTTTCTTACCTTTTTCTTTTCTTTTCTTTTTTGTCTATAATTATTATCCCCATAACTATTATTGTGAGACTAAATTGTTACATTTATAAATACTTTGTGAAAAAACATACATCTTAAATCAAACTAAATGATTTTTTAAGGAAAATAAATATTTAGCACGTACGAAGTGACTTTTTTTAAGATAAGTTAAAAGATTCAAATTTATTTCACAAAAAAGAGAATACTAAAACACATGGATCACCATTATTGAGATCCAAAAGATCATCAAGACCTAGTCAACAATATGGTCAAAAAAATTTTACTAAAAATTATTAAAAAAAACCTCAATGAAACAAACCTCTCACTTTTCAAGAAGAAAAGAAATACCAAATAATTCAAAGTAAGGAAAAGACACAGCAAAACAAATATTAGAATAGCATTCTTAAAGCAATAAGACTAATAAAACCAACAACATTGAATAATAATGATAGCCCAAAATGAACCAAGTTAAAAGCACCGTGAACACAACCACCAAGCAACACGTGCAAAGTGACGTTTCTTTCTTTTTGTTTATTGAAAGTAAATCTTTTCAAGTGAGTTTCTTATTATGTGAGATTAACTGTGATTTATTTTTATTATTAATTAAAGAGGTGAGATCTATATGTGACATAAGTAATAAAAAAATTAATAGTAAAATATCATACTTGACCTCACATAATAAAAAATTCACTTGAGAGAATCCATTTCACCAAATTTGTCACTGTATTTGTTGACCTTGGTTTTGTAGAGAAGTCATACATATTGTGTTGGGCTATATAGCAATCCTTACTTTTTTAATGTACTTAGGGGTGGATAGTATCTTACGTGAAAATTGAACACGGCATTATCATATGCACATTTTTATTATTGATTTTTTTTAATCTTTTTAACATTTTATCATTTCAAGTTAACTTAAGTAATGATCATGAAAAATTATGTGAAAAATTATTTTCACTATTTTCAAAAGTGTGAAACTAAGTATGAGACGGATAAAAAAACTAATCAACAGTAAAAAATTTACACTGGTTATTAGTTGGTTATGTCTTAATTTTGATTATTGATTAAGAAAATGAGACCAAACACGAGATCAATAAAGAGAATTTAATCTAATCAATAATAAAAATAAAAATTGTTTTCACATTTCTTATCACCTAAGTAAATAACTCTTATGATTTGCACTAGGACTTGTTTGTTGCTGGGGTTGAAACAACAACAAGCACAGTGGAATGGGCAATGGCAGAGTTGCTATGTAGCCCACTAAAGATGGCAAGAGCCAAACAGGAGCTTCTCCAAGTCCTTGGCAAAGACAACAAGCCTCAAGAATCAGACACAACAAAATTCCCTTACCTAGAAGCAATTGTGAAGGAGACATTTAGGTTGCACCCGCCAGTCCCATTCTTGCACCACAAATCAAAGTCAGAGGCAGAGATATTGGGCTTCAAAATTCCGAAAGACACACAAATTCTAATTAATTTGTGGGCCATTGGAAGAAATTGCAACAGTTGGACTGACCCAAATAATTTTGTGCCCGAAAGGTTCTTAGGGTCCAAAATTGATGTTAAGGGCTTTGACTTTGAGTTAATTCCATTTGGGGCTGGTCGAAGGATGTGCCCTGCACTCCCATTGGCTCATAGAACAGTGCTCTTTGTTTTGGCAACTCTTGTGCACTGCTTTGATTGGAAGATTGTGGATGGAAAGAAAGCAGAGGAATTAGACATGACAGAGAAGTTTGGGCTTACTATACGTAGGGCTCAACCCCTCAAGCTCATTCCAATTAATACCAATTAATTATTGAATTTTGCTAAAAGTTGTTCTAGTAAGAGATTAAAAATAAAATAGGCTAAAAATTTCAATACTTTTATTGCACTAAGCACTTGAAATTTTATAATATTTATCTTTTTACTATAAAATTTTCATTTCTTGGTTCCCTAACCAGTGCTTTTAAGGTACATGTACTTGTAAAAAAATCCTTAATTATTTAGTGTATTTAAAGTATGTGCCTCTTGTATTAATTTTGCAATTTGCATATAGCAAAGGTATTAATATTACTAATATTAGTCTCATTTCTTTCCGAGTCTAGGGACTAGGAATTCACTTTAGTCCCTAAATTATTGTGTGCTAAGACAGAATGATATGGGTCAAGCCCAAATCTTCTTACCAATCTAATTTGCTCACCAAGACTCAGTTTATGAATATGTTCAAGGATAATACTAATAACCTTTACCTTTTGGTAAGAAATTTTGCAAGAAGACGTAGTAACAAGATTTAGAGTTTTTTTTTTTATGTGGAAATGCTTTATTTTTGTCCTAATATTTTAATTTTGTTCAAAAGTTTTTTATTTTAATTTTTTCTCTAAAAGGGACTTAATTCATTAGCCTATTTATTTTTATGAATGACACTTAATATTTTTAGGGATAAAATAAAAAAAATATCAAGTGTCATTCATAAAAGTAGACAGATTGATAACTTAGATCTCTCGTAATGTTTTAATGTCATCATTTTTGTTGCCATTGCAATTTCACTAATGAAGACAAATAATCGGATTCTTAGTGATAGTTATGTACTTAAAAAATCATATAACTCAATGCATTCATCAACAAAAACTTGAGACAAAATATCTTGTTCTCATCGTTTTTGGGTGAGCCTAGAATGTCCACCATGAGAGTAATGACTAATCCCTTCGTACCATAAATTTTCTGAAGAAGTTTTACTATTGACCACAAACCTTCTCTATACACATTTTGTTCTCATCTAAACTATTGTTTTCAGTTTCAAAACCCCTCATACTACCTCACAATTTGTGAAATATGGTGACTTTTTTTTTCCGCTTGAACCAAGAATGATGTAATACTTCTATGAATTAAAATTAAATGTATTATCAGTAATTTCTCAAGATTAAGAAATTAACCAAAAATATTAGCAAATTTAAATAGTGATATTGAAACTCTATTAAAATGTTATAAACAAAATTGAAACCAAATAAGCTTTCAAGGAGAAATTAAAATCTCAATAAAACATGAAATGTTGATGCAAGTTTTTCTTTGAATCTAGCTCGGACGAGTTGTGGCGTTGTTCTTCATGATTCCTCATAAAGCTGGGTGTGTGATTTTATGAAGCAAATCCCTATTTATGCAATGACTCTTGTTAATATTACGACTCTCGGGTTAGGTTTGGAAATTTGCGTGGGTGAAAGGGTTTTAAAAGTTTTTTGTGGAGTGAGACTACCTTGAAGCAGTTGGGTTTGTGCTTGATAATCATTTGTCGAAGTCTCTTATGTTCGCGTTTGTGCTAAGAGAGATTCAGCTTCTCATCAACTGTGACTGGGTGGTGACTGTCATGCATGTTCTCCACACGAAGAATAAATGTGTTGATCAACTAGTTAGGATGGCTGGGGTGGGAGTTGGAGAAGTTGTTGAATGCGTTCAGACACCTCAAGAGTTGAGCTATTTATATTTACACAAGGGTTAGAGTTTCTTAATTATTATTCTAACAACGGTTATGAATAACACTTGATATTATCAATTCTTCTTATTTTATCCCAAAATTTCAATATATCATCATTGGTTATTAAAAAGATAATTAGGTTAAATAATTACTAGAAAGTAACATTGATGTTAAACAAATAGTTAGGAGGTGCTAACATTTGTGTTAAATTAAAACCATGATTTTATTAAAGGAGTGAATTTTTCACTGATATTCACAATAATACATTAACAAAAATAAAAACCTTTTAATTAGTTCCTAACCCTAAACATTTCAACTATTAATATCTTAAAAAAAAAAAATCCGGACAATAACACTTGAAAAATTCAAGATGAGTTAGGCATTAAAAGATGTAACATAAAACACTTCACCCCCTTCACTCCTGCAAACAAGCTACACCACCATGAAAGCTGAAGAAGAAGGGGAAACACCACCACCGCAGTATTGCTGCGTGTCCCACGAGTTCTTCCGCGTTGCATCCGCCAACCCCAACAAAATCGCCGCCATTCACGCTTCCGGCGCCGCCCACCTTTCCGCGCGCCTCCGCCAACGTCCTCCTGCCTCCCCCAGCTTCAACTTGGACGAAACCGCCACGCCCTTGGAATCGCTCTCTTCCCCACTCTACCGCGGTGACCGTTGCTTCTCTTACTCTCATCTCTCGAAGGCCGTTGATTCCCTCGCCTCCCGCGTCCGCTCTATCCTGCTTGGTGCGGATGACCCCCACCTTATCACTCCCAAACCTCAAGGTTCGTTAGTTTTTTATTTGTTTATTGGGTTTTGCTAAGGTCACTTGTTTAAAAAAAAATAAAGAAATCGAATGTTTTCATTGAAAAAGATAGAATTTTTAACATTTCAATGTATTCAATGCATTTAAAAACCTTCAAAAATTTTCTATTCTTAATTCCTTAACTAGTAGTTCCCTTAAGGCAATTGTGGCACTTATGCAATGCATTAGTTGAAAGGGATTATTTGGCTAACTTGGTTGGCCTTCTGTTCATGCTTTCTGGGTTACTTGAGTTCGATTTATGAGTTTCTGTGGTGGTGGACTATTTGTAACTACTTTTGCAATTGCTCGATGAAGCTAGAGGAATGTCTTGGATTGGAGCGAAGTTATCCCTTAAAACTGATTTTTTTTATAATTGCCAATTAGTTGAAGAGATTAGAAATAATTGTAATTGTAAAGCTTTTTATACGTTGGGGTACGTTTGGTTAGAGGAGTTTGAAGGGACAGCGAGGGGACTTGTAATTTTTCATTTCTAAGTAATGTGAAATGCTTATAAGAGTGAGTAAGGGATGATTGAAAGGTTACATGATAATATCTCAATTTAATAACTAATATAAAGGGGAAAAAAAAATTATCCTAGAAGTTTTTGCAGTTCATGAGTCACGAGGTTATTTTTTATGTCGAGCTATCCGTTACTGTTTTTATGCGTTAGAATCAGGCAAATGTCGTGCTTGATATGCTGCATTGGCAATCCTGTATTGTGCTGCAGGTGACAATGTTGTCAACCTTGAAGAGGGAACTGTTCCCACATCCGAGTCCTCAGAAACTGCAGTGGGTGGTGCAGAGCCAATGGCTGACTCAAATAAAGAGTATAGCCCAAAGATAGTGGGAATGTTTATGCCACCTTCTGTGGAATACATTGTTGCCGTTCTTTCTGTACTGAGGTGTGGGGAGGCCTTCTTGCCCTTGGATCCTTTTTGGCCGAAAGAAAGGTTGTTGTCGGTCGTTTCTTCTTCGAATGCTGATCTCATTATAGGGTCCCAATCTCCATTTGGTAAAAGTGACTTGGACCAGCTTGATGAATCGCATTGGCTTGTAAAGTCAGTTAGCTGTCCTTTTTTGAACTTCTCTATTGAAGAAAGCCTTCGAGAATGTAGCCGTTCGACAGATTTGGCATGGCCTTGTGCCAAAGAGAAGCAGAGATCATTCTGTTATCTGATGTACACTTCTGGATCAACTGGAAAGCCTAAAGGAGTATGCGGCACTGAACAAGGTAAGTTGTCATTGTAGTTTGTCGTGGCCGTTGTTGTACATGAAAGCAAGATGTCTTTAACATAATGTTACATGGTTTGTGAACTTGTCAATTAACTTTCCTATTTTTTTTCCTCTGCTACGCCTGAGAAGAAGCATATCTTATTTAGCAGCATTTTCTGACTGAAAAGGAAGTTCTATGAAAATTTAGGATAAACATTAAGAAAATTCTATGTAAATATCCTTTTCCAAATGATTTTCTGTGAACCATAATAATTTTTCTTGTGTATATAATTTATTGTGCCACTATATGTTTTGCATTCTTTTTAGGTCTTTCAAATCGCTTTTTATGGATGCAAGAAATGTATCCTCTGACTGGGCGGGAACTACTGTTGTTTAAATCATCAATTAGCTTCGTTGACCACCTGCAAGAATTTCTCAGCTCTATTTTGACTGCTAGTGTGTTAGTTATTCCTCCTTTCAACGAGCTCAAAGAAAATGTATATTTTGTAATAGATTGTCTTCAGGTATGGTGGTTCCTGATTGCGTGCTTGTAATTTACTTGCTGCTAGTATTGATCTTTTACTTCTGTATTATTTTGACTTCTTGTTGCACATTCAGCATGAGCTGCAAGTTTGAGTTCCCTTATAACCCAATAAATATATTTGAGGAGCATTCTGTATTCTATTAGTCTCTCTCAGTTAGTAATTAAATTATACTTCTATTTTATTTACTTACCTTTGCCTGTAATAAATGCTTTTGTAGGCTTATTTAATTAATAGGCTTACAGCTGTTCCATCACTAATGAGAACAATTCTTCCTGGATTGCAAACTAATGCTGACACGCGGGTTCAAAGTTCTCTGAAATTGCTTGTGCTAAGTGGTGAAACTTTTCCCTTGACCTTGTGGAAGATGCTTTCATCTATATTACCAAATACAGCAATCTTGAATTTATATGGAAGTACTGAGGTTAGATCAGACAACTATCTCTCTAGTTTCTAGTCTGAGATTTTGCTAGAAAGTTTGTAATTTGTATTTGCTGTCTGTTTACATTCTTCTGCAGTCAATTTTTGTCATAGCATTGTTTCTTTAACATGTTACATGTGTGGGAAATTTCAAAATATTTTCTCACTGCTGCTTCGTTTCCTTTTCTTGCTTTGTTACTGCAGTCCGATGCTTGTTTAGTTTTGTTTGTGAGATACTATAGATTATAGACTATATGGAGGTGATTTATGATTGGACATCGGTGTTGTTTAATCCATGTAACTGATCCCACCCAGTTGGAAAAGACATGGTTGCTATTGTTGTTGTCTTCATTGCACCTTGTCTTTAGTGTTGTTATCATTGGCTAATTCATTTCTTTTCCTTTTCCATTTTTTTAAGGTCTCTGGTGACTGTACATATTTTGATTGCAAGAGGATGCCGTTGATTTTGACGGAAGATATGCTAAGTGTGCCAATAGGTTTACCCATTCCGAACTGTGATGTTGTGCTTCTTGGTGAAAATGATGCATCAAATGAGGGGGAGCTATATGTTGGTGGTTCCTGCATCTCCAGGGGCTATTATACTGAGTCTAATTTAACATCTAATGGGTTCGTAAAATTGCCTCAAAGTTATGGTTGCAGGGATTCCGTTAATGCTTGCCAAAGCCAATTATACTTTAAAACTGGTGATTTAGCCAAACAGTTGCCAAGTGGTGACTTTATATTTTTGGGAAGAAAAGACCGCATTATAAAAATCAATGCCCAGCGTATTGCCCTGGAGGAAATTGAATATTTGCTAAGGGAACATCCATTCATAAAGGATGCTGCTGTAATTTGTCGAAATAGTCAAGCAGAGCTTGTGCTTCTGGAAGCCTTTGTAATATTAAAAGACAAGGAAAGATTGAGTGAATTATTAATACCTGCAATTAGAAGTTGGATGATTAACAGACTTCCTTCCATTCTGGTTCCTAACCGTTTCATCTTCACAGATTCATTTCCTTTGTCATCTAGTGGTAAAGTTAATCATGAGTTGTTGGTTGGCTCATCACCATTGACAGAGAATGTCAAGGATAGGCTTGGTAACATAGGTTGCACCGATCTTCTGCAACTCATCAAAAAGGTATTTATGCTTTCATTTTCATAATTGTATATGGCATTATCTTGTGCATAAGAACACAAATCATATTTTCTCCTTTGGATTTGTTTTTGTTAAGATTCATGGTGGAGCAAAGGAAATAATAAAATAGGATTAGAGAAGAAAAATCAGAGAGTGAAAAAGGTAAATATATTATTGAATAGATGTGTATTGTTGTTGTGTCTCATTACAAAGATATGAACCTATTTATAGGCTAGAAAGACAATCATGAGATAATGGAAGGAAATCAATGTAGAATAAACTGAATCAATAAAGATCAATCTAAGATATTAAATATATTTATTTTTATTCTTAACATTCCCCCTCAAGCTAAAGGGCATGGAGCTTTAAGCTCGTCATGATTAAGTGGAGGAGGAAGAGGCACAGGTGGAGCAAGATAATTGCTAGGCGGTGACTAGCTCGCCAGAAATGGAACAAATGGTATAGGCACAGTGGTAAGCACGGGAATGAAGCACCGCGACCACCGGAATGGTGTAGGCATAGTGGTAAGTGGGAATGAAGCACCGAAACCACCGGAAAGTCTCCCCTTCATGGGCTAAACACTGTAGCAGTAAGTAGAGGCACCCATGCCAGACATACGGAGGCTGAGGCAGCTATGAGTCACACAGCAGGGGCAAAGACAGAAACCCAAAAAGTACCCGAAGTGACATAATGCCTGGATTTATGATCTGAGAATAGATCTAGAAAGAGGAGACCGAGGCGTGCTCATCAGTGCAAACGGCGGCCAGAGGTGGCGGCGGACACGCTGTCACATACGGTGGGAAACGATGGCGCGTGGTCTTTGCGTCAGAGAAGGCAGTTAGCATGTGTGAGCGTGTGGGGCACTAGAACGAGGCGTGACTCCCCTGGGTGGCAGCGGCAGAGGATGATGGTGAGCCTGGTGGTGGGGTTGCTAGAGAGAAACGGCGTTGGAAAAGTTCGCTGGCAGCAGTAAATAGCGATGGACAGTGACTGAGCTTGCTGGAATTGATGCACAACAGTGGTAGGGCCGGCAAACAGGAAGGAGGGTTCAGTTTGGGCAAAAAGAACTTCGGGAGAAAATTAGGCTTAAAAGAAGAACGGAGAGAAATCAAAATAGAGTTCGCATTTTAGATTAGAACCTTAGTAGCCGAAGAGTGACAAGATTTGTCACAGAGGATGCTTCCACTCTGATACCATGTTAAGTTTCATGGTGGAGTAGAAGAAATAATAAAATAGGATTAGAGAAGAATAATCAGAGAGCGAAAAAGGTAAATACTACTGAATGAATGTGTATTGTTGTTGTGTCTCATTACAAAGAAATAACCTGTTTATAGGTTAGAAAGAGAATCACTATATAATGGAAGGAAACCAACGTAGAATAAACTGAATCAATGAAGATCAATCTAATATGTTAAATATATTTATTTTTATTCTTAGCAGTTTTATTTAACTATATATATATATATATATATTAAAATTTTGAAGTTTTTGATATTATGTAGTGTGCATGACTGGTATCAATGTATAATTCCTTTTTCCATTTTTTTCCCCTGTAAACCTGTGACTAAGAGACTATGCATTAGCAGGCCTTTCATGATGCTTTAATGGTTGGAAAGGTTTGCGATGACGAAGATTTCTTTTCGATGGGTGGTGACTCTCTTTCTGCTGCACATGTTGCTCACAATTTGGGGATTGATATGAGACTTCTTTATTACTATCCAAGCCCTTTTAAGCTTTGTATGGCTCTTCTCCAGAAAAGAGTATCATGCTCTTTGCATAACAGTCTGGATAATTGTTTGGAATTAAATACAGACAAACAAGATAACCATTTTCCTTCCAATCATATTGAAAATTCTGATCCTCGTGAGTCAAGGATGATTTCCAAAGGTAGTGATGATAATTCTTTTCCTTCTAAACGCTTGAAGAGGTGTTCAGCAGATGTTACATCAGTGGCTAATGAATCTTTCCCATGGTATTCCTTGTCAATATTCCTATCATCTTCATTTAGCCGATGCAACAAAGTATTGTACAAAGGGCAGCCTACAGTTACTGGTACGGACCAATCAACTTGGTCTTCAAATGTTCTGAGAGGTGTCAGAGGTCATATGAAGGACTTTTGGAAAGTTCACATGGAATCTTGTGTTGATGCTTCACCAATGCTTGTGTTTAAAGGCGCAGACATTTATTTGTTCATTGGATCTCACTCACATAAATTTCTCTGTATAAATGCCAGAAGGTAAAAACAAATTATGGTTTGTATGAGTGGTTTTAATCCATTTTTCTTATTTTTTACTCCTACCGTTTATATAAAATTAATCAAAATTTAGTGTTTGGAGGCATTTCCAATTTTCTAGTATAGTCTACAAGTGCTGATGATAATTTGCAGCCTTCAACAACTCATTTTATTAATCCAATTATCACGACTTGTGCACATCGGTCCTAATTCTATTAATTTCTTTGCACTTGAGATTCTTTTAGTACAGCTTGATGTATGATGAAATCATAGATTAACATCTGTACAATTAGGCTTCTAGCACTACTATTGCTACTAAATAATTGGTTTAGTGGTTCTGTCCAGTGGGAGATCAAACTAGAAGGACGCATTGAATGTACAGCAGCAATTGTTTCTGATTTTTCCCAGGTTGGTGTTCTTTTGTTAATGTATTAAGCTACTCTAGTGCAATAAGATTATATCCATTTGTTCTAACACATGGTATTTATCTAGGTTGTTGTTGGATGTTACATGGGAAAGATATATTTTCTTGAATTTTCAAATGGAGACGTCTGTTGGAGTTTTCAGACATCTGGTGAGGTATCTCGTTTTAATGCTGTGTCAAATACCTGTACCTGTTCTTTCTTGTTTGAAAGTTCCTGGTGTCTGCTTGAAAGTTTTTAGTTATCTTTAGTCAAGGACATATATTATTATTAGAGCACAGACCCTGTGAAGGGGTGTAGTGATTAGTGAAGGAACTGAAAAAATAAACTAGTATTTTCATTTTTGTAGATAATTTGATATGTTACATAGTTAATGAACATATTAAGAGATTTTGTTCATGTATTCTTTTGGATGTTCTGCACATGGCTGTTTCAAGGGAGTTTCCCTTTCTGAAATGCAAAGACACTGCAGTATCGCCGCATCCCCCCCCCCCCAAAACACTATTCCTTGGATTTTTTCTCTCCTGTTTTGGGAATATATATTATCCTCCTCTCCTTTTTGGTGGTCCATTTCTAATTCTGTTTTAAACTTATGAAGGTAAAGTCACAACCAGTTGTAGACACAAGCAGACAATTCATCTGGTAACTTTTTTAATGCTTATTTCCTTAATATAAAAGTTCTGTACACCATCTTTTGATGGATGTGTTACTTTATTATACATATTTGACCTAAGTATAGCGAAGTCAGGCTTAGCGGTTGTTGTATGGTGAAATCAGAAGACTTTCTTCATAGCAAATAACATCTAAAATCTCCATTCTGGTGTTGACATTATAGGACAGCAATTTGGTTGACTTTTACTGAGTCAAGCCACCAATCACTGTTATATATTCCTTCATCAACTGTTTATCCATTGCCACTGAATCTAAGCCTCTATTCTTTTTAATTTTTACATTCTGCAGATCTGCATTCAAATGTGCCTGGTTTATTTCCAATTAAAACATTAATATACTCCATAGTCCATAAATTATCCTAGTGGGAAATCTATTACAAGATAACATATATTAATTTTCTCACACGCCCTTTGCTACAAAATAAGTAATCAAATCTGTAAAACTCCAAGGGTGATTAGTACACTGATTGAGAAAGGATTCTCTTGAAACTTATCATGGAAAGTAAAGACATTGATGTTTGGTTCACGACTGTATAAGACTACAAGGGAATAAGTTTCCTATGGAATGTGCCATTTAAAACTAGCAGTCTTTGTGCACTCGACAAAGTACATGCTTATAACCATCTGTAGAAACTAAAGAAATCTGTGTACAATTTTTATTATTATTGGACTAGGAGAAGCAAGGGTGGAACCTCGGTACATGTTCAGAGTCTAATACGATGTCATACTACATGGTCGAACATCTCTTATGGTCACAAGTTCCCAATATACATTGCGTGTAGCTTTGATATGAAATTTCCAGTTTTCAGCATGGGTTTGATAGTATATATATATATACAGGTGTGGCTCACATGATCATCACTTATATGCTCTTGATTACAAAAATCACTGCTGTGTCTATAAGCTACTGTGTGGAGGCAGTATATATGGGTCACCTGCAATTGATGAGGTGAATTTTCTCTTTTCTAAATGACATAATACCGTTACATCGGTTAGTGGAAACTGGAAAGATTACTGAATCTTATTTTCTTTTACTAATTTCTCATGCAGGTTCGTGGCTTGCTTTATGTGGCCTCTACTGGTGGTCGTATAACAGCTATATCAATATCGGTATAAACTGAAAAAACCTTTTAATATACAAGAAAAATGTTTATTTCGTAAAACAGCTTTTCTGTCAAAAGCTTTAAGTATGAATAGGAATGGAAAAGAAAATGTTATATAGACTGGAAGAAAGACATTAATAATTTGATTGAACATGATATGCATTAATCTATTATTCTTGCTGTATGTAGTAGTTGGTGAATTGTTCAGTTGAGCTGAAATATTTCTTTACTAAATCCAGGTTTCTCCATTTAGTATATTTTGGCTACACGAGTTAGAAGTCCCTGTGTTCGGTTCTCTGGCTGTCACCGAAAATGGAACTGGTATATATTGTTCACCATGTCTTCCTTTTGTTTATATTGTCTGTCTTTCTAATTATTTGTCTTACGTGAAAATTTCTCCTTATATTTTTCTTGTCCATGTTTGTTGCAGTAATTTGTTGCTTGGTAGATGGCCATGTTCTTGCATTGGATCCAAATGGATCCATAATTTGGAAGGTATGAGTTTCATTATGGTTGCATTCCTAAATTATGTTACCAGATGGAAGTAATTTTTAACTTGCTTTTGTGGTGAATTCTGCTCAGCAAACAACTGGTGGTCCTATATTTGCTGGGCCATGCATACCTTCTGCTCTTCCTCACGAGGTATGTCATTTTCTTAATTTTAATATGGAAAGTGCTTTGGAATTAATCAAGTAGGTAATCGTAGCACATCAAAAGTCTAGAGTTCTTGGGTCAACTTATTTTGTTACTATTATCTTGAATAATCAGTTGAAAATTTTATTTATATCACTAAGTGTTTTGTTTGATGCACCTGTAGGTGCTTGTATGCTCCAGAAATGGAAGTGTGTACTCGTTCAAACCTGTGAGTTCTCACCGTGAAACTTGTTTCTTCTTTTTTATTTTCCTTTCCCTCCTCCTTTCATCACTTATAGTCTGTTTGGTTTACATTCTTTTCAAAGTAAAAGAGTAAACGTTCAAATTCGTCTGGGGTTGTCAACGTTGGTCAAGTTCGTTTCCAAGTTATGGAAGTGCTCATATTAGTCTCTGATGTTACCAAAAGTCAGTGAAGTTAATCCTTGAGAGGGATTGATTTGACTGACATCGAAGTACTAACTTGACCGATTTTTGATAACTTCAGGACTAATAGGACCATTTCGATAACTTGAGGACAAATTTGACAGATGCTGACAACTCCAGAGACGAATTTAAAGGTTTACTCTAAAGTAAAAGGAAAAATAACGCTTCTCCATGCACTTTTAAAAAATGTGTTCTATGATTCATTTGAGTTGATATTTGTTTTCTCTCCCTATTTTGGATTTACTCCAGGAGGAGGGGGATCTACTATGGGAGCACAATGTTGGAGATCCAATAACTTCATCTGCTTATGTTGATGAGCATTTGCAGCTACAGTCTGATACTTCACATTATTCAGACAGGTTTAACTCAATTGGTTTTCTTAATTAAAGGGGTTGATTAATGCATCTTATCTGCAAATTCAAGCACATGTTTTTGTTCCTCCTTTTTCAGGTTAATTTGCATTTGTTCCAGTTCTGGAGGCATACATGTACTTCGAGAGAACTTGAATGTCTCTGAGGATGCAAGTCAACAGACGAGTGATGTGCAGGAATTTGCAAGGCTAGACTTGCCAGGGGACATATTCTCGTCGCCGTTAATGATCGGCGGCAGGATTTTCGTTGGGTGTCGGGATGATTACTTGCACTGTGTTGCCCTTGAGATTCCAAGGCAACAAGAAAGTTCTTGATGTATATAGCTGAAATTTTATTGAGCTCTGTTAGGTGGATTGATTTTGTTGTTTCAAGACTGAACTACGAAATTGCAAAGGGGGTACACAGGCTGTAACTCAAGATAGATGTGGCCTTGCTTCTACTAGCTGAAATTCAAGGAAAGAAAAAAGAAGACAAAAAAGAAGGCAGCATTAGATGTGGATCATTCAGAGTTTCCTGAGCTACATGTGATGAGTTTAAAAGTAATCAACATGAGATTTGATTAGCGAATTAGATGTTATCTTATTATGTAACGTCGAGCACAGTTATTATAGTTTAATCAGAAGTCTCGAGTTTGAGCTAAACAATTATGTTAAATTTTAAAAGGGAGAGTTTAATTGCTCAAAGAAGTTTTACCCGACTTAAATAGGATTGTCTCTTATGAGAGGATATTTTTGGTCTAGACCAAAATTGTTATGTACCGTAGAAAAAATGAGGATTTTAAACTGCTTAAGTGGATAAAATAGATTCCTTTTTACAATTTAAAAAAGGATATTTTTCTAGTAGTTACTAAAAAGAGAGATTACTTTAATCGTAATTGTTCTAATTTATTCTTGAAAAATTGTTTTAAAACATTACAATTAGCCTGTACTTATAGTATAGCTTTTTTACATTTATCATTTTCATCTGAAAATCACTTGTTTATCAAAAATAGTGGGAATAAATATTTGCGTATTACATTTTGTCCTCAATTTACAAAACTTCAATATTTGCACACTGACCCACGAGTATAGGAAAAATTACCAAAATACCCTTACCTCTCCTTCCACTCCTTCTCCCTCTCCTCCGTCGCCACTTCCCTCCACCGCCGCAACCTCTACTCCGCTCCCCCGCACTGCCGCCCTCTTTATCCCACCGACCCCGCCACTCTCCTCAAATCACAATTTTGTTAAAAGGGAAGAAGAATTGAACCCTTTCTTTCTTTCGCGGGAGCTAGAAGAGCCGGCAACAAAGTCCTCAGAGGCATAATCATCAGCAGCGACGGCGTGATCGGTGGCCTCGCCAGGGGAGCCCGGGTTAGTTGAGCCGGAAGCGTTGACGGGTCCCACTCCGGAAGACCCACTGGCGTAGTGGGTGAGGTTGCCCATGCTGGCACTCTTTCGGATCGACCCGTCGGTCAACTGCACGCCGAAAAGCTTCACCCCTCGGTTTCAGGCATGTCCTCCAGTTGTGCCCATTGTGGCTGCAATGGGATCACCTCCGCGTCATGCTGGTGGCAACCGGAACCGGATCAAGAACTGACAGAGGGAGGCCTAGAAATGGAGCAGGTACTGGGGATTACTAACGGGGGATCTGAGGCATGATAATTTGGAGGGTTTAAGGTTAGGCGATGTACAAATGGGGTCGTCTTTGAGGAGGAGGGTGACGGGGTCGGTGGAATAAAGCGGGCAGCGGTACAGGGGAGCAGAGTAGAGGTTGTGGCGGTGGAGGGAAGTGGCGGCGGAGTAGAGTGAGAGGAACAGAAAGGGAGGAGGAGATATAAGGGTATTTTGATAATTTTATCTATACCTATGGGTCAGTGTGCAAATATTGAAGTTTTGTAAGTTAAGGGCAAAATGTAATAAGCATTAAAAAGTGTGGGTTAATTTATAATTTTATTAAGTTGTTTTTTCTCCAAAAAAAAAGTGTACCATTGAATGGTACCAAACATTATGAGTACCATCTTAGCCATCCCCAAAATATATATATATATATATATATATATATATAATAAATCTTTTTGAAGGATTTTTTTTTTATTTCACTCAAAGTGGAGGGTAGTAGGAAGTGTCTTGGATAGAAACCTAGGATTGGTATGTACTTCTCTTTCTTATTCGGTGATTCTTATATAAATGAAAAATGATAAGAATAAAGAAGAGACAGGAAAGACATTGATTAGTTGTTATGAATTTGATTATTCAGCTTAATTTTAATTGTCCGTTATGAAAAGTATAAAGGTAGATGGGATAACCGACCAAACAAAAGTATAACGTTTTTGGATAGACCAGAAACCCTCTCACTCTTAGCATGAAGAGCATATAAGTAATGAGAAAATGTTTGTTAGGTATATGGTCCATAGGTAAATGTGATATACCCCAGCAAAGTAACTAACCCCTGTTAAAATTTTAAAAGATTCAATAAAAAAAATATACATTATTATATTTCTATTAATGTTGTTATTAAAAATTGTTATTACTAAAAATAAAACAAAGTTTCTTGTGTAATTTAGCTTGTTTCGTTTGGCGCTTGTCCATGTGGGCTGAGTTAAGGGCTAAACCGTAACAGTGGGTGAAGAAGACCCAACCCCCTGAGCCTGCTCGTCCCATGTTTCTGACTTTTATTTAAGCGTTTTTTTATGTGTGTGTGTGTGTTCTGTTCTGTGTTTCTGTTCTCAATTCTCACAAGAAGACACAAAAAACGCACCGCCATGGAATGATGGAAAGAGCTGAGGTATCAGTGTGTCACTTTGAAGCAGAGCTCTGAGGTGGTTGTGTCGTGATCTCTTCTACCAAACAAACCCATCCATCAAAGTCAGAGACAAGCTTAACAGGTTCGTGCCAGTTCTTGTTCCCCCTTTTCCCCTTTTGGGTTTTTGGGTATGTTAACCATTGCATTGTTGATGGTACTTTTTTATTATTATTATTATGTAGCAGAACCCATCGAATTTTATTTTAACAAAAATCGAATCTTTGGTCGATTTCTCAAGTTTTCTGCTATTGGAAATCATGGGTTTTTGTTGCTTCCTAGAATTGTCACATAAGAACATGTCATTTTAATTACACGTCTTACATCTCACATTTTAATTACAAGGAATGTACAATTACAAAACCTCAGAATACGTTTCATTGGTCTTAAGGTACGTATGGCTTGTAGCTAGAATTATACTTTATGGTTTAGATGCATGTATGTTTGGAATTCTTTGAATAACTAAGGAATTCCTCCTTTTATTTGTTTGCATTGATATGGTACAAACATTTTAGTTTAATTTTACAGTGTCCTTTGAAGGGTTTCTAGTTTACCAATTTGAAGGGTTTTTTCAATTGAGTAAGCCGAAAAACCCTGTTTAAATCATGGATATTTTTAAGATCATTGCTGAAATCTCTAGGTGCTGGCCTGCTCAGAACCTGTGAATTCAGAAGGAGAGACCATGTCGGTGGATGCTGCTGCCCCAAGGAAGCCTCGGATCCTGCTCGCTGCTAGCGGGAGCGTTGCTGCTGTCAAATTCGCGAATCTTTGTCATTGTTTCTCTGAATGGGCAGAAGTTAGAGCAGTTGCCACAGCCGCATCGTTGCATTTTATTGACAGGGCAGCAATCCCAAAGGATATAACTTTGTACACTGATGAGGATGAATGGTCTAGTTGGAAAAAACTAGGCGATATGGTGCTTCACATTGAGCTTCGCAGATGGGCTGATATCATGGTTATCGCTCCATTATCAGCAAACACTCTTGGCAAGGTAATTAAATTTATAAATGTTGGCAGAATTTGTTCTATACTTAGTTAAACGATAGAGGGTGAGCATTAGCACAATGATAAGATTGTTGCCTTGTGAGCTGTAGCTGGATGCCACTGTTTCAAGCCGCCTCTCCTTTTGTAGGGGCAAGACTGCTATATCTACCTTCACCAGTCCCCACCAGGTGGCGACTTGGTTAAACGATAAAATCATGACTTATATGTCACAACGCATTAAATTAAAAAGCTGTCTTGTCTAACTATGACTAACCTCGACAACTTGAGCAAGTTGAACAATGTTGTGTGTTCCTATGCATTATATGATTACATCTTATATGGGGTTACATGCATGTTTCTATTTAAGTGCTTAAGTAATAGGCAATTACCTCTTTCTTTCTTTTCTTATCTTAAATATGTGTTGTTCTAGATTGCTGGAGGGTTGTGTGACAATCTACTGACATGTATTGTTCGAGCATGGGACTACAGCAAGCCATTCTTTGTTGCGCCAGCCATGAACACTTTTATGTGGAATAACCCTTTCACAGAACGACATCTCATCTCCATTGACGAGCTCGGCATCTCTCTCATCCCGCCTGTTACGAAGAGGTTAGCTTGCGGGGATTACGGCAATGGTGCAATGGCTGAACCTTCTACCATTTACTCAACTGTAAGGCTCTTTTACGAGTCAAGGGCTCAGCAAGGTAATGGGGATATTTAGCAATGTTATTGACAATTGTTATGAATGGCTTTACTAGAACTTGCTGCGGCCCCTTGATCTTGTTTTATTTGCATTTGTTTTTCGCATTTGTGTTTCTGTTACATCAAGGTCCAGTGTAACCATAGGTGGTGTGTATTACAGTTAGAGGGAATATGATGCAGTCTCTGTCTTCTAGAGTGTGTTTTTTAATACCTCTCGTAACAGTTCTAGAGTGTAATCGATTGCTTTGATGTCTGTAGAATGATTCAAAATATTGATGGAGGTGTTAGGTCAGTGTTTTGATCTCAAATTTTTTAGTCTCAGTGAATATAGTTTCTTTAGTTTCTTCTTATCCTTTTCCCTTTTCATCACATTCCTAAAAATTTAACAAAAGAATCAGGAGTTCCTGGATAGTAGATGACCAGAGGAAGCCAATTAGGATATGTTTTTATCAGGAGGAGTAAACCTTCAATTTCTCTAATGTTGGTAGAATCAGTTAAGTTCGTCCCAAAGCCATGGAAAGTACCAAATTCATTCCCAATATTGTCAAAAATTAATCAAATTAGTCTCTGAGAGGGGGACTAACTTGACCAACACCGAAGGACTAATATGATCTAATATGATCGACTTTTGGCAATTTCAATGACGGATTTGATACTTTCTATAGATTAGGAACCAACTTGATCAATGCTATTAACCTTAGAGACGAATTTGAAGGTTTATTTTAGTGTCTATGATGTGCTTTATTGCAAATTTTTACATGGTACATGTTGGTCATAAGTCTGGTTGTGTTGGGCGTTCAACAGTTAATGTAAAACTTCGTTAAATTTGTATGACATAGATTAGAGATGCTGCCTCACGGGACAAGGCATGGTTGTTGGTGAGTTTGTCCCCATACTCGATCATGTGTGAGTCTCGTGTACTAGGCTCTGCCTTTTTATAGTTAAGGTAAATGATTAGAATAAAAAGGCAAATTACACTTTTGAGTTAATGGCTTACATCATTGAAAGATTGGTGAAATCATTTTGCAAATTGTTGCAAATAAATCTCTTGCGTGATTGATGGCTACTGAGTTAATAATGGCTAAGAAATCCCCTTCATGTATTGAACATCTTTGTATTACTTCTTCTTTGATACAATATTAAACTATTTTTGTTTCACCAAAAAACGTGTTTTACTATATTTCTTTTTCGTTTGTGATCAATCCACAATTCTTCAGTATGATGAGAAGTCACTGCACTGGAGCTCATCAATTATAATCAGACACAATTTGCCACCACCAATGATTGAACTTTTTCAAGTCCTCTCATGTACCAAAAAGGACAACAATTTTTTTTAGCTTAAGATAATAAGTATTGGAGGGGGGAAAAGCAAGTTGCAATGCCATATGTTTATGTGTCAGTTTGTATTTCATGATTAACAATTCAAGAAATAGCTCACAATTTGCCACCGTGCATCTTTGGTTTTTCAGATGCATCTTCCCATCAAAAACAATCTTGATCGAGTATTATAGACATTTAAATGTAGACAATAATACCTAGTGCGATTCAAACTATTTTTTTTTTCCTCATAAAAATTAGAGTCCATGGTCATCGAGGTTATTAAATTCGAGAGTTCAAGTAAATTCGTGGAGGCTCTGTAAACTCGGATTATAAACTCGTATGAGTTTACTTATTATTAATATAATATTAAAAATAATTTTAAAAAATAATATTAAAAGTTTTAAATAACTATTTTCAATTAATCACAACAATATTGGAGGTGTCAAATAATTTACTAAGCAAAACAATGTTGTTTTGGACCACGTTATTTTGGGACAAACATAAAATAAACTTGAATAAGGGACTTGTTCGCAAGTAATTCGTGTAAGGTACGAGGTTCCCTGAACGGTAAGGGAGGCGCCTTGACGGAAGCTCTAGGACTGAGGGCGAAGGCTCCGAGCGGGTTTGGAGGTCTGGATGATGGCTCCGAGCTGGTTCGGAAGCTCAGGCAGAAGCTTCGAGCGGGTTCCTTTCGGAGAGAGTACGGCGGCGGGGTGTACCTGCAAAGGCACTCCGACGCTCAAGTAAGCACAGGGATTAGGAGAGTTCTCTAAGAGGAGAATGAGAGGTATTTGGTGACCCGAGGGGTTGTGTGCTTTTATAGATGAACTTAGAGTGCAAAGATAGAAGTAAGATAGAGATAAAGCGGGGGGTTTGCTTATCCGCTCCCCGATTTATCTTTCTCCGCTTATCCAGGAGTTGGTTACGGACTAGGGAGGGAAGGTCGCCGCTACCTCCTCTTGGCCTTGTTGGGTCGGACCGAGTTCGGAGTCTTTGGGCTTACGACCTTCTCCTCCTCTAAGCGCCATGAAGCTTCTCTCTTTGGGCCGATCCGACCAAGTGGAGAGTCTCTTCTGCTCCTTAGTGGGTTGAGCCCTTTGGATCCTTAGAGAACGTGAGCTCCTCTCCCTCTTAGAGGACTAGAGCTCTCGGACCTAGTTTTTAGCCCGTAACATTGCCCCCAGCGCGAGCTCGCTATTTTACTAGCGAGTGTTGTGCTTTTGTTTTTTGGGGTCTCGTAGCTTACTTTTGGTTAGTCGTATCTTTCTCTAAATTTTGTGGTTCCACCGACACTTTGGGCTTGCCATTTGCAATTTTTTGGGTTGGTTTATACTGCCTCCATTGCATTTTCTTTGACTTTTTGACATGGAAGTAAAAAAATAATTTTAACTTATTTCCCTCCTAAAAATTTCACTTTCCCTCCTTTTTCCCTCTTTTCTACTATTCCCCCCTTTTTTACTTCTATTCAAAAAATTTTGAACACTCTCTTCTCCCCTTATATTACTCTCCCTACCCTATTCTTCTTCTTCTTCTTTTCATTTTTTGTTACTTGAAGCACTTTCTTCTCCCTCTCTACTACTCTTCCTTCATTATTCTTTTTCTCCTTTTTCTGCCGCCGCCGCTGCTCCGACCACCACCACCTTTGTCTTCATTTATTTCAAGTAAGTCATTCCTTCTATATGCTAATGTTTGAAACTATTTTCTGCATATGTGCAATATTGGATGAAGATTGCATTTGCCATTGTAGAATGTGTATGTGTAAGGTTTATTTATTGTATGGAAAAAAGTAGGTAGGGATGTATTATGGGGGTATGTTTTGTATGAAATAGATAGTGGAGGAAGGTTAATGTGGTGGAAAAATGAGTGGGTGGTGGTGATGTGGGGGTACGGTCATGGGATATGTTTTGGAAGATAGGGGATTGGGGATTCAGGGGGGGAATATATCAGGGGGGGACGTTAGGTGGGGTGCTGGTCCTGTGACCGTCCCTCCCCCCATTTTTTTTTTTTGGAGTGGGGGCTTGGGACGGTCGTGTGACCGGCCTGGGCAGCCATTTTTTTGTTTTGGGGGGAGCGGGGGTTGGGCCGGTCGTATGACCGGCCTGGGCAGCCTCTTTTTTTTTTGGGGGGGGCCGGTCGCCTGACCGGCCCTTTTCCCTTCTGCTTTGCTTTTTTTCCCCCTTTCGGCCACTTTTTTTTTTGGGTCAGGCCCTTTTCCTCGCCAAAACTTTTTTTTTGGGCCGGTCAGGCCCTTTTCTTCACCAAACTTTTTTTTTCGGGGTCGGTCACCTTACCGACCCTTTTCCCTCCTTTTTTTTTTTGGTCCTTTTCCTCACCCATTCACCACCTAGGCCTTGGATTTGCTTGCTAAGTTTTCTCCATTTTGTCTAACTTAGCTTGTGGTGAATTTTGGTAGGTATGGGGAGAGGAACTGGGCCCTCAGTAGAGGATTATCGTCCACTGAGGCCTGGTGATAGGGAGGCATATGGGTGGGCCTCTCCAAAGTTGTTAGGTCTTCCCTCCTGCTTGACAGTTGAGGAGTTGGAGGAGGAAGGTGGCCTTAATGAGTTGCCAGCTGGTGGTTTGTCTGACGACAAATATGAGCTTAAGTTGCCGGATGAGTGGGAGAGACCTTGCTTCTCTCGTGAAGAGGGAGATGATGATTTCTTTTATATGTATTCGGCCACTTTTGCAAGTGTTGGCTTTAGGTTTCCTTTTACCGACCTACAGAAGTTCGTCCTCAAGTACTATCGTGTCGCTCCTATTCAGATTAATCCAAATGGTTGGGCGACGCTTAGGGGTTTTGAGGAACTATGTTCCTTTTGTGGTGTTCTTGCTTCTCCCTATGTCTTCTTGAGCTTGTTCTATCTGGGCAAGCAAGCGGGAGGGGGTGCTACGAAGGGTTCGGAGGGCTTGCTGTCCTTGAAGTCTCGCCCTAACAAGACCATTTTCACCCCCTTTAAGGAGTCTTTTCATGGCTTCAAGACCCGCTATGTGAAGATTTACCTTAAGGAGGAGATTCGAGGAGCATTTTTTGATTCTCACAGGGCTCCCCTTTTTCCTCTTTATTGGAACAAGGGATGGGTTTCAAGGAACGCGCCGAAGTTGGTGATGACTGAGTATGAAGAGAGAATGGCAAAGGCGCTTGTAGAGCATTGTGCGTCTAAGCCTTTTGCGATCTCTAAGCTTAAGAGTTCAAGCTTTAGCAAATACCTCGGTTGGCTTCTTATGTTGTTGTTGTTTCCTTTTACTTTGTCCTTTGGTTTGTTATGTTGACTAATGACTTGTCCTTTCTCTTTGTTGTAGGCAAGATGGCTCCTCGGAACCTTGCTGGCTTGCTCTCCAGGCGCGGAATTGAGAGAAGTTCCCTGGTCGAATCCCAATCTCCTCCGGCTAACCGTGGGCCTCTTGTCCTTAATTCCGTTACCCCAGCTGGGTCTGGAGCTTTGGAAGAAGAAGGTGTTCCGAGTGCTCCCACTGATGATGTAGAGGTGACCTCTTCTAGTTTAGAGGACTTGGCTCCCCCCACTCATAAACGCACTCACGTTAGTTCTTCCCGGGGGAAGGAAAAGGTGAATGATCCTCTAGGTTCATTTGAGTTTAATGACAGGCCTCAAGTGTCCTTCTTGTCGGATAAGTATAACCCTCGTTATCATTATGAGAGCCTACTGAGGGATGACGAGAATGAGGATCTTGAGAGGGAGCAGTCAGTGAAGGAGTGGATAGGGATTGGTCTTCGCGGGGTTATGCAACTATCTTGTGGTGCGGTTATGGCTGAGCGGCTGATGGCTTGCAAAGATGAGCAGATAAGGAGCCTTAAGCAAGAGGTCAGGGAAGCGCAAGAAAAGGTCCAGGGTGCTCAGCAAGGGGTTCAGGAAGCTACCTCTCGGGCTGAAAGGGCCGAACGAGAGCTAGCGGAAGCGAAAAAGAGACTTGTTAAAGTGGAGCCCTCGAGGACAAGGAGAGGAGCTCGGGTGCGATGGTGGAAAGACCATGCTTTGAAGATTGAGGACGCTTGGTACAAGTCTGCCGTGGATACCACAAAGAACTTGTTGGACCAAGTGGAATTCTTCTTTCCTGGGGCCGACCGTTCTCGCTTCAGTGCCACTGGTCGAGTGGTGGGATCTGAGATCGTTGAAGAGAATGCCGATGGGGTTGAAGAGGAAGAACTCCCTTCCGAACTGAGCAGCGATTCTGCCAAGGATGATTAACCTCCCTTTATTTTGTTGCATTTTTTTGTCAAAGTTCTTATTTTCGTGTTCAGTTAAATTTGAGAAACTTTGGCCTGTAATGTTTATAAGACCTTTGAATATTTAATGCAATTCTTGCATTCTTGCTTCTTTCGTCGTTCTTTTATTTTGGTGCAATCATTTTGGCTTGCAAGTTATTTGTTTTGATTACCACTAAGCTTGCGTCCAAGCTTGATTTTGGGGTACCAATGTTTTTGTACATAAATATATGTATATACGTATACGTGTTTTCTTTTTGGGCCATGGCCTTTGGTTGAAGAATATCCTCTTTTGTTTGGCCCTTAGGCTTTGTTTATGTGAAGATGTTTTTCCTTGTGTAAGTAGAATGTAAAAAAGTAAGGAAAACTTTATTGATGGTCGGGCTGTGTACCGTTTGGCGTTTGGGCCCGTAGAAAAACTCCAGGAGGACTTGGGTCGGGAAAAGGGGTACCCTTTTGCCAAGCTTCATTCTATGAGTTTTAAATATAAAATTTTCGGAGGTTGGTCGCGTTCCTTTTATTGTGCTTAGCTTATATGCTCCTTTTCCTAGGACTTCTTTTACGTGGTAGGGTCCTTCCCAATTTGAGGCTAACTTTCCTTACCCAGGTGTTGGAAGCCCTATGTCATTTCTTCAGAGCACTAGGTCTCCTTTGCTGAAGTTTCTGGGAATAACTTTTGTATTGTAGCGTTTGGTTACTCTTTGTTTGAGCGCTTCTTCCCAGACGTGTGCTTCTTCTCGGAGCTCGTCAAGCAATTCGACTTCTTCTGCCATTCTAGAGTGGTTGTTTTCTTCTGAGTATAGGGTGACTCTGGGACTTTCATTTCCGATCTCTACAGGAATCATGGCCTCCGACCTGTAACAGAGGCGAAAGGGAGATTCTCCTGTAGCGGATTGAGGGGTTGTGTGGTACGCCCATAGCACATGGTCCAAGTGTTCTGGCCATGCTCCTTTGGACTGCTCCAACCTTTTCTTCAAACCTGTCAGGATGACTTTGTTTGCAGCTTCCACCTGCCCATTGGTTTGGGGGTGTTCCACCGATGTGAAATGCAACTTTATCTGTAGTCCCTGCAAAAACTCTCTTAACTTACCACTCGAAAATTGTTTTCCATTATCAGACGTTATGGCGTGGGGATGCCAAATCTCGTGATTATGTTCTTCCATACAAACTTCTAGCATTGGGAGGTGGTTATGGAGGAGATTGCTTCAGCCTCGATCCACTTGGTGTAATAGTCGATGGCGACTATGATGAATCTGACTTGTCCTTTTCCTGGGGTGAATGGACCGAGGAGGTCTATTCCCCATCTGGCGAAAGGCCAAGGGGCTGCTATCGATTTCAGCTCTTCGGGTGAGGCGACATGGAACTTGGCGTTCATCTGGCACTTTTCGCATTTCTTAACATACTCAGCTGAGTCTGAACTTAGTGTTAGCCAGTAGAATCCGGCCCGGATTACTTTTAGGGCCAAGCTCTGAGCTCCCATGTGGCTTTCGCATGCTCCCTCGTGGACTTCTGTTAATGCGTGTTTTGCTTGATCTGTACTTAAGCATTTTAATAATGGTTGGGATTGCCCCCTTTTGTAAAGCTGGTCCCCAATCATGGTGTAGCGTGCCGCTTGTCGTACAGTTCTTCTTGCTTCTTTTGGGTTGATGGGCAATCGTCCTTCTTTGATGTACTCCTTCAGCGGAGTCATCCAAGTCATTCCTTCTTCCATTTGTCCAACTTCCATGTCTGGGGTTATTGATGGGTCACAAAGGGTCTCTTGGACGAAAGTTTTGTTCTTCCCTCCTGGTTTTGTGCTTGCTAGCTTGGAGAGGACATCATCCTTTATATTTTGTTCCCGAGGGATATGTTTTACTTCCATCTTCTGGAAACCTTTTGCGACCATCTGAGTCTTTTCTAAGTACTTTTGTAGTAGTGGATCTTTAGCTTCGAAATCTCCCCGAATTTGGGAAACCACCAGCTGAGAATCATTGTGTACTACTATTACTTGAGCTCCGACCTCCTTTGCAAGTAGTAACCCTGCGATCACGGCTTTGTATTCGGCTTGATTATTTGAAGCTGAAAAATCAAACTTAAGGGACAGTTCAATGACGATCCTCGAGTCATTTTCTAAGATGACCCCGGCACCACTTTCTCTAATGTTTGAGGATCCGTCAACGTATAAGGACCACTCGGCTTCTTTATTCTCATTTGGGCCATCTTCAGCCAGCTCTATGACAAAGTCGGCCAAGACTTGACCCTTGATGGCTGTTCGAGGGACGAACAAGAGGTCATATTCAGAAAGTTCTACTGCCCAAGCTACCATTCGTCCTGCTATGTCAGGTTTGTAAAGGATTTCTCGAATGGATAAATTGGTCCTGACTTCTATGGTGTGTGCTTGGAAGTAAGCTCTGAGCTTTCTGGAAACCACCACTAGAGAATGCTGCTTTCTCCAGTCCTTGATATCTTTTCTCTGGGCCTTGCAGTACCTTGCTTACAAAGTAGACGGGGGTTTGTCCTTGGGCCATATCACGAACTAAGGCTGCCCCTACAGCAGCTTCCCCAACGGAGAGGTATAGCACCAATTTTTCCCCCGGTTCGGGTTTGGTAAGGATTGGAGGGGATGCTAGGTACTCTTTTAATTTTTGAAACTCGAACTCACATTGTTCGCTCCATAGGAAATTTTGACCCTTCTTTAAGAGGTCGAAAAATGGAAGGGTTCTCCTTGCAGAAGTAGAGAGGAACCGTGCTAAAGCAGCGATTCGTCTAGTCAGTTGTTGTATTTCCTTGGGGGAGCTGGGACTTCTCATTTCTATGATGGCTCGACATTGGTCTAGGTTGGCTTCAATCCCTCGGTTGGTAAGCATGAAGCCGAGGAACTTTCATGCTTCAACGGCAAAGGCACATTTGAGAGGGTTGAGCCTCATGTTATGTGCCCTTAACCGCTCGAAAACTACTTCTAAGCCTTTCAGTATGCTTTCCTCTTCTAAGCTCTTTACCAGCATGTCGTCCACATAGACTTCCATTACTCTGCCGATCAGGTCGTCAAACACTCGATTCATTAGTCGTTGATAAGTAGCCCCGGCATTCTTTAACCCAAATGGCATTACTTTATAGTAGTAGTTTGCCACTGGGGGTGAGGAATGTCGTCTTCTTTGCGTCATCCGAGTGCATTCGAATTTGGTTGTATCAGGAGTATGCATCCATGAAGCTCAGGTATTTGTATCCGGATGAAGCATCCACCAAGCTATCAATGTTTGGCAATGGGTAAGGGTCTTTGGGGCAAGCTTTGTTGAGGTTAGTGTAATTAACACACATCCTCATCTTGCCATCAGACTTGGGCACCATTACTACATTAGAAAGCCAGGTCGGGTATCGTATCTCGGCAATAAATTTTGCTTTAAGGAGTCCGTCTATTTGTTCTTTTACAACTGCCTGCCTTTCTGAGCACATCCTTCTTCTTTTCTGGGACACAGGTCGAGCGTTGGATTCGACACAGAGTCGGTGACACATAAAGGAAGGGTCGATGCCGGGCATGTCCGCGGCTGTCCACGCAAAGAGATCTGCATTTTCTTGGAGGAACTTTGTCAACTTCTGCTTGATAGGCATTGGGAGGTGTTTATTGATTTTTGTTGTCTCTTCTGGATTTTTTCCAAGCTGTACTTCTTCTAGTTCTCCTTCAGGCTGTGGTCGCTCCTCTTGTAGTCGGTCTCGAACGTCGAGGTCTGCTACCATTGTCTCCTCTTTGGTTCCCCAATTTTCTTCTGTAGCTTTTCTTTTCTGACCGACCTCCAAGCTGGCTTGGTAGCACCTTCTTGATAGTAGTTGGTCAGCCTTTACTGTGATGACTTCCTCTTTCTCTGAGGGGAACTTCATTGCTAAGTGGAAGGTAGATACTATAGTTCCCAGCTTGTTAAGGGTCTTTCGGCCGATTATGGCGTTATATGCTAATGGTCGGTCAGCCACCAAGAAGTTTACCTTTTTTGTCCGGCTGTTGGGCTTTGCCTCGAACGTGACATGTTGTGTGGTGTATCCATCTGGTTCTATCCTTTCTCATGTGAAACTGATGAGTTCTGATCGATGGGTTCTCAAATCTGAAGGGTCTAACCCTAATTTGTTGAAGGCATCGCGGAAAAAGATGTCTGCTGAACTGCCCTGATCGATGAGGACCCTCTTTACTTCGGCATTAACCATGATGACGGATATAATCATCGCGTTGTCGTGGTCAGGTGCGACTCCTTCCCCGTCTTCATGGGTGAACACGGTCTTTGGCATTGGGGGTAGTCTTCGGGGTGTTGGATTGCGAGTGGACACGTGCATCACCTCTTTGAGGTGGTTTTTTTCGTGCTGATTTGGATTCTCCCCCGCTCGCGAATCCTCTAGAAATAGTGTTAACTGTTCTGAGGGGTCTACTCCTTTCATTGTTAGTGTTATCAAGGGAGTCAGGGTCTTCATTCCTTCTACCTCTTGTGTTCCTTTTGTCCGTCTCAGAGTCGGGAGACCTTCGCCTTTTGGGCTTTTTACCCCTACTCTTGACAAACTGTGCCATAATGCTTCTTTCTTCTCTGATGAGCTCCTCTAGTGCTTCTTGTAGGTCAATACAGCTGTCAGTTTTGTGGCAGCGAGATTGGTGAAACTCGCAATACAGTAAATTTTTTTCTTTGGGGACGTTCCTCAAGGGGCGGGGTGTCAGAAGGTGGACTACGTTGACAATCTCCTTCAGGATTTGGGAGGGAGTTGTTGTTAACTCAGACCAATTCCGGAACTTACCAGATTTTGGAGGGCGCCCATCCTTCTTTGGCTGGTCTTGGTTTGGCTTACCGGGAGGTTTAAAATCTTTTCTTTGCAGGGCTCTTCTTCCTTTTTCCCTGTTGATGTGGACTTCTGCTCTTCTGTTAAATTCTTCGAGTGTCTTTGGTTCTTGTCCCAGGACTTCTTCTGAGAACGAGGTTCCTGGGCGGACTCCGAAACAAAGTGTCATCAACCTTTGTTCGATAGTGATGTTTTCTACCAAGTTTGTTTCCTTGGCGAAGCGCTCCAAGTAATTGCGCAAGGATTTGGTCTCTCCTTGGTTGACACCCAAAAGGCCAACGACTGTCTTGGGTTGTCTTTTGCTGGTGGTGAATTGTAGCACGAACTTCTGGGAAAGGTCTTCAAAACTTGTGATTGACCTTTTAGGTAGGGAGAACAACCACTTCTCTGCTGGTCCTGCGAGGGTTAATGGGAATGCCCTGCAAAGTACGGCATCGGGTGCTTGCATCAACCAGGTTTTGGACTTGAATGCCGTGAGGTGCTCCGCTGGGTCTGAGGTTCCATCATAGGCTTTCGCAGTCTGAGGGAGCGTGAAGTTCTTTGGCGGGTTGACGCGAAAAATTTCGTCAGAGAACGGGCTGTCGTTCACGACGGATCCCTCATTCCTCTGTTGCCGCTCGGAGCCTCGGGTTGGGTCCGAGTGGACGGAGCCTTCAGAGTCTGAATCTACAGTCCGTCTCGGAGAGTTTTTGTGTCGGCTATGCCGCTCACGGTGGCTCGTGTGCTGGGAATGCCGAGATGGGACCGGGGAGTGTTGTCGAGGAGAACTTTCGCGTCGTTGCTTTGGGGGAGGAGTCCTGTTGGACCTCCTTCGCTTCGGGGATGGGGATGGGGTTCTCTTTCTATTCCTGTCGTACTGGGGGGTAGGGGACCTTTCCCGAGTTTGGGGGCCTAGGGTGGTCCTCACGTTGCAAAAAGGTAGGTCCCCTATTGTCCCCCGTTTGGTCTCGATTTCGTCGCTTCTTTTTCCTGGGTTTGTCTCTCCGCTCCAAAGCTTTGAGACGTCGTTCCTGTTGTTTGATGAGGTCTCGGAGCCTGAGGATAACCTCGTAGGGGCCCGGGTTGTGCTGAGAATTTGGAACAACCACCTAGGATGGGATATGCCGTCCGTTAGGTTCTCGATGATCCACATCGTTTTCCCCTGTTATGGATGCAGGTAGTCCATCCCGAGGTTCAGGTTCTTGGTACTGCGAGTTCCTGACTTCCCCTTGAAGGATCTCCTGTCGGACTTGGGGGAGGGGGGTTCTCAGTGATGTTGTTGGCTTCCATCAGGGCACCAGTAGAGGGTGGTAGGTTGACACTTACGAGATAGTATCACGGTTCCCACAGACGGCGCCAATGTTCGCAAGTAATTCGTGTAAGGTACGAGGTTACCTGAACGGTAAGGGAGGCGCCTTGACGGAAGCTCTAGGACTGAGGGCGAAGGCTCCGAGCGGGTTCGGAGGTTTGGATGAGGGCTCCGAGCGGGTTCGGAGGCTCAGGCAGAAGCTTCGAGCGGGTTTCTTTCGGAGAGAGTACGGCGGCGGGGTGTACCTGCAAAGGTACTCCGACGCTCAAGTAAGTACAGGGATTAGGAGAGTTCTCTAAGAGGAGAATGAGAGGTACCTGGTGACCCGAGGGGTCGTGTGCTTTTTATAGATGAACTTAGAGTGCAAAGATAGAGGTAAGATAGAGATAAAGCGGGGGGTTTGCTTATCCGCTCCCCGGTTTATCTTTCCCTGCTTATCCAGGAGTTGGTTGCGGACTAGGGAGGGAAGGTCGCCGCTACCTCCTATTGGCCTTGCTGGGCCGGACCGAGTTCGGAGTCTTTGGGCTTACGACATTCTCCTCCTCTAAGCGCAATGAAGCTTCTCTCTTTGGGCCGATCCGACCAAGTGGAGAGTCTCTTCTGCTCCTTAGTGGGGTGGGCCCTTTGGGTCCTTAGAGAACGTGAGCTCCTCTCCCTCTTAGAGGGCTAGATCTCTTGGACCCGATTTTTAGCCTGTAACAGGACCAAAAGTAATAAGTCGTATGATTGAATAATTAATTAGTAAATATTTTATACTAAATAATTAGTGTGTGTATATATATCAACTAAGTATTTTATAGTGCTCATGAATTCAATTGATTAAAATAGTACCTCAATTTTTATTCTTAAGACATATATGCTAAGGAAAAAGGAAAAAAAAATAAGATAACGAAAAATAATTATTTTATCATTAAAAATAAATAATTATACTCATGTAAATAGGTGAAAATACAAAAGATTTAATGTAAGAAAATGAATGTAAATTGGTTAAGGGGAGAAAAATATATTTGATAAGGGTGAAAATTATCATTGCTATAAGGGGAAAAAAATTATATAAAGAATGTAAAAAGTGCAAAGCATAAAGTTGAACCAATGACCCAACATACATAAGAAATTGAGATACACAAATCACCACTATGCTATTTAAACTTTAATGTTGATTTTGTGGATGCACTTTTTATATATATATATATATATATATATATATATATATAAAAAGTTTTTCACAATTTTACTGACACCATNTATATATAAAAAGTTTTTCACAATTTTACTGACACCATTAAACTTGTGAAATCAACTATAAACTCACGATTTTATGAGTTCCGTTGAGTTTACATAAAAACGAGTTTACATGCGAGTCTTTAATTTTGATACTTGGAAACGTAAACTCAAATGAGTTTGAGTTTGACTCACAATTTTGAAGACCATGATAGTCATATAAAAAATATGCAATATAAATTTATATGCAATCTAAGACGTCAGCCAAGCATTTTGCTTATGCATTCAACCTTTTTCAGTGTGAATATAACCAAAAAAAAAAAAAA